>CAEMYA010000253.1:164512-177224 GCA_903131615.1 Diplodus sargus | reverse complement strand
GTGTGTCCGGCTGCTGCTGCTGTTTTAAAAAAAAAAAAAACATGTGTGTGTCACTCTGGTTACCACACGCATGTCCAGTGTGACGTCTCTTTGCCTGTCTTCTGCGATATTTACGTATTTATTACCCACACTCGCCTGTCTCTGTCCTCTAGCTTCAGTCGCCGCGTGTGCATCTCTAGCAGAGATTGGGAGTGTGTGTGTGTGTGTGTGTGTGGCATCCTGTAAAACACTCTCTCGAATGCAAATGGCTCAGAACGCCCCCCCACACACACACATCATTTTGGAGGGAAAAACAGGGAGAGAGGGAAAATGAGACGGACAGACGAATGGAACAGACGTACATACCAAACATCCGAGGTAGATAGAGACGCATACAAATGCACAGCGGAGTCGACGGCAGGGGAGTGAGGGATGGAGTGAAGGAGGAGGGGGAGGAAAAGCGCCTGGTAAATGGGTCAGGCCTGTCTGCCATCCCAGGCACATGCACACTGTGTGCAGCCCCCAGAGAGGGACCCAGACTGTACAACATGCTGCTGAGAGGAGAGACGACAGGAGGAGAGGGAGAAGACGGAGAGGAGAGGCGAGAGGGAAAAAAAAATGTGATGAAGTAGAAGGTTGCAGATGGATCGCGGGGTTGGAAAGAAAGAGGGACATATGTGCTGGCTCTGATCGGAACGGGTCGGATCACACAAAAACATATGTTCTCGCTTATCTCTAATGGTATCTAGCCATGCTGATGGATGGAGGTTTATCTGCTGTGATTTTAAGGAGGCAGTCTCTAACATCTTGGCCACCGAGCAGAGGCAGTGTGTTCCATTACTATTTTTTCTGTTTCAGAGAAAAATCACCACGTTACCGTCGTAACCGAAGACATTCAAAGTCGACAGCTGCCTCATTGTACTCTATATTTGTTATGACATCACCTAGCTGATAGCCTTCCAGTGAGATATCCAATAGTCTCTTTACAATGGCAGGCTTATTGGTGCCGTATTTCAGAGGCTTGAGACTTCAAGTCAAATCACATTTAAGTCACAAAAACGAGGCCTGAGCTGGACCTGAATCCTGTGAGACTCTCTCTTACGTTGACCCTTGACTCCTTTAAGACCTGACGTTACTTGACACTTGAAAGCATGTATTTGAAAATGAGGGCTTTTTCGGGGAAAGAGCTCGGCCACAGCTTTGTAAGAAACACCGTGGACACAGGTCTGTAAGGAAAATGTAGATGTCAGTACCCAGACGGATGTTGGTCAGCTGCGGTCGACCTGTCCATTTGCTATTTGTCCGTTTGATACTGTAATGCATCTGATGTAGTAGAACCTGAGGTTAACTTAGCCTGGTGGGTTTTTTTTGTTTTTTTTTATACAATCCAAACTTTACTTTTGCCATAACTTGGCTGTATGACTCCTGACGTCAAGATTCTTAAGGAATAGTTAACTTTGTTTTGGGATATAGGTCGTACTTTCAATTTGCACTATTAAATGCTGCAGCAAGGTCAGGCCAAACAAAGTTCGGTCAACATTTACTTTGTTCGCCCCGACCTCGCTGCAGCATTTAACCATGCAAATTGAAAGTACGACATATATCCCAAAACAAAGGCACCAAAAAACAATTTCTTTTGACAATGGCTACCAACCAGAAAGCTGAAAATGCTTGCAAATGACTCATAATGTACCCTGAAGACTTGTCTTTATGATCAGACTTGAGTCTTGAGACTTGACTTGGACTTCTCAAATGACTTGAGACGTTACGTATAAACAATTTCTGCTCTATTCATAGTGAGCTAACGCTAAAGGATATAGCCTTGCTTTTCCACCTACCGTCACACAAAACCCCCCAGATCAGAGGCAGATAGGTGTTGGCTCGGCGCTTGCACATCGGCACTCCATCGCCATGTGTTCGCACTGTTCAAAGACGTGAACCAAGAGCTCACCAATGCCTTGCAGACGCCTGGAAGTTGTCCAGCATGCTAAATACCTGGTCGTGTCTTGTCATGTAATGTGCGCAATGTGACTTTAAGATAACAAGAGAGAAATTTGTCCAGTGTCGACAGGCCAGTGATCTCGTCGGTGACGGATTGTAGTGTGTCAGGTCCACTGAACAACTAAAGCTGTCAGTTTTAACTTTGACGTCATCCTCGGGAGCAGGTAGAGGAAACAGGAAGCAACAGCTAATAAATACCAGGTGTGGTGTTCTGTAATGTGTCCAGAGTTCCGCACGCATTCATCGCTGCCTATAAACAGTAAACAGAGATCGTGGACACCTATCAATCATCGCCATATTGCGTCATCAGTGACAGCTATGCAGTCACACAACTGTGATCTCTGCAGCCACAAAATGCGACGCATTTCACTGAGGGATGGTTAGCAGGAAGGAGTGTATCTATTCACACCTGTTGTATCGTGGCGTTCCTGTAACATTCCCGCAGCGTTTGCCTCTCAGTAGTGATTTTGCTGCTGCAGCACCTCCGCCCCCAGGTGCAGCACCCTCCACCCGCAGGTGGCTGAGGTAGGCTGTATTTGTCTTGTTTTTTTTTTCTTTCTCTCTCTTTCATTTGACATCCCATCTCTCCCCATCCGTGTCTCCCACAACATTTTCTTTTAACTCAATTTCATATGAGATATACTTGAATGTCCCACATTATTGGAATGCCTTTCCCACCGAACATAACCATTTTGGAGCAACAGGTCTTACAGGAAGAAGGGCAGTTTGTTGTGACCCCTGACAGAGGTCCAGCGTTAGGCTCTGACCCGCGATGCTGAAATGTGCTCCGACCGGCTGCTGTGCACGACGCGCCATCCATTCTTCATGGTATGCTGCTGCCTGATGAAAGGACGCGGCGGGTTTGTTTGCTGGACTGGAACCGCATCAAAGAAAAAGCGAGAAGAAAGGAGAAGGAGCCGGGCTGCCACTGGAGTGAGAACTGCTCCGTGGCTGCTTGGCTTGAACGGATGAAAGGGTTAATCTCATTTGACAACACACAACAATGAGTAATGAGTCCAAAGCCTCCCACTCCGTCCCGTGCCTTCGTGTTGTTTCACTTTTCAACTTTTTTTTTTCCTCCTGAAGCATGGCCTTATTTGCCGTGCCGCCTCTGCTACGCTCTGCCTTGTTTGCCTCCATTGTGTGCGACGCAGCCTGCTGCTTGCCGCCTGTGTGTGCCTAGGTAAACACGTTATGGGAATAGCAGCGAATCCATCACGGGGCGTCACGCTGAAATGTTTCTCCCCCGGGGCCCTGCCGTGCTGCGGTATCAGGTGGAAGGGTTCCACTTCCTGTCTTTGTGGGCAGGTTCCTGGCCGAGGGGGACAATCTCCCTATTGGCCCCCGCTGGATTGAGCACACAACCCGTGGGCGACACTACCTGTTCCACCACAGCCCCGGACGGCGCCGCTCTGGGCCCCCGTGGAAGGGTGTGTGTTTGTGTTAGTATGCATCAAGTGTCTGTGAGGAAGGATTTCTGCAGCCGATGAACAGAGCTTCAACATTATTTGCGGTCAGGCCGAAACGTGACTGCAGAAACGCACCGTTAGATGTGGTGTCAAATCTGATTTGATGAGATTGTAGCGCAGGCCATCACCCCACACACACACACACACACATACACGCATACATTCGCACAGGATGAGCGTTCCTCAGTGAGCTGTACTGACTTTAAATTGAATCTCTCTCTCTCGTCCACGCGGCGGGTGACCTTCCCATTCAGAGCCGAGGAGCGTTCCAGAAAGCCAATACAGCAACCGCGATTTCATTCTCACGCAGACAGACAGTGATGAGCAGGGAGAGTGATCCGGAGAGACAGAGGGAGTGAGACGCTAAACTCAGAGTCTTCACACACTCCATGCTCCTCTTTTTGGCCTCGTGTGTGATTGGTAAAGGTGGCGCAGAAGAGACAGGATCAAAATCCTAATGGGTTTGTCAGCCATGCATTGCATGGAAATGGGGTATTTCAAATTTCGTCTTGATGGGGAACACAATACTGTGTATTTCTGATGCTCGGGTATCTTCTGCAAACACGGAGGAATGTCAGGCGGATTGAGGTGTCAGCACGCTTCAAACGAGATGTTGTCGGCTGGTTGACACCTGAATTGGAGTGGCTGCGTCCAACAACTGCAACTTCCTGAAAGTGACAATCTGACAACTACACCTGCCTTATGGAGCGAATGGCCGGGTCCATGGAGATGAATAAGCCGGCAAGCGATCTTTTTCACTGACACTTTTTGGAACACAACGGATGACTTTCCAGAGAACACGTCCGAAGACGTTATCCTGTTTTGTACGATTGCTTATCACCCCTTTTTATGGCAAAAACAACCCAGACACGTGAGGCTCCGCGCCACATTCACACCGACGTGGCCCTCGAAAAAACACATCAGAAGAACTCCCACCTTGGCAAGGAAACGGCCTCACCACAGATGGCTTTCTCAACAACAGGAAGCTGAGACAAAAGTTCACTTTGGTTACTGTGGGTGGAGTGAGGAGGATGAATACATCAGCATCAACTCAAAGGTCCAGGAGACAGAATTAACCGCACCGAGGCACAGATTAGCAAAGCAATCGTACATGGCAGAGAAGGGCATGTTGTACTGGAGAAAAAAGGCCGATTTTGATGTCTACATGACAATTTTCACATCTCAAGTGCTGTTCAGTCTTTCAAGGAGAAAGAAGTGTCCCATTATAAAACAGTGTGGTGTCGAAACAGGGCCACAAATTGAAAGAGAATTAAATAAATATCAATCCGTTCGAGGTCGCAAAGTAGAGAGAGCGAAGCGAGAGCTCTCGATTACAGTAATCTCCCGTCAAACCAGCCGGCTGAACGGGCCCAAACTATTCCAGTCCCGACTGAACAAAGCAGCGGCGGCGCCTTGATGAGAGCCAGCCACCGTGAGACGACAGCGCATTTACACCACATTATTTCCAAGGTAAGTGCTTGATAGATTCAGCTGTGTCTGACTCTCCTTGAACTCGGAGTAATGTAATCACAGTTAATTATTGTTTCTGGGCGTTGTTTGTTTCAGACCCCACATTACTCATTGTTTCTGCTGCTTCCTTCCAGGCTCCTAAAATATGCTTGAGATTACATTGCCAGTAACTCTGTTCTCCCTTATTGTGATTTTTCTGGTGTTCAGTGATTCATCCAATCATAAACGGCAAATGTAAAGGGTTGATTTTGCACATAAGGCATGTGCCTCTCCTCTCATGTGTCATGGCGGATGTTTTACTTCCTGCCTTCGTGCTCTTCCCGCTGGTTTTCTTCATGACCTGTTGCTCATCAGTTAATTGGTGTCTTCACAACCTCATCTTCCTTCCTTCCACTTGTCAGGGCCTCATGTTGTGCTGCTATGAGCTTCATGTCTTGGTTTTTCTAGTCAGTCTTTTCTGTATCATCTGATTTACCCAGGGTCTGTAGCTTTGATGGTTTTGGGCCTGGTTTTGTGTTTTCGGACTCTGGATGTTCTGTCTGCCCGTTGGGTTTGTTTGCCAGCAGACTGCCTTCCAGGTTTTCTCTCACTGCTCACACTCCATACCCGCCTTCACCTTCCACTAACCCTCTTCACCGTCTTTTTGGTGTGAATAAATCATTGCCCTGCATCAAACCCTTGCCTCTGACAACTGCATTTGGATCCTTCCCTTGTATTTCCTGTTCACCTGCACATCAGTCTCTGCAGTTTGGAGGTGAAGCACTCACAGGGCCAACATCCTCCCTGTAGCTGCTAAGTTAAAAGCAGGCGCCTCATCTGATGTGTCTCGACCGCGTGTCAAGTGTGTAGGTAACATCTCCTCAAATCAATTTGGCATCTCAAGGTTTCCGGAGACTTGGGTTTCTCATGGGTGTACGTTGATTCTGTTCCTTTAAACTCGTGTCAAGTGCCAAAGAAAAAATTACTGCCCGTGTACAAGAATCCTACAGATAACGTTCTATCACTATATGACACTGGGTTGTAATATCTTATAAAAGGTTCAACGAAACATGTAAGATCTATTAAAACTTGTTTCCTTTCTAGATGTACTATAAGTGTCTGAACTAACCAAATGCCAAAAAGAGTGATAGAAGTTAAAAGAGGGGAAGTTAGAGTGAGAATTAAACAGACGGAATAATGGCACAGCTCTGCACGGCTTGTTACAGCCTCCCGAAATGAATTCTGAATGCTTTTTTTCCCCCATTGTTGACGCCAATGAGAAGCGCCATGGGTATAAGATCAATAAGTCTCAATTCTGCCTTGGCTTTACAGCAGAAATCTATAGCGCTGTTTTGAATTATTATTACAAATCCATCGCTCTTGTTTTTGCCCTGTCCCTGCTAAAAGGGGTGGGGAGGTTGTCGAAACAATGAGGGTGAATCGATGGCCGCGGCAAACAAAGCGCGCCCCGCTGAGCCCCCCAACAGGCCCTGGGTCAGGCCAAAAAAAAGGAGAAGGAAAGAAAATGCAGGATCACGATTAATTCAATTCTTTGTTTGCTCCTCGGAGAGGTTTACACTCCGCCCTGAGTGGAGGAAGAGACGGAGGGATGTTTCCATCTATCTTTCAAGAGGTAATGAAGTCATCATCCCCCGATAGATGTGTCATGACCCTGTCGTCTCCTGACGGTGAGTCATCTGCCTGTCGCAAGCCGCACACACACACAAGTGTATTTTCCCAAAAGGACAGATGTAGATGCTCATACGATGCTCAAGCGCGCGCGCACACACACACACACACACACACACACACACACACACGCTTTCCCTTATCATGATCCTTGCTTCTACATCCCCTCGTCCTCCGTCCTCCCACAGTTTACAGTCCCATCATAACAAACCACTGTTATTAGACATAGCACCATGAACATAGATGTACACTCTGCGCTAATATCGAGGATGAATTAAGAGTACAGGAAGGTGTTGTTGAATGTACGTGTCCAAACACACACTGCACACATGTTGCCTTTATAATGGGAGCATGAAAAGATCTAGACTTAATGTAAACTTGACTGACTTGAAGGAATTATACTCGAGTGACAGAGTGTGTTTCTGGGGTGTCACTAGGCCTCTGGCCACCATAGAACAAATTGTATACGTTTATAGGCTACTCAAGTCATTTTTCTTGGTAGTAGATGAAGCTCACAGGGCTCACACATCCTCAGACTCTGAGCAAATCAAACCCTGAATGTAGACTTACAAGCGAGCCACGATGACGCCACATGTTAATATGACAAGTTTGGAACTTTGGGGTCTCGGAGGTAACAGGTCAGGGTCAGGGGGAGGGTTAATATCGAGCAACATATATCTGCATTTGAAAGCAGAATCGTCATCATGTTGAGGGGGCTTTAGTGGCATGCAGGTAAATGATCCAATGATACAAGGACTGGCTGAAGTGCAAACTCAGAGCCCTTCAGCTATTGTTTGACGACGATAATAAATCATTTTTTTTCAGTGTATGAATGGTGTTGATAGAGATTAGCCAAGACAAGAATCAGCTCACAGAAAGAGGAAGTCTTATCAAGTGTCCGTTGATATCATGATATCCAGTGCCTGCACTGGAAACCAAGAAACATCATCAATAGACGATGGGTTCCAAGTTTGAGCTAACATTGGTTTGAAGCTCTCACAGAAGAAGCTAAGATTGGGAGGCAGTCACCAATCAGCTGTCGCTCTCCCAATAGAGTTCATGCCAGGTGCAAGAAAAAATACTATGTTGAAAGGAAGGTATACATTGTGCAATCAGCATTAACGACAAAACAACAGCATTTACCACAAGATCGGATTGGTCCCGCCCTCTGAATACACAGAGATGATGTTGATATTGACTCTTTAATACCAAATGAGCGTGACTCCCAAACTATTGCTTAAAACAAACTTTGATACAGAGGTTAGTAACTGCAACTGCTTAGTGACTGGTTATCACTGAATGTGGAACACACAGCTTGTTACTGAAAAAAAAAGAAATGACATGACTGTTTCTCAGTAAGGCGATACTGCCTGAGTCTGAGCACATCCAGCCGTGTACAAAGACTCTCAGATTCTGGGAAAGCTTAAGAAGCAGAGGACAGCTGAAGTCTCTGTTTGACAGATGCCCCGGCTCTCAGAGGAACCGAATTAAATAGCTGACATAGTTTGGATGGAGGACTTTCATGCCCTTCTTACTCACTCACTCACTCACTCACTCACTCACTCTCTCACACACACACACACACACACACACACACACACACACACACTCACACTCACACACACACACACACTCTGTCTCACAGAGCAAGCTGTCTGACAGAACATAAACACGTATTAGCCGTATCATCTCTCATCGACACTTAATGCCACAGCGCCGGGTGTTAACACGCCACATGCCGCGCTAATGCACTGTGGCGAGCGCAGTTTTAAATAGCACCATTAATGTACATACGGTTACATTCGTATCGACACGCACGTATGATTTACACACAAGATGTGTCAGAACTACAGCAGAGAGGCCCCAAAATAAGGGTGAAAAGTAGAAATGAGCTGACCTCAGAGACAGGGATGTATGGTATCTTGTATGTTTTACTGATATTCTAATGTTCAGTGTGGCTGAGCTGCTCCCTCCAGGTGGCTACAGTGTGTGTCTATGGGTTCTAATCCCATTTCTGCATGTCCATGGTGCCTGTTTAATTGCGCAGCAACTCGGGTTGGAAGGAAGGGTTTCACAAGTTGTTTTTGTCCACACACACACACACACACACACACACACACACACACACACACACACACACACACACACACACCTTTAACATGCAATTTATCTCTGGCTAAGATTGCTCAGTACCTCTGTAACCACATGATATAGTATCATGAGCTTATGGACGTGTATCTATTCAGCTGGGATGAAAAGGCTTAATAGGTTGAGGGCAGCAACGTTCAGAGTGCGTGTGTGTGTGTGTGTGTGTGTGTGTGTGAGTGAGTGAGTGAGAGAGAGAGAGTGTTCCAGCTGCAGTGCTAACTCAGCCTTGTCGAGTCATGATGGAATCTATAATTGATGGACCTCAATGGCGACTATTTCAATTTTCTGTTGCAGTGAAAACCAAGACGGACTTTTGCTTTTTCTCCCTGTCCCGGCCTCTCGTACCTGAAAGTTACATTGTGGGATTTTTTTTTTTTTTTATGGCCGTGTGGTTATCAGCTGAAACATTTTGGTCTTTCCATTTCTCTCTCCTCTCCTGCCTTCTCTCCCGCCTCTTTGTCTTAGTTGACCTTGCTCAGTTCCTCCTCCCCTGATCCAGTCTCTTCTCTAATCTCGCGGCCTCTCCTTCTATCGATTGTCCCTCTCTTTCAATTTCTTTCCTCCCTCCTTCCCGCTCCTGCTATAACTGTACACGCTGACAGTTTTTCATTGCTGTATTTTCACAGTTAACACCTCTTGTCTTTTCTCATTCCCTGGTCTTATTTGTGTCTCTGCTAAGGCCCGCTCCCCGCCCGTTCATCCCTTACTCCCCGATCGCGGGGTCTTATTGGTGTTAATTGGATGATTTCGTGATGGGATACAGCTGACCCGGCGCTTTGATCCCAATCTGCCTTCATGAACTTTTGCTGAATGGAGGCAGGAAAACACTGATTACGCCCCCCCCCCATAGGATCCATAGATGTTTTGAAACGTTCTCCGTCTCGTAATTGATTTTCCCTCTCTGTTCTAATTTGTGTTTGCATCGTGCTTGTACTGCGAAAATTGTCCATCTTCGCGAGACATAGTTAAGTGTGGCTCTTAAATAAGGTTGTATAGAATGTGCCAGTGGTGCTGAAATCACTCACTTGCGCTTTCTCTGCCAGCGTTGTGTGTGCCAAGAGTTTTGTAGAATATCTATCGATTCAGGCGCAGTAAAGAAAGATGATCCAGTGGTGTCGGGTAAAATCAAGGCGTTTTTAGAAAAGTAATAAATTACATTCAGGCCCACTGAATTTGTTCGTGTTTGTGGCTACGTTGGGAAAAAGCGATGTCGGGTGTTCTTTCCAAACCAATCAGAACTGAACAATTTGAGAATCCAATTCAGAATGTGATAAAACCTTAAGCCTGAAACTTAACCTGAAAAGTCAATAAAACGAAAGGACACAAATCCGAGTTTTATGTTTTGGAGTGTTAAAGTTCTGTAGTCCTTTAGAGGCTCACTCACTATTAAAAGCTCTACCCTATTATCTCATCATCAGTGGTGGGGTCCGCCTTTCCCACAGAGGATTCAAATGATGCACCTCAATGGCGTGAGGAGTTCAACTAACACATTTCACAGACTTACTGAAAAATCAACCGTGACCTCGGTATTAGTTCCCAACACTCATTTGCAGTCACTTACAGTCTGCTTATTATGTCGCCCTCCGCTCATTGTTTGTTCTGGTGCGCCATAAACAGACACGTGACTGAATCTGTACTCGACGCATCGCATCGCACCGACAGCCGACTGATTAGTTAACCTTCCGCAGGCCGCCGCCGATCTCCAGAGAGTTGCTTGTAGAAAGTTGGAGGCAGTAATTATAAGTTTGCCCTCCTCTCCATAGAAAGTTGCAGGTCTAGTTGGTCCAGTCATCTCTGATGGAGAGATAAAAGAGGAGGAGGAGGAGGAGGAGGAGAAAGGCTTGATCTCAGCATACAAGAGAAATAGATGACTAACCAAAGAGGAGGGCCCAGCCGGCCGTGACCACAATCAATGGGCTTTCTCTAAGTGTCTTCGATTTAGACTCACACTCGTCCGTCCGCTGCAGTCTCCCTCCATCTCTCTCTCGCTCTCTGTATATATTTGTTTATGTACCTTCATGACTCCCTCTCAATCTCTCTCTTCAACTCCCTTTTCCTTCTCCGTTACTTCTGTTTCTCCTTTCATCCTTCTTCCCTCCTCCCTCCTTTTCTTTTTCCTCCTTTCCTCGTTTGTTTCTCTCTCCGTCCTGACTTTTTTTGTATCTCTTCTTTCCTCTCTCTTTGTTGCATTTCATCATTTCCCCCCGCCCTCCCCTCCCCTTTACATTCTTTGCTCCTCTTTCCCTCTTCTTCCTCTCGGCATCATCATCATTTCCCATCTTTTCTTCTCAGTTTCCCCTCCCTGTCTCCTGTACTTTGCCCCCCTTTCCCCCCTCCCCCTTCTCTCCCACTCCCTCCCTGTCAATCCCTTCATTCATCCCACTCCGTCTTTGCCTTCCTCACACATCAACCCTCTCCTCTCCTCCCCTCTGTCTCGCCGCAGACCTCCCTCACCCTCACCCCCACCTCGAGCCCGTATTGATTGAGTCCTCACAGCTTCATTAGGATTCTGCCGTTCACCTTGTTGGATGCAGCCCCGGGGCAGTGATCCAGCGGGGGGCTCCAGAGAGAAGCACGCTCGGGTTACGTGTCAACTCTTCCCACATTTCACTTTTAGCGGACTTACTTTCGCTTATCTGCTCATTCCAGGCTGTTGGAAGTGTGCTTCAAGGATGTTCCCACCTCACCCCCCCTCGTCCGGGGGTTTACTGTCATGAAGATGTGTCACAGGCAAACTGGAGGTGAAGACTTCATTTAGGAGTGTGTGTGCACGTGTGTGTCTGTGTGTGTGTGTGTGTGTGTTCGTTGGGTGTGCTTTGCATCAATTGTGCTTCAATAAAGTTCAAGTTCAGAGGTTTCTCTTTTCTTTCTTTCCACTCGTTTGTTCTTCCTTCACAGCTTGACCTTTTGACCCTGTTGCATTTGCAAAAATGGGAATCTGTCAGAGAAGGTGATACATTTACTTTAAAAAAGAGGATCATGCAAGGTAGTTAGTGGTGGAACACAACTCGGTACATTTACTCAGGTACTGCACTTAAGTACAATTTTTATGTGTATATGTACTTTAGTTCTTTATTGCTACTTTACACTCTTTACTCCACTACATTTACTTGACAACTTTAGTTACTTGTTACTCTACAGATCTAGTTTAACATGACAAAATATGTTCAACAACTGAATTATGATGTAACATTGTAGATCAAAGGTGTAATATGTCAGAATTGCCCACCTGTCAAATTCATACTCCAGACAAGCCGGGCTAACAGCTACCTGCTGCAAAGTGCACAAGCCTTTGGACTGCATGGGGTTGGGGCTAGCTTGCTAGCATGCTAACTTCAGTAAGTGTCTCTAAATACTGTTAATGCTTCACAGTCTGTTGATGTTTTTACTGGACTGTTGACAACTTTTGACTGTTTTTAACAAATTTTTTTCCGTAATGCACCCTAGAAATAAATCTTCATTGATCCCAGAGAGAGATTTCACAAGCTGCCCTGCAGATAATGATGTAGTTGAGCAGCCCTTTTTGTAGTTTTCGGGGAAGCAAAAACACAAATGCATGACAGGCATGTGGTATTGTGACAAAGTCCGAGAACTTCTTCCACCTCTAGATGTTAACAGAAACACGGAAGTGCAGCATTCCCGGGACGAGTGTTGAAGGACCGAACGTTCAAATGTCCAAGTTGGACATCAGGGGTCAGTGGACGGCCACGGAAAGGTGACCACGTCTAACTTCAGAGACCTTCTTTGAACAGAGACAGGGGTAGGACCGCCACATATCCATGACAGCTTGGCTTTGCTATTATATACTATAATAATATTTATTTAAATTAACCAGAAATTGAGATAATGAAGAAGGTCCAATTCAATTTGAAAGGTCACATTTCATTTTAGAGAACCCTCATGCCTGTTACAGCAGCAGATAATAATCTTTTTTACAATATATCTTCCATAGCTCATATAGCTCACATATTTCTATG
>CAEMYA010000253.1:127520-137975 GCA_903131615.1 Diplodus sargus | reverse complement strand
CAGGAGTTTCATATGAGATCACATGTAGCACACAATTTTAAAAAGGCGGGGGGCTTAATTTCGGTGACAGGAGAATTTAGTCATCTGGCTTTATCTGTGCAGGTGGCGATGAGGGAGAATCTCGACGTGTTTAGCGTTGTTTACGTGCTATAAATAGCGGTGCATTAGCCGGTGGCGAGGGCTCCTGTGATGTGATGGCTGGGTGGACCGGCAGCACGGCTGGCTGAAAACACACTGCTGTTTGCACTGTTGCCATTAGGGGCACTTTGTGTGTGTGTTCGTGTGTGTGTGTGTGGGAGAGAAATGCCTGCTATTGCTCTAGACCAGTGTTTGTCTGCTTCCTCTTGATTGTACGATTGCTTCGCGTCTGTGTGTGTGTGGCTGTGTCTATATATCCGGCGTCATGTTTGCAACTAGGAGTAAATTCCACGGGCCGACGTTTCCTGTCTCGTGGCGTGCTATCACACCAGCAATCTGTCCGCGTGTTTATGCCTGTGTGTTTATGCGTGTGCGCCCGAGTGTTATCATGAAGTGATCCCGGTTTCTCCCCTGCAACCCCCCTTTTTTTTTTTTCTTCTCTCCAAACCGTCTCCCCTCCTATTCATCCATTGTGGCTGAGAGGATCCTTCTCCCTTTCCCCCCTTTCACTCATCTTCTCCCTCTCTCCTCTTCCTCTCCCTCCACAGTCCTAATTACCCATACTCCTCGGAGTGGCCCCTCCTTCAGAGCCTTTGAAGTTATTTTAGCACAAATTCTACTTAGCTATACTGCAGACAAAACAAGTGAGGGCTGCGTTTGAGGGCCTCTGGAAAAGTGTGTGTGTGTGTGTGTGTGTGTGCTTTCCTTTGTTGATTGAATCACCAGTGTCTCCTGTTTCATGTGTGTTTATCTCTCAGCGAAATGTGTATACAAGAGAAAGCAGCAGGGCAGGTTCCTGTCTGTGTGTATGTCGGGGGAATTAGGGTAAAATTGAGTCCCCACATACCAGATTTTTGAGATTGCATCTGTATATCCCCGCGTGTGTGTTTTTGCATATGGTATATGTTTGTGTGCGTCTGTGTGTGTGTGTGTAATCCTAAGGACCATGCATGAATGCCGGCCTTCTGAGCGCTCGCTGAATGGCTCGACTGCCCGTCACGGTTGTGTTGGACTGAATGGCCAAAGTGGAGCTGCACAAAGCCACGTGCTGTCCCTCTGTAATTATCAGAAGTTGGTCCCCACACACTCACGCACACACACACACACACACACACACACACACACACACACACACACACACACACACACTCACACACATTCTTGAATTCCCTTAACTTTCCCATTTTTCAAAGGAGGATAAAACCATTTTTCGGGACATGTTTGTTGAAACAGTGTCTAATATTCAAGCCTCTGTTGAGGCATTTTCCTCGTGCAGCGGTTGACTGATTGAGGAGGAGCCTCTGTGTTTTCAACTTGGTGACTTTCATGCAAGAGTTGGCAACTTTGAGGACTCCGTAAGTAATTCAGAAAAGAACAAACAAAAAAACCTTCCTGGCAACTGATCAAGATGTTAACCGGGAGCTGCAAATATTTCTGACTATGCCCTCATGTGACTGTAGCTCTCTGGACTCTGGTTGACCAGTCATCAGCCGAACAGAGAGGTGAATCAGCCGTGAACTCCTCTCTCTTTTATCTTTGTTCCAAATCATTTAACCTGATGACTCTAGTTTTATTTTTATTTAACAAAAGTGTACAAGAGAGATTTTATTCTAGCGTCTGGATTTCCTTTCCAATGTCTCTGCAAAAAACGTGGATTTAGAGGTGTAATTATTTTGAAAACAAAGCTAGTTAGAGTCAGTTAAGCTTCACTTAATTATTTATCTACTTTCATTTTGCAAATCTTGTTTCAATTGCTGATTCATGCTGCAGCGATTGTGCATGTTAGTGTTTTTGAGCAGACTTTGCGGTGAGCATGGTCAGGTGGCGCTGACTGGCGGACACGCTGTCTGCTTCTGTGTGATGCTGACTGCCATTTAGCAGACTAAGCTGAGTGGAAGCTAGCAACGCTAGCACTGAATGCAAGGGGAAGTCATTTTTCATCCATGTTATTTTAACACGTGGTGAGTCACCGTCATTGCTGTTTCTCTCCTGCGACATGTAAAGGAGGCGGCGCTAGCTAGAATTAGCTGTCTTTCTTCGAAGACTCCCTCTGTCACCTCAACAGTCGGTGAACAAGCTGTTAATTTAAATGACAACAGGTAGTCAGGCACACGTGAATGCACTGAGCTCTCGAATCGTAGCTGGGACTCAAACAATGTCGGTCCCCAGTTGGTTAGCTGTGGATTTTTAACGACATATCAACAGCAGCTCACAAAATTTAACTCCCTGGGGGACAATAATGGAGGGGCTCTATCACCTTTTTTAAAAATATACAAGGTTTTTATTATTATTATTATTATTATTATTATTATTATTGTACAATTTGACATGAAATAGAAATCCAGGATATACATGGAAAGGAAGGAAATGGGCAACATAGGTCTGCTGCCATGCTGCTGTCTGTTTGTTAAAGTGATAAATATGTCACATAAAAGGGTCTGGCATCTGAAAGCACGGCCGTATGTTCTCTCCTCAAACACATCTTCACCAGCGCCTCGCTTTGTTTCTGAGAGCATACCGGGGTGTTAATTATTTCCTAAAGTATCTTATTAAGTGTTTTGTCTCCAGACAGCCTGGCAGAGGGAAATTCCGGGGAAGTGGAAGAGCAACAACTCATCTGCGCTGTCGAGAGATGGGAGAGACGAGGGCGTTGAGGATGAGAGCCACACTGTGAGAGGATGAGGGAGAGCGAGTGGGGGAGACGTTGCGAAACAAAGACAAAAGCAAAAGAATGGAAAAAAACATAATAATGAGTGGGCAAGCGCACCGCACCGAGGGGCGAGGAGACCGAATGTCACCAATGGGAGAGCTAAAAGAGAAGGAGAATGACAGGGGGACGCTGGATTTACGAGGCAAGTGCCGCGGCGCGGGGGGAGCGTCCAATGTTTCCCATCTGACTCAGCCCCCGCCACAAACCAGACTCAAATGAGAAACACAAACACTTGCTCTGTGGC
Source organism: Diplodus sargus (assembly GCA_903131615.1). Classification (NCBI taxonomy): domain Eukaryota; kingdom Metazoa; phylum Chordata; class Actinopteri; order Spariformes; family Sparidae; genus Diplodus; species Diplodus sargus. Next base: position 134,883 of record CAEMYA010000253.1, on the reverse strand, counting down.
CCAGAAACTGTACAATTGCGCTTGCTTTGTAATTCTGGAGCCTCTCCAGGCTTTTTTTGTTTAGCGTCGCCTCCTCAAACTGCACTTACAGTAAGCTCGCACACAGTGTCCTCTGAAGGAATGACTTTGGTCGGGAGTGATTGAAGAGGACGTCGTGGTTCACCACACTAGATTACTGCGGAGCGGTTCAGTCCGGTTGTGTACTGGGTGTGATGATGGGCTGAGACCCACCCCTGTGCCTGTCACACAGTTGGGCTCCTCCAGCTGTTGGTGTAGGACGCCCTGACATGCCCCCCCTGCTGAGTGTAGCAACATATGGAAGCCTGTGCATTCATAGTGCAGACACATTCATGTATGCACACACACACAAACACACACACACACACACACACACACACATGCAACTCCACCCTCGCAGGCAGACAAAAGCATTCAGCTGATTAAAATTCTCTTTCACACCCACTTAGGTCCATATGTAACCCACATTTCTAAGTAAGGAAGTTGGTCCTGAGCCACAGGAACGACATGCTGACTCCCTAATGCATCCCAAACTTATAGGCTGCCTGCCTGTAATACGATACCGATCTGGACCAGAAGAGTGATGGAGCTCCTGCATGCGTGCCAGAAAAAAAAAAAAGGTACAACACACGAGAGGAGTCGTTTGTTGGCGACACACCGCCCGACTGGTTCAAGCCAGACGTCATTTCTGCTCATTCTCGGCTCAGGCTGTCAGACACGGTTTTATCACCAACGGCAGCCAAAAAAGAATGGAGTAAGTGATGAGAGTGCTTCATGTCTCACCGGAAAATGACAGCGTTGTCAAAGAAATACTCCGTTATTAAACTACTCCATGTGAGGGTTTGATTGATATATCACATCAGTAAATCAGACCAAAATAGGTCCTTTATTAAAAATCCAATACGTACCAGTCAGTTCTGATGCCATGACGCTTCCTTCCATTCTCGTATTTAACAGCTCCAGGAGTGGAAAGCTCATCTCCCCGCCGTGTGACAGAATCATCGGAACCCAAGCTCAGCTACCTGATGTTTTCAGAGCTCCCATTTCATATAACCAGGTGGTTGTTTTTATTGCGAACCTGTCTCATGTCAGATATTGTCTTTGACATCACAAGTGAATGGCCTCCTCCATCTTTCTATAGCCACACACTGACTTTATTTCCGTGACTTTAACCATACCCAGTCACTGATGTCGTCAGTTTCTATCTGGTCTTCACACATAGATAATGTTTTCAGTTTTCGTTCCAGGGTTGTCGCCATTCCACAGATGTAATGTTCCCCACAGCCTTTGCGTGTCTTGTATCTTCAAAAGTAGTGGTTGAAGTTAAAGGAATAGTTTGAGAGTTTGGGGAAATGCCACTCTCACATTTGTACAGTACTTAGGAAGCTAAAGCCAGCAGCTGGTTAGCTTAGCTTAGCATACAGGCTGGAAACAGATGGAAACAGCTCGCATGGCTTTGTCCAAAGGTTACAGAATCTCCCTACCAGCACCCGTAAAGCTCGATAATTCACACATTTCATCTTTTTTATTCAATCTGCCAAAAGATAAGTATAAAATAAAACAAAGTCTGGACAGGATGTTGTTGTTTTGTGCACGGGACTATTTCTTGGCTGGTAGCAGTTTTCTTGTTTCTTGTGTTTCAAAGAGTTTGTTTCTGGTTGCAACAAGGAGATAGTACCACACAAAATCTAAATCTGGATGCTTGTACACTTTGATTTTTGTACAGATTTAACAAACAAGTCTGTTTCCAGCCTCAATGCTAGCCCGAGCTAACCTGTAGTTTCTTCTTCCTTAGCTCACAGACATTAGAGTGGTCGCAAACACGTCACTCTCGGCATGACGGTGAATCAGTTGAAACCTTCTCTCAAAAGTCAACAGTTAGGTCACATGATGACACTTGAGCCAACTCCATACACTGACGGTGAGATGTGGTCGAAAAAGGTGGTCATTGTTACATAACACATTGTGAAAAGGTAGCCCCTCCTTTTCCCCAACTCACCTGACATTCCCTGCAACATTTAAATTGGCTATCTTCTCCTACATGCACAAACATGCTTACATGCGCACACACACACACACACACACGCACACACACACACACACACACACACACACACACTTAGCTTACAATGTTTGTGATTACACACGGTGCCAGCAACTGCAACGCAATTCATTCATGCGCTATCACCATTTACACACCTTTCAGTCACTCACCAAACATCTGCAAACATCATAGCGAACTGCGCGGTAACCGTCGATTCTGCTCCATAACCCATTCCATTCCGTTAGTCCGTACATTGTGCATGCAAACACCAACAATACACTGCTAGCCCTTACTTTCAATTCCCTTGTCCTGCATCACTTTGTTTCCCCAAGGAGCACGAGCCCCATGACAATGGCTAGTTTATTCCCTGTTTGGGAAAGTGTTGATTTGAGCAGGGGAAGCTATTGTCCCAATACAAAATGATTGTCCGTATTATACAATGTAATTATTATTGAATTATAGGCAAATAATAAGGTTATTATTATTAGTGCTGAAATATATGATGAACTATATGTCAATGTATGTGTGTGATGTATAGAATATCTGCTGAATCACTATACCTAACAAAACACCCTGTCAGGTTGGTTTCTACCAATTAGCTTAATTGAAGGGCTCAATTTAAAGCGAGGGGTTTCTGCCCTCAGTGTGGGAGTCTGGAGAGTGTCAACTTGCAGAGAGGTTGTATCTGAAAAATTGTTTAAGTAGAGAATTGTGCTTGTGCCATTTGAATTGAGAAACCTGTGGGTTCAAGTTTTTTTTTTGTCGTCATTGTGCCGGAACACATTTTTTATAGCACTGAAAATAAATCGGCAATTTTCACCACAATCCACGTTTGCTGTGTCTACAGCCCATCACCACCCATCCTACTCTCTACATTCAAAGCTGCTGGGATACAAACAGTTTCAAGGCTTCTTGGCAGGAAAATCACCGTCTAAAGTAAATCTCATGCAAAATTAAGTTATTACAGATGCATTTTTACATGAGTTTCATCCCATAAAACACTCAACTCTTTGCACAGCGCCGCTCATTTATGATATATGCTTAACCGGCACCGGGCTCCTCGTGGTTTCTGAGGTGATTCCTGAGGAGAGTTCACGAGGCTGATAGCATCTCGACGGCAACATTTCATCTTTAACGACGCTTAATTTGCTCAACATGTCTGAGAGCTTCATGTTGTGTACCTCCCAGGCCTGGTGTATGCTGTGCGTCAAGATGGTGGGGGAGAGAGATAGAGGAGGAGGATGAAATACGTAGATACGGCCCGGAATATATGATGTGTTAAAGGAACATTTACGCTCCACTTATCTCTCCTCTCCGTCCATATCTTTGTCTGCTGCTCCCGAAAACAGACAGCTGAGGATGAGGCTGGATTTCAGCACGTCAAACAGAATCGCATTCCTCGCCCGTCGACTCCGCCAGTCGCTGTCGCTTTTTCGTGGAAGCCCCCCTTCAAATGTGCACAAACGCACCGACAGACACTCAGGACAAAGCACGGCTCTGTCGCGCTTTTAAAAAACAAAACAAAAAAACAACTCAAAACGCATGTAGACGCAACAAAAACAGAACTGTTGCGTGCGTGTGGGCGAACGCAGGGCAATAAAACACTCCTTTAAATGCACATGGACACACACAGTCTCGTCTCCGGGCCGTACCATTATGCCAACAGCTTCCCTTAAATTTGTCTGCGGGCCTTTGGTTTTGTGACGAGTGAATGTCTTTTTACCGACAGCGCATTCATCAGCAGACTTCCCCACCATGACTGCACACAACGGGGTGAGTTACACACACACACACACACAAAAAAGGAGGAGCAGGACTCACTTTGAGGTTCATCTTTAGCCCTAATTTACGGCGGTGGAATTCTTATAGTCATTCGTCAGTAAATGTAAGCTTTGAGGACGAGCGGAGAAGGGGGCAACGAGTTCCTCTTCTCCCTCGTTTCCCACCCCCTCCTCCCCGCTCCCTGCTGTTAAATATGCAGATACAGCAGCGCGCGAGGCTGCTCGTGGGTTCGTTGCAAGAATTGGGTCAGCGGCAACGTCACAGCGTTTTAAAAGCGAGGCAGGGTTTTCTTTAGAAAACTCCCGGCGAAGCTCTGGCTCTTCTGGAGGAGAGCGAGACTGTCTGCTGCAGGACCGTGGTCCTCAATCAGAGAGGATTTTGGTTTTCCTGAGCAGTGCTGTCTACGAGCGGTTTTCAGAGCCCGACACCAGCAGTTATGTCCAAAATACCCTGAAGGTGGAACATGAAGAAAATTGATGTGAAAGGATTTCGCCCCTGCTATTGTTATTACACATTGAACCCCATTTTTTCTTATTTTTTTTGCGATGTCATTTTTGTCTGGCATGATTGAAAAAAATGCTCTGAACAGATTCCATTTGTAATGTAAACATCGACGCACACTCAGACAGCCATCACAGGATTGCTTTGATGCTGAAGGAAATGTAAAATGCTAAATTGAGACTGGATCTATGGTGGTTGATTCGCAAAGCACATAGAAAATAATGATACCCTTCGGGAAGTGTGCGGTCCATCCTATCTATCGATATGTTTGTCATGTCTGCGTAGATCTGACTGAGTTGTGACTCAAAGGAGTATGATTTTTGATATAAAACGCAGGTTTCGGTGTACATGAGCGCTGCTATTGATAATTGGATCGAAGATGTGTGTCAAACTACAACAACTGACTGCCAGTTGTTTTTAGAAGAGCATACAGCACATTTTTCACCTCAGACATCATCCTTGCCTCTCGTCTCTCCCTCAACACCCTCTCGCAGTTTGAAGCCTCATCAAACACGAGCGTAAGTGTTTTACAAAAAGTTTCTCAGAGGTGTCACATTTTGCTAAACCTTATGCAAAGTAGGCAAATCCCTCATGCGACTTTTCTTTCAAAAGTACCGCGACAGCAGATCACGTTCAGACACCCTTAATGTGAATGAACAAAGTACAACTGCTGCGCGTCACCCGTGATTTGACGGGTGATGGAGAAAATTCCCGAGTCGTTCAGTCGCTGCCGGTAACCTCAAGGCTCCGACTAATGCTGCGCTCACTCACGTTGATCGCTCTGTCTGATTAACATTGATTACTGAGCCCGAGCTTTGACCTTTCGCTGTGACAACAGAAGACGACGCCTCTCATGCGATAAAAGACGCAGAGAAAGCAGAGTCGGATACAGCTTAGATGCCCTCGAAGGGTTATTGATGTCCTTTATTCTGACAGAATTGTGCCTTCAGGGTCAAGTTAATTGTACCCAGTGCAGCCTTTGACATAGAATGTAGCCTGGTGTGGACTTCCAGCGTGTTGGGTACAGCTGGGTTCATCCCGCGCAGCTCATCTGTTGAAATGTTCGCAATCTGTTGCTACTTAGAACTTTTTATTGCTCTCACCCTTTGGCTAATAAACTCCACTCTGCTGATTTCCGGTATGAATATGGTAAACCATCATATTGGTGGTACCCAAGGTTCATGTGCGGCCCACATGTGAGGTTCCTGTCCACCGATGTCAAGCCCTGGATTTGAGGTCCTTTCTGTAGCTTTGTCATGCCTTCCAGGGAACACTTTCTGGAGCTGTACGCGTGTGGAAATTCAACTGCAGTGACTGCACCAGTGAGTCACGATGGTCGGTCAGAACAGCAGGGGGTTGGGACTGGGGAGGATGGTGTGAATCTCCAATGCAGTCGCTCTCTGTGTAAAGGTCATCACTGACAGGTGGAAAGAAGCAAATGTCTTTGTGTCTTGGATTTGCTCATTCAATCCTTGTGCCCAGGAATCTTCAGAAACAAATCTTTGCCAGATAGCATGATTGTCAATCCTGATAGATTTGCATCCAGATACAAATTAAAGGGATGCTCCGCCAACTCAACACAGTAGTTGTGTAATGTCCTCTATGACTGTGGAAGAGCTTATAGTCAAGTCTGAGAAAATAACCTCTGATGATGTCATAGCGGCGTCATCCGGTTATCTCAGCTGGGGGTTGAAGACATTTATTATTCACAAAAAAAAAGCCTTCCTTGCCCTGTAATTGCTTTGTACTTCATACACTCTATTGGTTTTTAATTGACAGTAACAAACATTTGGATCAGGTTAATGCTGGCGCTGAGTTGCTCCGAGGTGTCTCCGGTATTCAAGCTGCTGAAACCAGTTGTTCACAGTCCCCTGTTCACAGATGATGGGTGTTAGCTTTAACACATGCATTTTCACGCATCATTTATCTGAACGCTTACAACTGGAACTGCCAGCGGTGCCTGGTGTAATGTGTCTAAACAGACCATAAAGTCCCGTGAAATGTTTAGATGCATGTAAAAACGGTGTTGCAAATATTTCATTTTGAGGTGCAAAATATCACATTCTCATATTGCAGCAGCTCACTGTCTCAAAGAACGAGCAGGGAGAACTCTGCGGTGATTCATCTGCCTTTCTGCCGGTTTCCTTGGTCGCTCGGAGCAAAAGACCCGTAAAAACTCTGGGGTCACCTGAGAGGAGCTTTAAGAAACAGTCTTTCCTGGATATCTGGCAGGAAATCAGTGAGTCACCAACGCGATGTTGTGAAGGTGAGAGCAGCGTTATTCTGACATTCAGGGGAACGTTTCCAAGCGCAAAAATCTCGCCGTGTTTTGTCATCACCCGCCTCCAGCCGTGTAGCTAAACCCAGCGCAGCTTTACAGCTCACTCCCCTGCCTAGCGTCTGCGAGCTCAGCCCCAGCAGCATGAATTATGGATCAGAGAAATATTCCTGGGCCTGTTTTTCAGAGAGCGCCGAGGTTCTGGACTCGGTCCGGTTCTTCAGAACCGACCTGAGGACAAACAGATGGTCCAGTCGGAGCCGGGGCCAACTCAAACAGGACCCCTCCGAGTAGAACAAATCCAGAAATACATATAAATAAATATTCATCAGGATGATAATACCCAGGGCCTTGTGCCAATGTAAATAAAGAGCTGAGGTCCCCGGACCCCCTCCAGGTCACTGCTGTGGAGAATAAATAGAATGCAGCCTTGCTCTGTTTTCTTTTCTCCACTTCTCTTCCCTCACTCTCTTCCCTTTTAACAGCTTCATTTACAGATCTGTCATTCATTTCTCTGCTCCTTGAATCATCTGCAGCTAATCTTTCCAGTCCTCCTCTAATCTCATTGCACATTCCCTTCCCCGCCTTTATCGTCACCCATCCATCCTCTTCCTCTCCTTCTTTTGCTTCCCAGCTGTGTTGGCTTCCATTTTAGGTCCGCGGCTGGCTACCTGGTTCCTGGCTGACATTTAATGTTGCTCGGGGTGTCCCTCATGTCCCCCCCCCCCCATACTGCCTTC
>CAEMYA010000253.1:113524-124607 GCA_903131615.1 Diplodus sargus | reverse complement strand
GTGAGAGAGAGAGAGAGAGAGAGAGAGAGAGAGAGAGTTGGAAAGAATCTTTTAAAGCAGGCCACAGGGATGGAAAAAAAAAGATGTTCATCCTCTCCTCCTCCTATCTCCTCCTCCTCCTCATCTCCTTCCTCATCCCCGATTTCTCTCATTTTTCTCCGCGGGCTCAAGAATGCAGGCTCGGGCCACGGGACGAGGGGAGAGCGAGGGAGGAGATGCTGTCAGTTGATGAAGAAGAGGAGAAAGCGAGGGATGAGGAGAGGAGGGAGCTGGGGACTCGTTTTGATCCCTGCCTCTTAATAAATCTGTCAGAGCGAGACAGAAAGGGAGCATGAGAGAGCGAGGCAGAGAGAGACGCAGACAGGAAGAGAGAGAGAGATGGATCCGTCCGCAGAGGTCTCCACCAGGTGGTTTTGAAGTGCAGATCCATTTCTCCTCCTCCTCCTCCTTCTCTCCATCCTCCCGCCTTGATGTCGCACTCTACGGGTTCTCCCTGCATTCATTTACCTGTTGTTTTGAACTCGATGTGCGTGAATGTGAGGATGGAGCAGAGCATGTTTTGATGGGTCCTACCTGCTGGGCCCACATGTACGCTCAAAAATAAACCCACATTTTCATGTCTTTATTTATTTATTTTTTGCTGTGTTTACAAGGTTTTTGCACTTAAAGTTGTGTCAGAAATATCAGATTCGATTAAGTCAGGAAGTTTATGGGACTGACTCAGAAGTTTTATACATTGAATTAAGGAATTGAATTAATCGCTAACCATTTTTACTCTGTTGGTCTCCCACAATGCAAGCAATACCTCCTTTTTGCACGATTTTGATTTTCCTGGCGAAATCTCATGGCTTTCAAACTCCAGACAATTTATGATGTAGGCCTTGTGGTAAAGCGGCACTGATCAATATTTTATTTATTCTATTATATCAACAATGGATCCAGTAAACAGTTTTGAGGAACAGTGACATTACATATGGTGAAGCTACTAGTTTAACTACCTGATTCGGAGGTTTCAAACTAATTTCATATGTCCTGTGACAAACTTTTTTTCCCCACTGTGTAGAGCTGTAGCGTGACCACATGCTGCATCGTTATACTTTATCTGGAAGAATGTGTCTTAATAATAGATGAATGTTAATGTTGCACAGTATGTGCTGGATGTGTAAAGAGACAACTATTTCCTGGTGAGATCACAAATGTAGAACGTTAATTGAAACAACTTGAAGCTGCCACGAGAAGCCTTGTTTTTTTCTTGTTGATTCTAACATTCATTTATCAAAGTGTACGTTTTTTGTTTTGGGAAGGAAGTAAAATAAAGGGCCAATGAGGCAATGAGGTAATGTAACTACTTGTGGCTGTGTACGATTAAGGACTGTAATATAACAATGGTGAATCAAAGCATGTAAACTGTGCTTTAGTACTGTACCATACTGCCGGTCTACAGAGCAGCTTTCTTCCCCTCAGGCTCAGCAATCTGCTATGAAAATGGTTTTAATACTATGATGTATCCAACCCAGTTAAGTCAAATGTGACCTGATGACAGGCATTAAGAATAACTACATTAATTATATAGAAATAGTCAATCTTCTAGCCGATGGTCTTGTTTGCTTATGTAGGTCATATAGAAACGTCAGTATTAAATTGCGACTTTGTCAAACAGTTTAATGTTCCTCTTAATACGTTTAGCAAGACGATGATATGTCAGTGCTGTCATGATGGCTTGTTCCGCTGCTCCAAAGTGTGCATAAATAATCATCAGGGTTGCTATAAAAATCGAAAGTCTTAAAGTCCAAGCTGAGAAAACCCCTTATGACATCATCTAGGTCCACAGAGAGAAGGTTCACCTGTTACATTTAAAGATGCAGTATATAAGAATTGGCTGTTGGACTTATACCGTCAACAAACGGGCAGCGTATCACCAGAGTAACCGCTAACTGCTCTTAATTCTATTCTTTTCCATGGCCGTCGTTACTTCCAGTTTATTAGCTGAATTAGCGGTGCAGCTAGCTGGGGGACTGTTGGTGGTTTACACTGCTTGCTTTGAACTGAGCTTTTCAGGCACAGGGCTAGCTTGTTAGCATGCTATCTCAGACGTTATCTTTGACAAGATGACCAAACTGTTTTGTTTTCCTGTTTTTTCCTGTTTTCTGTCGAAGATTTCGGTTAAACTTTGGTACATACTGCACCGTTAGATTATGCACTAATTACTCGTCGAGGTTTGGTGAGCTTCCTTGAACTCCACTGTTGCTGACTTTGCAATGATATTTCCAGCATCGAGGGGCCACTGCGGAATCAAAACCACTTGTTGACATGCTGAGCTAAGAGGTTTTCACGCAACGGAAATGTGTGACGATGTCGAATTGACAAATGCAAATCTCTGCACCCCCTAATGGAATAATTAAATACCTCCACCTGTAACTGATGACTTCATTCTGAGCAAGGCGACAAGTCACCTCTCGTTTCACAAACAGTATTAGCACTGTGACTGGATCCACTGGCTGTTTCTCCAATAATCGCCCTAATCGCATCACACGTGAGCCTTTATTCTCCCCCAGCCGCCATGTGTGACAAATGTTACTGAGTGTCTCTTTGTGTCTAAGTGTCTTCCACAAAGCGAGAGATAATTTTCCTCCTCGCGTAGCCTCTCCTTGATTACTGCGCTATCACAGATGACGTGTGTGATCTGCCGGTGCACTCGCTCTCTTCCTCTCTTCATCTTTTTCTTTTTTTTCTTTTTTCTCTTAGCGTGCCATCGTTAGATTTACACTCTCCTTCACCCCTCCGGCTCTGCCTCCTCTTCATCTTCTCTCCCTTCTTCTCCGTCCTTCCCACCCGCCTCGCTCTGCTTTCCCTCCTCTCTCTAATGATCACATGCATATACTAAAACAGGCAAATGTGTGATATCAGTATACAGTATGTTCTAGCTCCCACGGCTGCGTATGTGCTCTATAAAAAACCCCCCCAAAAAAACCACATAAAAACACAAAACACTAATAAACTCAACAGAGAAACCATAAAAATACATCGTGTGGCCAGTAAAACACACATATTCAGGCACAGGCAGCTCCCTGGAAGAGACCATGTACATTTATTCTGTTTCTTCTGTGAATTGTGTTTATTGTTGTTTCATATTGCTGCTGGTTTATGTTGTCTGTGTGACACCATGACTCCCAGTTGGAGAATAAACACCACCGATAAGACAGATGTGCGGGTGTGTGGTCACATGTGTGTGTGCGTGCGCGTGTGTGTGTGTGTGCCTTGTTATGGCACTTCCCATTGGCAGGCCGTATAACTCAGGTTAATGTTATCTTATTTCACACAGCTCCAAGGCAACCTCAGGGAGTAGATCATTTGGAGCGCTCTTATTACTTTTCATTAGGCTAATGTGACGGGTGGGGGGATTTACAACAAGGAAGGAGGGCGCACTCACAAACACACACATACACACACACACTTACACACGCTGTGACACACTCTGCAGCAGCCCCCAAATATGCGCGTGTATGATCCGAATCTATTCTGAAGCCGGAGTTATCTTCTCTGCAGCTTCAGATAACACCGAACGTTCAAACTTCTGACCCACCGCTGGAATGCAGATTGCAGTCAAAATCTGGATGCAGACACATAAAGAACTCCTGATACTTATTGATCAGGAGATTTGTCGGTTACACCAGGAGAGCAGAGCAAAGGTTTCAAAGCACCGCCTGGGGGATTTGTGAGTATGACCCTTGACCCCGGGAGTGGCTGAAGACAGTCAAAGCAGTGTGTTTCAACTTCGAACGAGCGAGGAGAGGAAATGAGAGCAGTCGTAAGCGGCTGAATGTCTTACTCTGTGTGTGTACTCTGGTATCTATTTCCGCACTTTGGGCCAAATGTTTCTACGGTATTAGACAGATGAAGAAAAATACAGCAAGGTGATGACATGAGAAGCTGTGATCTGAACTCAGTTTTAGATTAGATTATGGTTAGGTTTAGGCTGAGAATGAATGAGAGCCATATTAGAGGGGAGGAGCTGTGACGTGGAAAGAGCCGTTCATTCTGAGACTTATTTGAAAGCTCGAAGGAAAAGTTCACTCAAAAATGTAAAAAAAAATCAGTCCTGAAAAGGTGAATGAAGTTGGTTTTTTTTTGTTGTCCACAAAACATTTCTGGAGTGTCACGGCACAACGGCGTCGCAGTATTCCTCTAAACAACTGAGGTGCATGGGGACATAAATCCTGAGATCCCAAATTGATTTGAACCTGACACTTCAATCGAGGTGCGCACTCTTTTAGTTTCACAGCTACAGTGAAGAAAGCTTAAAACAAAGGTCTAAATAACGTTTTTTCAAATCAATTCAGGATCTTGGGGCTTGAGGCCATTTTATATTTTTGTTTTTCAGTTGATTCACGTTTTAAAACAAGTCCCCATCTACTTCAGTTGGTAAGGAGGTCGCTGCAGCGCTGTTTTGTGGACCACCAAGCTTTCCCTGACTGTCCATCAGCATGAGGGTCAGTAGGTGATGACTGAATTTCCGTTTTTTGTTCTTTTCTTGAATATTTTATCTCGAAGCAACATGTGGAAAATTCTGCAAAACACATACGCATCACAAAGTGTGTACCATGTGTACCGTATGCGCAAGACCGCGTAAAAGCATCCCTGTGTGTCCATTTTGAATAACAGTGCATTGATAATATAAAAATGAAAGTTTTGTGATAACCCAGTTTGCAAAAGGCAAGCAAAAGTGAAAACAAACAAACAAACAAACAAACAAACAAAAAACAACTAAAACTCATCATCCTATGTCCTCTAACACTGAGGAACACCTGCCCAGATGTGTTAGTCAGTCATAACAACACGATGCTAAAGGGGGTTCAGTGTATAATAATCATCCAGGTTTGCTTTGGAGTCGCTTTTTGTCCATATTTCCATATTTAAGAATACTGGGTGTTATGGAAGGACATGACAACCCGTTGTATTTAACCTTGGAATGTGGGAGTTTTATCAACCTGGAAGAGTTACGCATTAGAAAAGAAGAAAAAAAAAGAATCACACCTGGGGAAGATTAAATTGGCTGATTCCAGTATTTTTCAGTAGTATATTTAAATTTGGTAAAAATTTAATAAGCCATGAGCTTAAGAAACATAGATAAAGGATTCACTATTTTACAAAAGAAAATAAATAAATGTATTCCTGGCAGAGCAGATATGGTTTGAAACAGGATTTGGTGCTTTGTGTTGGGAAATGTCATTTAGGGAAATTTTCAGTTGAACAGATACAATGTGAACAATTCTAATAACAAACTCTTTGTCTAGTCTTTGTTTGTTTGTGTGCGGGAGCTAGGAGTACTGGGCTGAATAATTATTTCAAACCCTGTCTCTGAGAAATCACCTTTTCTTTCCGTTCAGTTTTTATGGATCCTCGTACTGTGCTGCCTATAAATAAGCCCTGTTGCTAGGCAGAAAAAAAGCTGTATTCATTCAAATTTGACCCAAACAAATTGATTGAATTTTGTCTTATCAGGTTTTAGGGAGTGTAGCCTCTTCTTACCTTGAAGAGTGCACACATTTGGAGCTCAGTGATTGGATGTTTTTCTTACAGACTTGAATGCTCCCTGATTTTAAGTTGAGGCTTATTTATCATCTATATAATGAAAGATTATATAGTACAGCATATGTATGTTTTAACATAGTTGCTCATGTACGTATATTCTGACAGAGCCACACCTCCTTTTTTTGTGATATTACATTTATTTCCTTGTTTGAAGAGCCCCTGATCTCTCTCTCTTCTCAGTTTCACGCTCTCCCTCGCTCCGTCTCTCTCTTTCTCTCTCTCACTCACTCACACACACACACACACACACACACACACACACACACACACACACACACACAGGTTATTGTAGCCACAGCTTGGCCTCTGTATAGAACCATGAAACTCACCTCCACTCCGCACTTCTCCTTTTCTGGAAGTTTCCCTCCACCTGTTGGGTGGTCCGCACCATCACGAGGATCACACTCAGATTCTTCCCTTCCAGATTTTGCAGTTAGTTAAACAATAATTCAGTTTCAGGCTCTACTAATGCCTGACCCCTCTCTCTCTCTCTCTCTCTCTCTCCCCCTCTGCTTTATTTGACTTTGTCTCTACAGTATCTCTCAGCCTCCATCCTCTCCATCTGCCGTCCAGACATTGAGGCCACTGACGTTTGTTTTCATCTTTTCTTTTCTCTCCTTTTCTTCTCCTCCTTACAGTAAACACCTGCACACACTCCGAATGGAAATCCACGATGAATAGCGCCGTTGAAAGAGTGGTGACAGGCCTGGAGAGATCCCTTTCACATGCACAAACACTGAAAAGGGGGCAAGCACGTGTGTGTGTGTGTAGAGGCCAGGATCGTGAGCCCGACCTTAATTTACATTCTCATTCAGTCAGTATCAGTCATGTTGGAGTATTTACATTTTTGTGGTTGCAAAATTTCACTTCTTGTAATCCATCATATGTTCTCGGCGGATAAAAATCTTATTATAACAGTTCCATTTTCGTCCACATTGAAAAGCACAAAGAGCGAAAAATCCCGCAGTTTATCATCAGACAAAATGTTGGTAATTTATTATTACCTTTAATAAACAGTAAGGCTGTGACCAAAGCACTTAGTTCGCAGGACAGTGCCAATGTTTTTACGTGTTTCAGCCCATTAAGTGCAAATCGCCTGTTTTACATTCCTGCCGACTGTTTTCCAAAGTATACAACAAGTTTTTTAGATTGATTTCCCACCCTCCGGGCACCCGCTGGCTTCCATTCATTTCAATATGAAAATCAACTTGGAGAGACATGAGAGTTGCTCGAGATCGGTAATCCATCACAGTGAGAAATGTGTTGCCCTTACTTTTTTGGCAACGTTTCCTCATTGTCATAGAGAACACACTGAGAGTTGGCTCTTGAAATGCAGGGCACGGAATATCGGAGGGACTATCTTTACTGCTAAGTGTAAAAGCAAGACTAACTCTTCCTGAGCAGCACTGCAGCCACAAGTGGTTACGAGACAATGACGTATGGAATTTACCTTGATTTCCAGAGTTCCAGAATGTAAAACTCTTTAAAAACTAAGGCTGTGTGTGTTTTTCTTTGTTTATTCAGTCATGACTATTTAACATCACAGAATAATTCTTTTTCAGGGGCTTTACGACATCATCATTTTGACTGGAACCAAATATGATGGGACCACAAGCAGAAAAATCAAACGTGTCTCCCAGTGAGCTGCGTTGTCTTTACATGTTGTCTGACTCGACTATAGAACCACTAAAATGTTAAAAACACATCATGTAATTTCTGCCACCAGTGATCGCTCAGTCAAAACAATGACGACAAAAGATGCAGTCGAATGACATTAAAACGTAGTGTGGGATCATGAGAGTAAATACCATTTTTAGACAACCGTGATGCCGATGAAGTTCTAAGTACGTTGCTCAGGCAGAAATGTTCACAGACGACGTAGAGCTTGAATCATATAACATTCAGTCTCACTCACCGACTTCCCTCCTCGCTCTATGATGTACCATCTGATATTTCCCTCGAACTCAAAGCGACAGTCAGCCTGTTCTCACCCAAAATACAGCAGCCTACAACAGCTGCTATTACATGTAGCATCAGTATGTTAACGTACGTAAATGACGCAGCTGATGTCACGTACGATACCTTATGAAACTGATATTACCATACTGAATGTAGTTTTTTTTTTCAACCCGAAGTATTACCTTTCCCTAACAAAGCTGTGGCCGCTGGACGACATTAATGATATTCCAAAAGTCGATGATGATGTAAAGTGTGTTATTTTTTACCTGACGTTGCATCTTATGTGTCCTTGCTAACTTGACCGTGGCTTGAGTAGCAGCTACAGGCTACAGGTCAGACCCAGTGGACAGGAAACCTGAGTGTACTGGATTGAGCGAGGGTGTGTTTTATTGCTTATGAAACGACACGTTTTCTGAGGGTCCTTCAGCTCACCAACAAAGAGAGATGTGAAATTGATTGCGAGGCGGCCTTTGACTCCGTAAATTCTGCTCTTATCTCATAAATGTTCCCCAACATTTATATGCAGCCCTTTAAATTATTTTCCAATAAATTAACCCGACAGCATTTTTATTGCTTACCCTTTTGAACTGTAAATGTGGGGAAAGATAAAGAGAAGATAAATCCGACACAGATCCTGAGCCGAGGATTTGAGGTAGATTTGTGGAATCAAACCACCAACCTTGCATTTAATTAATATCTTACCTCTGCGGAGCCAGGAAATCCTCAGTGCAGCTTTTTTTTTTTTCAACTCGGCTTCAATACAAATGTGACGCTCTGACAAAGCTGCTAAGCAGATTCCCTTCCGAAAATACATTTTCATCATGAATCAACAGCTCCCAGGCACATGTTAAGCCTGACATACTGAGCAGACTCACGCCAACCTCCCTGTAGCCGTGAAGACGGCCGCAGTGAACAAAGAATCTCTCACATAAAGTATGAGGTGTATTTGGGCCCCCGGCGTGCTGAGTCACCTCGGTTAATGCTCCAATAGATGGACCCGGGGCTCTTATTTTGGCAGCGAGCTCTCGGAGCAGTCACTGATATGATATACAGCAGCTCTTAATACACTCACTGGCTCTCAAATATGTAATGGAGCAAATTAATGCAGTGGCTTCAGACAGAGACACCCAGAATTGAAAACCAATTTAATCAACCTTTGTCTATCTCTGTCATTTTTTCTCCCCTCTATTTCCATCAGCTACCCTTTTTTTCCCCCCTCCTTCCACTCTGGCTGTTGGCTTTGGGATGGGAAAGACGGGTGGGGTGGGGTGGGGAGGAGGGGTAAGTGCGGACAGGACTTGTATAGCCGGGAAGAGAGCTCATCCCTGGCCCTGCTGCCTGGAATTCGTTGCACAATCATTTGTTAACTCCCTGCTACATTATGGTAATGCGCCACAATTTTCATCTTTGGCACAAAGTCGCAGCAAAACGCAGGCTGAAATTTCGACTGATAGTTTTCAATAAGTCGTATATCACCATTAATTGGAAAACGTTGAGTTCCATGCTGGATCCAGATTGGTTTTTCTTTATCCGGGTCCAAAAAAACGTGATCCGCCTCCTAATAGCCATCCTCTGGAGCGGATTAATATTAGCGAGAGATGAGGAGAAATCCTCCATAAATCAACAATTTTCTTCTAATCAGGGTCTCACAAGGGAGAAAGGGTCGAGTGCTCAATCAGAGGATCAGAAGTTTGAGTCTTTTTTTTTTTTTTGCAATGCAGATCAGCTGAGCCCCGGGAGGAGACAGGAATGACATGCTGCTTCTCATTCTTCACTCCTCTCTTACCCTGCTTCTAATATTCATCATCATCTCTTTCACTGCTGTCACACACATCACACACTTATCGTTCTAAACCCCCAGCTGCACTGTTCACCCCTCGTTCATTCAGCCCCCTCTTTACCATTTCTGCCTTACAGGAAGCGCATCACATACAAGCTCGGTGCCTCTCTAATAGCTTTAGTGGATTGGCATAATCTGGTGAGCCTAGCGCGCTACACATTAATAGCATGTTGTACACCGACCCCAGCGGCGCAGTCGTGTTATTAGTGTCTTGTCATTAGTGTGTTGCTGCCTGCCCTCCATCTGCTGCCCCA
Organism: Diplodus sargus; assembly: GCA_903131615.1. Classification (NCBI taxonomy): domain Eukaryota; kingdom Metazoa; phylum Chordata; class Actinopteri; order Spariformes; family Sparidae; genus Diplodus; species Diplodus sargus. The sequence continues at coordinate 114,962 of CAEMYA010000253.1, read as the reverse complement.
CCCCCCTCGCCTCTCCAGGGTGTTTCTGGGATACCATCCCGGTGACCTTCGTGGCAGGGCTGAGCCGCTTAGCATCGCTACCTGATGGCCGTGCTCGGCTACGTGACAAATCTGGTTACCTGAAGGACATCCGTGCGTCAGCGCTCTCTGATCAAATCACACACACACACACACACACACACACACACAACCAAGGCTGGATATGAGCTGCGGATGTATGCCAGAGCACCCACAGACATACACTGACATGGAAGTGTGCATGGTTTCAGAGGACATCGATACGCAATATTGACCATGTGCCCACAATATGCTCACATGCATCCTAGTATCCACCCACAAACAGATCACGAACACGTGCACTGCTGGAGTTCACAAAAATTAAGTTCTCTCGAGGCCATGCATGTTTGTTCTTCACACACAGATACTTACTACCCACATGTCAATCTGTTTAAAGATCTTCAGGACCTCCGCTGCATACATAACAAAAGTTGTGTAAAGCCCTTAGTTGCTTCTGAGGGGACTGCACAAAATCAGATGAATTGCGTCAAGTGATGTCACTTGAGTCGGCTTCAGCTGAGGCTAAAGATTACAAGTTTGAAAATGAAAGAGTGAAAAAAGTGAGCTCAGAGGATCTCGACAGCCTGCACCTCACCTCACCTCTGCTGAATGCTAGCAGCTCAAGGCTACATTAGCGACTACTAGCATGACACACCATGATACTGTAACTGAAAGGCTGGCGGTTGAGTTGCACGGTGGGTAATGTAGGTGCCAGGTTTTGACGAGAAGCAGAACGTGACAATGCTAACCGATGTACTACTCTCATTCACGCAAACATTTACATTTAGGGGCATTTAGCAGATTCTTTGGTTCAAAGCCACTTTCAGTAATTCACACATACATTCATACACTGATTGCGGTGGCTGCATGGCAAGGTCCTGACCAGCACATCAGGAGCAGTTTGAGGTTCAGTATCTTGCCCAAAGATACTTCGACATCCAGGCCAAGGGAATCAAACCAGCGACCTTCTGATAACAAGATGCTGTCTCTACCCCTGAGCCACAGCCGGCCAATACATTGTGTATTATGATGTCTTTAAATGACTTTGTGCGCATATGACTGGATGCTTTCTTGGGATACACTTTCGCAGATGTCTGTGGGTGACGTTCAGAGATGTTGGCGGTTTCTGCCTTTATACTTCTACAAATGTGAATGAATTTTTTAATGCAAGTCCCCACAGAGAGTTTGATCTACCAGTCAGCTTGTTTGACATGCAACGCGTGCTATAAAGAGGTCTGGAGAGTGTGTTGAGTCTTCGACAACCTGCCGTCACACTTCCTCCAGTCATGAATCAGCACAGAAGTTTGATTACACACACACACGCACACACACACACACACACACACACACACACACACACACACACACACCAGAGCCACTG
>CAEMYA010000253.1:89999-102497 GCA_903131615.1 Diplodus sargus | reverse complement strand
TGAAGCACTGAAACGCTGACTGTTGCCTCCCCGAGGCTAAACTGTCGTCAGTCAATATCGAGATTTGGTAAACTGAGCCTTTGAGAAAATTCTGTTGGCAACATGGTTGGCTATGTTCGTACGAACCTGGACTGTGTTCATAAAGTCATTTTTGACTGACAGGAGCCCATTCCTTATTGTGAGGAAAACACAAAGCAGATGCTTCACCTTATTTCTGTGAACAGAATTCTATCTTCTTATTTCTATGTTGCACATTCACATTTCCTCACTAAAGATACAACATCACTTGACAGTTTTTACCTCCCATGATCCATTTCTCTGCCGGCATTTCTCCAGTTTTGCTCCTCTTGTGGGACCCCTGTATTTTCCTCATTGTGATTGGTTGGCTGAGGAAATAGCGGCTGACCTCCTCGTGCTTCTTGTGGTTAATAGAATTTTTTTTTTTTTACTTTTGGAAGTGCTCTGCTCTGCCAAAAAAGCTGCTGGGTGCAACGCCTTTCAAAGAGCACCGTATAGTCACTGCTCTCTGCTCTCTGCCCCCTGTTTAAAACAGGCAGGGGCAGTTTGGGAAAATACGTAAACTGGGAGCTCGTTAGCAGGAGTGAGGAGAGAGATGACTGACATGTGCTCTTTACAATTGCTCATGCTTCTGCTGATCAAGGAAATACCCCAGCTATTAATTGTTTTGTGTCATTATTTCTAGCATTTAGAGGAATTGTATGAATAAATAATCAACTGGCATGCAAAAGGATTTTTTTTCACCCAGCACACACAGACACACACGCACACACACACACACACACACACACACACACACTCTCTCTGCTCTGATAAAGTGTGTGTGAGACCCCCCTAGAATGCCAGGTCCCCCGGGGTGTATCAGTGATGCATAGAGGGGCTATTAATTACCCCGATCCTGTTTAGTGTGTGTGCAGTTGTGTGGTAAACTCCATATGGGTGGGGAGATTGTGCGTGACCCCTCACATATCACCGTATCACCCATGCACCCCTCTCTTGTGTCCTGGGTTAGAAGCAGTCACGCACATTAACCCAGCGCACAGCAGATGCAAGGGGACCGTTACACACACACACACACACACACACACAGACACACACAATTGACACAAGCTTATGATATTTGTGGGTGCCACTGCCACACAGCTCAATTTATTCACCAGGAATGTTCTTAGGAATGGGAATATGTACTGTTGTATGTGTTAATGTATGTATGTGTTTATGTGTGTAAGTATGTATTAATATATCATTGGTTAAACTCACCAAAAGACGAAAGTTCATGCACAAGTGTGTGCATATACGTTCATGCACACACACAATGAGTGAGAGCTAACAAGACCACAGGGAGACATTAGTCAGTGGGATGGAAGGCCCCTCATTGACCACCACATGTCCATATGTGTGTGTGTGTGTGTGTGTGTGTGTGTGTGTGTGTGTGTGTGTGTGAGGACCTGGTCACACAGAGCAGAGTGGGAGAACAGCATGACGAAGAAGAAACCGACACACCTGATAGACTCAAAGCTGAGCAGTCGGTGTGCAGATGGCGCGTGAGCGTGTGTATGAGTTTGTTTATGTTTATTTGCGTACGTTGTCTTATGCATGAGGTGTATTTTAATCGGATTATATTTGAATATGCGGGTATACAGTATTGAATTATGTGTGGGTCTGCGTGCGTGTCTTTGTGAGTGTGTGTGAGCGAGTGTGTGCGTGCAGGGACACCTGTCTGGGAATAGCAGGGAGCAGAGCAGGGATGTGATCAGGAGATGAGTGTTTCCGAATGCCGTTCTGTCAGCGTGCTGGAGGGGCGGCATACAAATGACATGTGTTCAACTGTGGAGGACAAGGAGTCTGGGGGGAAATCATCCAAGGTGTTCGTGTGTGTGTGTGTGTGTGTGTGTGTGTGTGTGAGTGAGAAAGAGGGAGAGAGGCTGCATGTGTGGCGCCGGCCTCCCCTGTGCCAATCTGCAGTCATGATTGTGTTTGTGTATCACACATTCATGCCAAATCTCTTTCTGCAGCCTCTGCATCCGGTCCAATGCACGTTTCCCTTCTACAGTATATTTGTCTGCCAGAAAGTACATTTTTGTGCTCTTCTTCTGTGTTTGGGGCTTTTGTACAGCACCGGCACATATAGTACAGCACTGTATCGTATCAAGTTCCTTATCAAATCTATTTAGGTTTCTCTCTTAAAGGTCGAAAAGGTAGTTTATTATTGAGCTGGTCGGTGGGGCCAAACACCAGCCCAACACGTGAGGTGGGAATAAGACTCAGTATCAACTGTCTTACAAATGGTACCCTTGACAAATCACAACAAATCAACAAAAAAAAAATTAAAGATGATATAAAGGGTGATATTCTGAGTCCTCAGAAAGTCTGAATTACGGTTTAAAGATGTAATATGTACTATTTGTGCATTAACATTGACTAAAGCCATGTTCTACATTTCCTGCACAAATACTGTACATTAAAAGAATAAAACTGATATTTTCTGAGAATAAAGTGGTACATTTCTGATAATTCAAACATACATAACATACATAACAGCATACATTTGCAAGAAAAGAGTCAGAACTAGTCTGAGGATGTCAACACGCTGTATGTCTATTTTTTTGCAAGTCTGATTCAAGTCTCAGGTCTTCTTCTTGATTCTTATTTGCAGCATTAAGCTGCAAATAAGAATCAAAACCAACAGGGAGTCTTCAATTTGTATTAAATAAGCAGTGCTGGTAATAATGGGTTGCATCAGCACCAATACTAAAGCACCGGATTGGAATTACTCCCATTGACTGACATGTCTTTTACTCCAGGTACTGATGGAGGAGGTTGTTTACATGACTAATGCTGAGAATAAGAACAATAATTGAACAACCTTCAATTATATGTACCATTTTGCCTGAAGTTTATCGGGTCAGAGAGATCTGTGATTGGACCTTTGATCTGTTAGAAAACCAACCTGGCATTTTGCTTTTAACTTAAATGATGTTTTTCTTTGTTTCTGTAAAAAAAAAGAAAAAAAAAAGGGGGAGCTTACAAAAGGTTGAGAAAATTCCCCATCTTAATGGCGGCAAGACACCTTTAAAATCCATTAAACAAACTGGCTTCAGGCTAAAAGGCTGACATTTCAGAGATACCAGCTTCTTGTCTGACTGCAACAATTAGCGAAATTGCTCTCCATTTGCATTTATGTTGCCCTCCATTAAAGGTGAATAATTCTGCGATTCACTTCAACAGTTTATTGCTGAGTCCCAGCAGCTAATCACCTGGTTTCATGTTCGTCGTCTGCTGGCAGCTGCCGAGAGATTAGCCTTTGTTTTGGATCGTGTCTTGACGCATCACATGAATTAGATTTACTGTACGAATGTCCGGGCTCGGTGGATGAGGTTACTGTTAATGGCGGCTATCGATTCACACTTTATTTACTTATGACTGACGCGGGATCAGTGTGAGGAGTGACATCTTATACGCAGCCACTCTGGAATCATCAGAGGCGGTTGTTCTTGGCTTTGTGTCTCCCTACATTCCAGTTACCGAAGTGTCTCACCTTGTCTGTACTCGTCTTGATAGCTTAACATCTGCTGCGTACATGCTTCTGACCTAGTTCTCGGTAATGTGTGATCTTATTTACAGAAGTCAGATTCATGTTTAACGTGTTAATTGCTGCTAATTTGAAGATAGTCCTCTTAAGTTTGCAGAGACTGTAACAGGGGGCCTGAATAATTTGTTCAGTAAAATGCACTGCAGTGAAGTAGCTATGCAAGGAAAATGTAACACAAAGAAAAGCAAAAATGGGCAGAAAAAGCCGCTTTTCCCTATTTACCCATGTGGCTGCTACCATGACTCAGTACTGCAAACAAAATGTTTTTGTGGGCGGTAAGAAGACTGCCCCTCTAAACCTGAAGGGTGTGCTTCGAGGTTCGCTCCTGTTACCACAGATGTCACTCATCAGTCGTGTAATATGCGGACCACAATGACAACAAGATTCCTTTCACAGCAGTCAGAAAATCAGCAACAGCGTAAAATAATAGAGACGTTTTGAGTTTAAATCCAGGACAGCCTGGTTACCAAACCTCAGCAGGAGAATCACCCACACTCACCCGCTGACCCCTGATCATTTCCTAACTAGGTTCTGCAGCTTCAGATCAGTCTATAATCTAAGATACCTGATGTATTCACTTTATAACTGATGTAAAAACACTGCATGTTAATTAGCTCAACATTTATCATCAGCACCTCAGTAAAACTCATATTTGACATGTTTAATTTTTCAAACTGTGAACTGTGAAGCTAATGCACATCCCGGGGCTCTATTTAACAGCTCAAAATACACATTTGTATTACTGCTAATGAACATCATTCTTAAATGATGGCAAAAATATGATGCATTAACTTTGTTATTACTTATGCTATGAATCAGGGAATCTCAAATGTAGTACTCACATTTCCACGTCTCAGTTTTATTCAGGGTCAGGGGTCTGGAACAGTTCGCCTGAACAAAATAAAATGTAATCAATTGATTAACGCCACATCTCACATCTATACTATTCAATTATATACAAATCAGTGGACAGGATCACTGTAAATGAGCCATACTGTGTATACAGCACAAACAATTTCTATCTATTACTTCAAAAAAGAGAATGTTACACTTCATAGCCTATTGTAGCCTTCATTCTGTAACGCAAGTCATTTCCCCTCACGGATCAATAAAGTATTTCTGATTTGGATTTCTGATTCTGATAACACGAATACCTCGTGATGTGAAGTCTACAACAAAGGCCCAGCTTGGATCAGTCTGCAGAAGGACCAAACGGCGTGATTGCGACTTTGAGAAGTGCTGCTATCCACCTTATTCCTGACTTTGTGAGTTTACCCATGGTTCATAGCGGTAGTCAGCTTTGCTCTTCCGGTTGAACTGGTTGAACTCGGTGTTTACGCTAGCGTAGCTGTCATGCTCCCTCTAAAAAACGGCTTTTATCTCAAAGAAAGCGACAAAATTGACAAAAATCAGAGGTGGATACACAGTACGGATGTTTTAATAAGTCACGAGGACAGTTCTCACAGTGCCTCACCTGTCAGTTCTCACGGAGTGTGTCGATGACATGAAGCATTAGCCCAACGTTAGCTACATCGACATAGTTAGTTATCTTATATTTTCTGAAGGTGTTAACAGAGGATAATTACGCAGTTACAAAATCACAGAAGCATACAACTACCTGCACAGTAACAAAATAGAGAAAGTACTGTTGAAGAAACACATCAAGTTTATATTTCTGAAGGCAGCAGTAGCGCCCAGCCACAGCGTCAATCAAGCTACACATACAGCGTGGATAAAGCTGAAGGAAAGTGTAGTCGAGGAGACAGGCGGCTGCTCGTGCATTACTGGGTTAGGGAAGTCATGCAGTCATGCAGCAGCTATTCTGTGGAAGATATTCATAAACCCAAATATTTATTTTAGTCTCACTCTCCGTTCCCCCTTCCTCGGCATGGCGTGTAGGGCGCAGGGCACGGACATGTTTGTCGAAGTTGTTGACTTTCTACACAAGAAGTTTCGGAAAAAAAACTTCAATTTTCATGAATTGTTGTGGCAACCAACAACGGCACATGTTGTACCTGATCTCATTTTAAAAACAATTTAGCATTTATGACAGAACGCTAGTTGTTTAGGGCTAGCTTGGCAGCAGCGGTCAGTCATGCAGTGGCAGGCAACCGGAAACAGAAAACCTCCAGCGGAAGTAGCTATCCGTCATGGCAGCCCCCATAGACTGCCGAGGAAACGGGTGGATAGAATGTGGATGTATACGGATTTAAACATTTGTCACTTGTTGATGTTGAGCACACCTTTCAAACCACAGATAATTGTATACAAGCGCTGCAATTGTCTGCGAATGAGTTTTTGGGCATATCAAACTATCCTTATGCTTATTCTTACTAATACTCATGACTTATGGTTGTTTCTGTGTTTTTTCACCATCATCAAAGGTGCGAGCTCAGTTTGCGGTGAAGTGTTATGAACGTGGTACTCTTTGGTTATAATAAGACTGCAGTTCTTTGTTGTCAGGGTCTGTGGGACCCTCCAGAAAAATTAAGAAATGGAGCTAAAATCAACAAAACACAGGGGTGAATATCTCTCTGAATGGAGACTTGTTCAACTTCATAAATTTCCATATTGACCCTTGTAGTCACATCCCCCTGGAGTCATATCAAATTCAAATTCACCACCGCGGATCTTTTCCCCTTCTTTCATATACATGTATATATCTATTATTGTTGAGGAAAGCTAAGAATAACACTCACGTCTCAGCTTTATTCCCTAAGTGTTAAATCAACAAGACCTAACTGTTAGCACTACTGTATACATCAGGGGCCTGCTCTGCACATTTGTTAAGGGAAGTCGGGGTGACGAGGTCGTGTGCGTCGTGAATATGTGTCAGCAGGGCAGGAAATACCACACTTCACTGGCAATGAGTGCTGCTGATGGCTTGTTTGCCTGTTGTGTGTGTGTGTGTGTGTGTGTGTGTGTGTGTGCCCGCGTGCGCTCTAAAGGTTCACGTATGTGGATATTAACGTTGTGAATCTGCCTTTTCCTGCCGGTGCGAGAATAGCCGCGTGTCTTCTCAGACAGCTGGCTGATCTTGCCTGTCACACACACTGTGTCTTGGTAAATACGGGTTTGAAGATGATTGATTATGGCGGCCTATTTCTCAAGAATCAGGGTTTGTTTGTGTGTGGTGCTCAGGGCAACGAGCGGCACGACACTCCCATATTCTCAGCCACATATGATGAGAACCCCGCCACACACTACAATCACTCACATCCCATAAAAGTCACCGCTAATGCCAATAATACTTAAATCAGTGGTCCTTTTTTGTCTCTCACACTTCTGACAATTTGCTCGCAAAAAACACTTATTTTTAATGGCCGTGTGAGAGGAACATTTTCTTGAAAACAAATGTATCAATTTTTGCCCCATTTTCATTGATGGTGCTCAGAAAAGTGTTTCCATTTGCTGCTCTTAAGACTGAAGACTCTAAAGACTGTGTTTTATATTAATGCTTTGTTTCTACCAAAGATTTCCACTTTCACTTGTCAGCTTTCATTCAATTTGTTTCTTATTTTTGCTCCTCTGAATTACACAAAGTACAAAACCTTTTATTAAATGCACCACAGTTACCATTATTCCACACGTATGTGAATCTCTATGCTCCATTCTTACTAATTGTTGTGTGATTGAAAGCCTCATATTACCTCTTTAACTACATTTACCTCGTCTTGCTAGCCATGCTGGTTTGTTTCGGCTGGCTGGATAATACAAGAAGCCTATATTTTCAGCGTTCCTGGTTCCTGGTCTTTTATTTCTCGACAGGGCTGACAGATATAATGAAGGCTTGCTGTGCTGGACACAGTTAGCGTTCCGTAAGACCAAAGCAGCAGTCCCTGAGATCACAGTAACTGTCCCACTAGATTAGATTTTGTGTGAAACGTTATGGGCCAATCAAAAAAATGACCAAGATGGTTTGCAGTAATCAGGACACGTCAGACAAAGTGTCTCTGTAACAGTGCGTATTCCTTTAGCAATTTATTCTAAAAAGATTAGAATTAGATGTGTTCATCAGATCAGATCAGATAAAACAGACTGTCAGCATTCTGCTCGGCTGCTCTAACACATTGCCATGCCTCTGGATTTGATGTCATCGTTGTGTGGTCTTGTGAGTGACACAAGACACTTCGAAATCCGACACGAGAGCCCAGACTGAGACGCATCTGTACAAATCTGACTTGAATCACATTTTCAAAATAACCCCAAGTGTGGTTTGAATTTCATTTGCAAAAGTTGCACTTCCTAAATCAAGCTGGATACTATCTGGGTATTGCAAAAAAAAGAAAAAATGATTTGGGCATGTAATCAAACAAAGCAACTTTTGAAACCTTAAAAAGTTTCTGTCATTTTTCTGTTGGATAATGAGGTTTTAAACCAATAATTTATGGCCATGCCTCCCTGTTTGGAAGACTTTTTTATTTTTTTTCCTATCAGAATCTCACGCCTCCATCAGTCCCTCTTGTCTCCTTTCATCTCTTTCCTCCTCCGTCTGTGTTTGTCCCTCCATCTCACCGACAGCATCACTCTGTAACTTCCTGGCTGAACCTTGACCTCCGTCCATTTTGTCGCTGACAGAAACCAGGCCCCCGCTGTCATCTCCATCAGTCAGTATCTGAGCAAACACGCAAGCAAAATGTAGACTCATGAAAAATATGTCCACGGCATTTCCTGTTATTCTTGAGTGAGCAGAAGATCAGCAAAGGTACCTTAAAACAACCAATGCGGGGGGAAAAAAACACTCGTCTTTTCTGTTATTGTTAATTTTCGTGAAGGAAGCATAAAAAAAACTGTCTTGTGTCAGACATTTATTCTGTTATGTTTCATCAGTTATTTTGTGATGACATGTTACAATGTTTTCATGTACCCACTTTTCCTGGACAAGCCTTCTCTTGCTCTCTTACAACCCCCAGAGAGAGTTATAGCAATAGTGTAGTCAGGGCAAAAGAGCAAGCTGTTCCTGTCAAAGGCAAGCAGACTCATTCCCCTTACTTTAAATGCAACATGTCTCGTGGTGCTGAAATGTGTAATACAGTCTCTTCAACAGTTACCTTCTCCCTCTGGGATAATTGAACCTTAGCTTTCTTTACAAGGAGGCCCTCACCACTCCACTCTGGGAAACTAACAGCACAACTGGACTCTTGCTGTTGCAATCACAGCTGGAAACAGCATTGCTTGTAACCTCTCTCGTACCTGAACATTCAGTATCAATGAATATTATTTGACCGAGCGTTCATTACATCACAGGCGTCAAATCAAACCCAGAGATCCAGAGGTACACTGTAAAAGGCTTTGTCTCTCGTGAAGACGGTGGTCCTGCTGAGATCTTAGCGCCGCTTTCACTGGAGCTTAATTAGTAAATCTCAGGCCATTAAACTTTACCTACTGTATTTAGAACTGGTACGGTTAACCGTGCAAGTGAGAAGAACTCCCGTGGTCTTTCTGCCTACTTCAAGTGAGTAATGATGACTTGTCTCAATGTGGTGAGTGTGGCTTCTTCCTCACGGATGAGGACAAAGCCTCCTTGTGCGGACCCTCGGTGATATATAGAGCTATGGTCTGTATGTGATGCATGCCCATGTGACAGCCAGCCTACATAATTACTTACAGAGATCAATCCCTATCTCCTATAAACGATGTTTATAGACTACTAATACATTTTGGAGGAAGGGTAATTACTGCATGGATTATGTTCACTGGGCATGTTTTTTTCCCCCCAGTTCCACTGGGGTTAGCGTCCTGCATCCCCAGTCCGTCCTCATCAGAAAAATGACCAAATAGGTTGACTGTGAAAGCAGCTTATTACAACTCATATTTAGGTTTATTATCGTAGTCATTATGGTAGTAAAGGAGGGAGTCAGTGTAAGTAAAAATGTCCACACATGTGTTGTCTTTGCTGACCCTCAGTTGTGCAACCTCTCACCAGTGTTACGTGAACGTACCCAAGAGTGTGTCAGTACACTGTGAGGGAAAGATTGTGTTTTTTGATAAATAATAAAAAAAGTAAACAGTGTCTTGTGTTACATATACCCAGATTGTGACCTCTGATCATGGGGGAGTCACTGCAATAGACACATGCCTGGCTGGACTTTTGTTAGTTAGAAAGGGAAATATGTGTCAGTATAGCCTATTTACTTTCTTTACAGTTTATCTTGTTCGTTTGTTAAACTAAAAGCGAAAAGCTTCTCCAACACATCTCTTAGCTGAAACCACGGAGGCAATCAAACTACTACCAAATGTTATTATGTGACAGGATGGGTCGGGCGAACTGGTTGGCATGCTAACCTCAGTGGACATCTCTGCAACACAATACATACTGAAAGCATCTTTGACAAATTGTTAACACTGTTATTTCTTTACAGTCAGCTTTGAATGATTTACTCTAACATGCTGACCCTGTCTTATAAATTCAGCTTTTAATCAAGTGCTTTGCCATCAGCACAATCAACGTGACACTGAAGATGCTTATCGTCAAAGGTTTAGTGTTTTCCTGTTGGCTCAGTGGTTGAGAACATACAATATGAACACAGTATCCCTGATTTGTTAGTCAACCTTGTTAAATGTTTGCTCCATGTTTACTTAATTTGTGTTTAAAAGCATAATCCAGGGAACTTTAAATGTGTTTTTTTTTTTAAAGACATTTAAAGTTTAAATGTCTTTAAAAAACACATTTAAAGTTTCCTGGTTAATGCAGTAGCAAATAGGTTCTATATGCTAACTTCTTTCTCTTAAAACACAGGGTGGCACGAGCAGATAAATGAATGAATGGCTTTGTGGAGATTAACTTGGTCACAATGCTATTTACAGCTGCATTTTTTCCAGCCGCTGAATAACTCTGTCTTAAGGTATTTACATTGGTTTTAATGTGTTCTGTCCTAAATCGAAACACATAAAAGAACTGCAAAAAAAATATTTGAACAATACAGAGAAAACAGCTGGTTTGTGTTTGCCAAAAAAAGCAGCATCTGTTGTAGGAGCAAAATGCAAATGTTGTTTTGCTAATACCACCCTGCCTCTGATGGAAATAAAACATCCCATCATAAAACTGAATTCTTGAAAATAATGTGTTGATATGACAGTAAAACTGAAGTTTCGTATAAGACAACCAAAATGACAGTCTACAGGGAATACTTCATAACAGTTCATACCCACATATAGCCCACTGTAGCATCACCTGCTGCAGTCTGTATACTGATTTAACTTTTTTTTTTAAACAAATAAGGTGCTGAAATATAGATTTTCCCTTTAATATTCACTTGTTCCAAACAAGACGAATACAATGCCTCAGCTAACAAGCAGATATCGTCCCCCCCGATGCTGAAACAGATCCCAGCGCTGCCAGAAAGTCCTCCTGTAAAATGCTAAAGGATTGTAAATGTCTTCTGCACACATTTGCCAGCACTCCTGCGTTCTCCCTTATGTTAACATGTTCCCCCACAGCCTATTGTCATTTCTCTTGTTAATACTGGAACGATTCGCAGAGGTAGTTAATCTTTGCACCAGCTGTTTGGACAGGCCTCAGCCCTCACACTGCGTGCTCCTTCCTACTGGACACCAGACTGCATTAATGTAAGAAAATCTGTAGGAAATGTCAAGTCCAGACAATAGTGCTGCCGGAAACCTGGTACGTGTGTATAAGTGCGCACATACACACACTAACCATTAGGCTGTAGTAAAAAGTGGAGGTGCTCGCTCCTTAAAGCCACAATAATACAGTTAGTCATGAAAGTGTGCTCGGTTGTTAATGATTGGATCAGGAAATCGACCGTCTCCCCAAATCAGGCCCTCTTGATTGCACAGAGGAAGGACAATCAGACCCAGACAAATGCGCTCCCCCCGTCACCAGCGGCAGCGTGCATCCTGAAGCACTCCGTCACATCCAAGCGAGAGCAGACTGGCAGAGGACAAAAAAAAACCCACCAGCGCTCAGTCTCCAAGTACTGTCAGATAATAATCTGACTTGGCAGCCGGGTGGCATGAGAAATAAGCCAACGATCTGGAGTCAAGTGTTCCAGTTTGGAGAGACATAAAGTGACTCCTCGTTGCACCCGGCCTCTCATTTCTTTTCACGCTCTCTTCCCCCCCCCTCACTCCAAACTTGACACGTTATGTACACACATTGGTGAGTTCATGCGCAGTGACACATGCAAATAGGAACACTCGCAGCTGTGGATTTCAATACCTAAAGGCAGAGATACGGAGCGTCTGAAAAGAGTTGAGAGATTGATCTGCTGCCATGTATGTATGAGTGAAGCCGAGGAACTGCCAAGGGCTCCAATTTGGAGAGACATAAAGTATAAACTCCTCCATACAAGGCTCCCAAACTAGTTCTTTTTCCCTCTCTTGCTCGCTTCATCGCCATCTGCTTCACTAAACAGACATCCTTGCCCACACATAGTAAGAAAACCGGCGTTTTTTAGACACTGAAGAGTGACTGTGTGTGCTCGGAGGACTTTTCTGTGACTTTTTTCATCATGTTTAACCTTATTTAGTCCCCATAAGTATAACAGTACACTCTAACTACATGTGTGTGTGTGTGTTTGTGCATGCTTCTTGTAGGAGCATCGGCTGACATGTATTTGCTATAAAACCTGCTTATGCCCTTTAAATAGAGTGTTTTATGTTACATGATGTCAGGGTCAGTGCGCGTAGAATTATGGGCTGTCGCTACATGTCATCTGTGTGTGTGTGTGTGTGTGTGTGTGTGTGTGTGTTGAGGGATGGAAGGCATTTATATTTGCCCCATTGCTGATGCTGTTCACGAGGGTGGACTCGCTGAGTCGGACTGAGGGAAAGTCTGGCAGGGAGCGTTAACGGAGAGAGAAAAACAAATAGAGACAGACAGAGAGAGAGAGAGAGAGAGAGAGAGGGAGAGAGAGAGAGAGAGG
>CAEMYA010000253.1:73373-89604 GCA_903131615.1 Diplodus sargus | reverse complement strand
ACAGAGAGAGAGAGAGAGAGGGAGAGAGAGAGAGAGGGGGAGAGAGCTTGCATAATTGGAGTCAGGATCGTCTCCTGTCTGCACCTCATTGTCTGTTCGTCCATCTGTCGCTGCCGCGTCCAATCAGCTGCGTCCTCAGCTCGGCCCTGCGTCCAATCAAAGGGCCGGTCATCCCCTGTCTGGACGTGCAGTCGTTAAAAAAAAAAAAATAAGGGAGAGAGTGGGGAGCCAGGCTGTAATCATATAGGTGTTTTGGGGGCTGGGCTCCAGTCACACACACACACACGCACACACACACACTTCACATTGAAGAGTGAGCGAAGCCTGGACGGACAGCCAGTGATTGCCCATCAGGAAATGGTGCCGTGGAGCAGTCTCAACATTTCAGACTGGGCCCTTTCTTCTCTGGTTTCCTCTCTCGACAGCCCATTTAGGGTTTTATGGCAAAATTACCCCGTGTTATTGGGGAGCTTTTGTTGTGGGATGCTGCTTTACAGAGTCGTTACAAGCAGGCTGGACAAAAATCTGTTTCATCTTCCCGTCCGTCTCCAAGTTTTGAGGAGTTGTTTTATTGATTAAACAATACATTAAACATTTTACGCTCTTGTTATATATTTTAAAAGCTCTGTTAAAACGTTTTCACTTCAGCTACAGGCCAGACTGAAATTGCTGCACCATATGGGTCATTTTTGAACGCTCGTGCTTCAGTTTAAAGCCCCTTGTGCTTTAAAGATGTATGTAACATTGAAACGTCTGCACTGTTGATGTATATTTTCTTGAGCTGTGAAGTGGCATCATCCCAAATGTTTCGAATACTGTTCAAACCCAGAGAAAATCCTGGTTTTATTCATGGTAATGGTGAGTTACATTTGTTTGTCTGCTGCTATAACCTCCAGGAGAGAGTCAGACAGTGAGGAAGGAAGTCAGTGAACAACACAGAACATCATTTTAATAACACACCAAAACATTCGCTCGGTTGTCAACATTTGTGCCTGAGTCATGAAGACAGACTTTTATTGGCAATAGAGTGGCATAATGATGACGTATCTTGTAGGCTTAGCCGGAAATTAGCATCACCCTCGTTTCCTTTCCAAGAGTCCATGGACATTGTTAGCAAAAATGCAATTGGGTTTCAGGACTCAATCCACCGGCACTCTTGGTTGTTAAGACAATAACTCCCATCATCCCATGCTACTTACATCTTTTGTTTGTTTAGATTGAGAGACTCCTAGCGGCAAAAGGTTGAATACTGTGCATACCTTCGCAACTACCAACAACACAGGATAAAACATCGCTTTGGGTGACTTTGTGCCTGGACACAGACAAAATAGCATGAAAGCTAGTTTTATAAGAAACCAATCTTAGTACCGATGATGAGATTATTGTCCAACTGTTACACTGTTCAATCAACATTTACTCTGTAATGAGAAGCTATACCAAAAGAACTTGTCTATTCAGTCTATCCAGTTTTTAAGATTTTGCTTAAAAACTTCCAAACATTGACTTAAATTACAATAATAACACTTTTGACATTATCAGGTCTATGTGTTCCGTTGTGAAGATATCTACTGAAGTTAGCTGTGCTAGCAGTTTATAACCCAACACTACCCCTGTGCTCTGAGCTCACAGTCCGGATGGTTAGCTGCACAGCTAATAGAGCTAATTAGCTAATGGTAGCTACAGTTAACAGCAGTTAGTGGTTATTCTGCTGATATGCTGCTCCCTATTTGTTCTGAGTGTGGATGTGACAAGACACAAGTTCTTACATATTGCACCTTTTAAATCAGCCCATATCAATATTTTGATATTCACAATGTATGAATATGGATAAAGTGAAATGTGACAGTAATGACCCCAGGAAAATTATCACCTAAAGGTTTTCTTTGAGAGTTGGTAGAAACTGAATGAATGTCTCTAATGCTAATGTTGCTCTTTGACTGCTGGATATTTAAATAGAAAGCATATAGCAACTTCATAAAGTGATAGCGTCTTGTTTATGCTACCCCAGAGTGATCAAAAACCAAGAAATGCAAGTTTAAATCGAACAGAACAACACACTTTTATAGTCGCAAAAGCTAAAATAACAAAGTCATTTGTTGCCTAGAGTGAATTCACTGGTTTCATCTTTTCCCCTGTTGAATCAAAACTCAGTTCAAACTTCGACTCACTCTGTTGCCGTATTTAATTTCAGAGTGAAAAAAACAAAACAAACCAGAGAGCAGAGGAAGCATGGTGACAGCGTAAATGAGAGGAGTGTAATAGATTAATAATGTGGCTGGTGGCCCTCGGGCTGAGCGGGAGAATGAAGAGAACGAGACGAACACAGACAGAGGCAGGAAGAGAGGGGATGAGAAAACACAAGCGAAATAGAGAAGACATGAACAGCGTTTCCATAACGTCCCTCTCGTTCACGCTCCAGCGCAGGCCCGGGCCTTCCGACAGGGTGGCTCGGCGGCGGCGGCGGTGAAAAACACCCGCTCCCACAATCAATGGCAGAGGAAAACAGCCCTGCCAATTTGTTACCTGACTCGCCGCGGCAACTCGTAGCTCTGCTTTACTGCATGCTGCAAACTGCCTTTTAACAAGCCCGCAGGGTGATGAAGTGAGAAGTGTGTGTGGCTGCGCGGGCGTACAGTATGTGTGTGAGGGTTAGTGCATGTGTGAGCCTGTGTGTTTTGTCTGTGTGTGTGTACATCTGGTTTTGCTTTTTTTTTGTATCAGATGCAAGTGAATACACACAGTAAAGTATATAAAAGGTTAGTCATGCGTGTGTGTGTGTGCGTGTGTGTGTGTGTTTAAATACGTGCATGTGTGTGTGTGTCTCTTGTCTTGTTTCTCTCTAATTGCCCCGGTTTGTCTTAGGGGAATCTGATAGTTGACCCTGTTGGCCATTTAATGTCACTGATCCCTTTACACTTCCTGGAGCTGCTACAATAACCCATTGAACTGCATCTCTCACACACACACACACACACACACACACACACACACACACACACACACACACACACACACTCTGAGATCCCACTCGTTCCTTGGTTAAAAAAAAAAAAAAAAGTTGGACAGCCGTTCTGAGATCTTTATCTGCACTTCAAATGAAATGTTTAAAGTTGTACCGTGGGAGGGCGGTTACAGGGGTGAGCAGATAAGGGAGAGATGGAACAAAGAAGAAAGGGAGCACGATAAGGAGGAGGAGGAGGAAAAGAGAAAAAGAAGAAGGAGGGCGAAACTCTCCATCTTCCACATTACTCACGAGTGAAATATGCGTTGGCTGGCGTGAGAGAGGTAGAGAGCTAACGAGGCGAATCACTGACCGGTGCCAACACTCTGCCTTTTAGTGCCGATGAAATTAAATTACTCCCCTCTCTCTTTCCTCTGCCTGCGCTCTCTTTTTTCTCTCCCATCTTTAATAGCGCTCGTATTGTTAGTGTATAAACTTCGGCACTGACGCGACAAAACTCAGCCAGTATCTTGTATTTCAATCCCTCTCACTCCAAGGCAGTAAACCGAGATGACGGTTTGTTCTCCTTTCTCTGTCGTTCTTTCTTTCTTTCTTTCTTTCTTTCTTTCTTTCTTTCTTTTGTCCTCTTTAGTTTCAAGTGCTGCTGCTGGCAGCTCTGATTTGAGTCTGAGTCTGCCAAGAAGTAGACAGTGTTTTGATGTTCTTTGAGGACGGCTATAAAAGTGGTCTTTTTCCAGGTATGAAATGAATACCCTATAACTCTGAAGCGGAGGGTTCGGTGGGCGCTTTTCTTTCACCGCTCATGTCTGGGTTTGTATCACCAACATGTCAGCTTTGCACGACCGAAGGAAAAACATTTCTGACTTAACACTTACACGTTTTTGACGTGAGCTAATGAACCCTGAGGGATTCTGTCATATTTAAGGAATAGTTTTTACGTTTTGCTCACTTTTCCTGCTGGGAGTTAGGAGAGAGTGCCACTCTCATGTCTGTGCAGTCCACATGGCATTTGAGCCTGCAGCTTGTTAGCTTAGCACATGTATACTGGAAAGAGGTAAACAGCTAGCCTTGCTCTCTTTAAAGGTAATATCCACCTCCAGCACCTAATTTGCACCTAATATACATTGTATTATTTCTCCATAGCTTCATAGCTTAGCATGATGGCTGAAAAGAGGGAATCCACCCAGCAGACAGCCCAGTCACCCGTATAAAATGTTGGTTAATGTTTCTGCAAAAAATGATACGTGTCATGTATAGGCTATGGTACTGATATTTTTACAATGCCTGTGCTATCACACTAACTACATTTTATGACTTTCATATCGACGCTGGAGTTGTGGAGGCGAGAAGGCTGCCAAGCCAGTGACAACAGTTTGAGACTGACTCTCAGCGTTCGGAAGTGTGAAACCACTGGATAGTTTTTACAAGGGACTTTGGCGTTTCAACATTTGTAAAGTTAAACCGAGGGATATTGGTTGTTTTTTTTCACACAGGACCTCAGCGTTTCAACATTTGCAGATGTGAAATCACAAGATAGTTTAGGGAGACCTCAGGACAAATTCCAGCGGCGTTTGTGGTGACAAAAAACAAGTATTTGGGTGTTTTTTATAAGCCAAGACACAAAATTTCCCAACTCTACCAAGTGTTTTTTTATGCCCACACCTTACCAGACCATAAGCACAGCATTGTCACAAAACAGGATTTAAAATTGAACCTGAAGAAATGTAAAAAGTTTCAATGTAACCATGGTTTGAAGGAACTTACCGACTTGCCAACATTTATTCTGCCGATTTGTTTGCAGCAGCTCCTCAAAAGTTTCTAGTCAAAGTGAATCAGTTGCTGTTTGGTGGACAAATGATCTGATGAAATGTTCTCGGCAGTGACATGTACTGTAAGCTCACAGCCACGCACACTGAGTAATGTTCACACTCACCCACATCCTTCATCCTTCCAAAAAAGTACACATACAGTCTGATCACACTTGTCCTCCATTGTTCCAGCCAGATGCTGATAACCACAAGCACTCTGGACAACACTCTGAAACGCTTTTGCTCGTACATTTCCTGCAGATTGAGCTGCAATTAGCGCAACGAAAACAAACATCTCCTGTTGAGTTTTAGGACTGTTGGCATTAGCCTGGCCACCTTTTCTCCTTTTGCTTTTTCCTTTTTCACTGAGCCCCTATTAACTTAGCATGTCTCCTGTCTGTGTGGTCACATCCTGTTGGCTCAGCCATTTAACCGACGGCTGAGGGGGAATATGCCTCAGACCAGCAGTCTGTGAGCGGGCCAGGTGAGGGGTCAGCTCCAATAACAGCAGTGGAGGGAAAGAAATGAGTTAAGCAGCAGGCCCGCGAGGAAACTCAATGGGCTGTTATTGGGCTTTGTGGCTTTAGCTGTCCACCATTTTACCAAAGGGACAATTTCTTTTCAAAATGTCGGCTCAAAATTCGCTCAACGTTTGGCTCGCAAATTCACGACGAAAGTCACCGCTGGCAAAGCGACATCCGTTCAACCAACGCTGCCAATTCATGCAGACGAGCTTACGCACTCGATTCGTGTAATGTGTTTGGGCTCGGAGCAGACTCTGTTGGTATCGGGCTCGTTTCTGAGTGGACTTGATTGACACGGGTTGAACAAGTTGGCCCCATGTGCAGGTCCTTTTTTTTTCCTGCTGGCGTGCTTGTGGCTCCGAGTGGCTGCTAAGTAGTGATTACTGGACTTGGCCTGAGCAGCAACTGTAGTAGAGCGAAATTTGGCAATGTGGCCCTGGAGAACCCACACTTAATGACATCAGGAAACACCGCCCAGGTTCACCCGCAGCACAGCGTCTGGAGCGCGTGTGTGGGTGTAACGCGGGGAGAACAGGGAGAAAGAGAGAGAGAGGGAAGTGGCTGAAAATAGGGCTGAAGGAAGCGGCCGCGAGTGTGTTCGCACATGTTACGACTACGATGGTAACTGCGACTATATGTTTCAGTGTGTTTTGTGAAACAAATATCTGCCAGGAGAGGAGCAGAAGGCGTGCGCACATATGTTACTGTTAGATATCACACGTTTAGTTTGCTCCGCGAACACTCTCGAAGCAGCATCTGTGTGCTCAAATGAGACAAGGATTACTCTGCTCTGTTATAATTTAGGCCTTTTGATATAGTTTGGGGCCACTTCCATCAGCAATAATTACTTTTCTTTAAGTATTTATGAGGTCTGGGAACATGTCAGCATCTCTGTAATGTATTACACAATATAATTAAATTACAAAATTGAAAAATTAGCGCACTTATAAAGATGGATAATCCCTCCATCCCAACAATCTGCAACCTTTCGTGTAAAGCAAAAGTGGCGTAGGTTTGAGGGGCGTGTGTGAGCAATTCCATCAAGTTAACTGGTTAAAATCACAATGTCACTTTGTGGCAAAGCGCCCTGATATTAGCTAAAAGTATATATTTGCTAACACTTCAAATAGAAAATAGCTTAAAATTCACATTTTCTTTCATTTCTCTTTCTATTCACAAATCTCACACAGCAGCAGTGCACGCTTAAATCCCTGAAGATGTATGTGTGTGTGAGTGGAGTGTGACTGCGCTCGGTAACAAAAGGGATCCTGAAATACAAGGTGCCATACAACTAGCGTGAAGCGCGTTGTCAAGTGCTAACCACAGTTTTAGTGTGTGTTTTACACACTGCAGCCAGTGTGTGTCTGAGATGTGGGCAGCGAGTGACTTTGCGTGTCTGGAGCTGTCAGTCCCTCCTCACCACTTTGTACATCTAAGACTGTCTGGCGTTTTAATGAACGGAAAGAAACACTTAAGAAGTAATATGAGCAAGCAATTACCATTAACATAATATAATCCTAATGGTTTTTGGCTTCATTAAACTTCGCAGACAAGTCTGCCATGTCACAAGTATTTTATGGTGCTTATTTTGCACTGTTTTTTAAATCAGTGCCCATGTTTCCACCCCTGCAGATTGTTATTTTATTTTAGCCCGTGTCCTCTTTGCCTCAGTTGCTCTGACAGCCCAAAGCCGGAGAAAAGGGCCTTGGGTAAGCATTATCTGTATTGCTGTAAAGCAGATGCGCTGCCAGCGAAAAAACAAGAGCCAGCACGAGCGAGGGGAGAAAGAATGAATGAGGGGGACAGAGCATCCTCCCTTCATCCCTCCCTCCTTTCTCCACCTGTCTCCCGGCGTCTATCGGAGTAGGCCTCGGGGAGTGTTGAGGCATAGGAGTAGGAGGAGGAGGAGTGTTTTCTTTTCTTTTCGGGAAGGAAAAGGGGATCGATATCTCTCGTAATCGTCCTCTCCACGTTGACATTTCTCTGCCTCTCCTCTGAGGCTGTTTAAGCGTCGGATGAATAAAGCTGTCACGGCCCATTCCACCCCTCGTCCTCTAAAACCCCTGCATCCCTGGCAGCCGGCCCTCGCCTCCCTCCATCATCCGGCCGCGCCATTGGCTTGGGCAGCCTCAGACGGTGACTAATGGTGCTCTGCGATTGGTTGAGGCCGACTTGAGGGCTGATGGATTGTCTCTGTTGATTGGCCCCGGCTAATTAGAGACCTTTAGAGACAGGGTGATGGATGGATTAGCGCCGCCCAGTTCCCTCCCTTCCGCCCTTGGTTTCGAGCTGCCCCAAGTGATTTGTCTCTGGATGTTTTCTGGTTGTGTTCGCCACTAATTAAAAGTACCTAATCAAATGATCAGCATCGGCGTATCTCGGGCGGGGGGGGGGGATTGTACCACAGTATCTTTGCTCTTCAGGCTCTTCCAAGCAGCCAAACAGCATCAAACATTAATTGGATTAAATCTGACGCAGTGACCGTCGTCTGCCCCGACTGTGCTCTCTGAGGAGTGATCAGTTACAATCACAACCTATTTTATAATTAGAGATACACAACATTGGGATTTATTTGATATCTAATACATCCCCAGCTTGTGAGATTTCCAGTGTCAACAGCGACATATGCACATATATATTTCCACCTAATTGCATAGAACATCAATTGGGGAACTAGAATACCTAGAATTATACCTAGTCTTATCTTTGACCTAGTGGCAGATGCAGATTTACATTTTATTGTCGTAGACGAACACTAGCAACATAATGAAACCGTCTGGTCAACCATTTGTTTGGCTCTAAGTTGGTATTTCTAATAGTGTCTTCATCGCAAATCATCAATTTTCATTTTCACACAGCAGTTGTCCCTCATGGGAAGATGAAACTTTGCTGGTGTTTCTTACATTTCAACGTTGATTTGCTTCTCAGGGAGAACATTACGGTAAAGTTAGAGAATGACATTGAGAGAGATGGGACCTTTTCCCGTTTCAAAATATAGGGGCATTATCACATGTTCATGACTTGTTAAAGAGCAACGTGCAAGGCCATATTTCAAGGAGTCAGATATTCTGAGTCATGAGTTTAGCGAAGTCCGACCATCGATATTGAGGATTAGAAAATGTCAATATTGATATAACAGCAGATATACACACACATTTTTCCCAATGATCCCAAATATCACTTGTGACGTGTGGAATGTAATGGAGGCGTGATATGAACTTTATTATTTACATTTACAGCAATACCAGTATGTCTTTGGTTGGGCAAAATCGGCCCGACTGCAAGGAATAAACCTCTGACTATAAAGGCTGGCTAACTAAACCTTAATACCTGTTGGGTGCCAGCATGTGAAAGCATCAAGTACCAAATGTCTTTATTAAATGCTTAATCAGATTCATTTTCTTTTTTTTTTAAATCAAGAAACATATACCTTTTACTTTGTAGAGGCTAAGCTTTTTAACACTGAACACTGAGCTGTTCCTTACTCAGATGGAGGGTCTGAGGACAGAGGATGTTGTTCACTGTACAGATTGTAAAGCCTACTGAGGCAATGTGATTGTGACTCTGGGATGTAAAAAGAAAACTGATTTGATTTTGAGCAGTTGAATAGATTTTGCTCATTGCAAAAAAAAGAAATGAAAAATCTACCCCATTCACAGGTTTGGTATAAACGTAGGAACTGATATACAGTTCAGATTGACAGTTTGCCCTTGTTGTTAATTAACTGATGTTTAATGACCTGGAAGTATCAAATATAAATAGTAGTCTTTTGGGTCCAAACATATCAGAATAAACCTGATAAAAAATCTCCCATGAGTTTTATTTGGAGATTATTAACTCCTGCACTGCTGCTAATAAGATGCCCCAGTTCTGACCCCAAAAATGCAGAGGTCGTGCCCTCAGGGTCCTCAGTGTTACGGCCCTGCTAACATGTGAATAACTGATTTTTGTCAAAAAGGTCACGTTGAACCATATCATTCCGAGGTCGCAGCTTGCTCGTGTGAAATGAGACGGGTTCTTTGTATGCTCTTTTTCATCTTTCGCCTGTGTTCTGCATTTTCATCTCGTTTGACATGTTTTCCTAAAGTTGCCCATTTAAAGAGGATAGGATTACATCCCTTTGTGCATGTGTTCAAATGAAAGTCATGCGCACGACTGGTAGTATTTAAAACATGTTTGAGCAGCATTATATATCATGTAAGCAATACAGCGTTAGAGATATCATGTATTTTTGAATAAGGACATGTGCGGATGTTTGTCATCCTTTCTGGCTTTAGCTGTAGCCTGTCTGTGACTTCTAATGTCCACATGCTTTGACAATTAGCCTCTCAGATATGGACCCTATATCTTAAAAGTCAAACAGCGTTTGTGGACTCTAATTGAAACCAGAGTGTTTTTTCTTCAATACGATTTGGTTATTAGCAGATCATAAAGCCCTGATGACATAATGTGGTTAGCCTGGTCGCACTCTGGTTTACCGATCTCTCTCTCTCTCTGGCTCTCTTTCTTTCCCTCTCACTCTCCCTCGCTCTCTGGTCGGAGTAGTGAGCGGTCGCATTCCTGAGCCGCCCGTTGCAATAACAGCTCAGCGCTTTAAGCAAACTCTCCTCACCGCAAAACTCCCTCCTCCTCCTCCTCCTCCTCCTCCTCCTTCACTTCACCCTCACAGTGCCTACTCCTCCTCCTCTTCCTCCTCCTCCATCTCAAATGTTCATTCCATCATCTCATCTCATCTGATCTTGAGGCAGTTTTTATTATAACCCAATCATAAAGAACCGGCGTTGGCCGCTCTCCAGAGGCTAATGCCTCGTTTCCGACACACAGATAAGAAAGACAGAGAGAAGTTCAGTGTGTCTTTCTTTCTTTCTTTCTTTCTTTCTTTTTTTCTTTCCTTCTTTCTTCCTGTCTTTCTTTCTTTCTTTCTTTCTTTCCATACCACCCTTGCCCACAAGAAGAACTCCACCCAAGCTACTTCAGCAGAAAGAAAGAATCAAGAAAAGGAGGAGAGAGGGGAAAATGCTTGGTGCCCAGACCATGAAAGAGAGCCTGTGGAGTATTAAAACAAAAAAAAAACCTCCATGTCAGAGATGGAGGAGCCTGGGTCACACACACACACACACACACACACACACACACACACACACACACACACACACACACATACAGACACACACACACTTTGCTGTACCAAAAAAAAAAGAGAGGGCCCCTACCATCTAGCGTGCAGAGTGGTGGAGAGCTGGGTATCTCTTCAAAGACCCCTGCAGCTTTCCCAGAAGACATCATCCACGTGTCTAACTCCCTCCAGACCCTGCAAATGCTGCCGCTGTGTGTGCATGTGTGCCAGAATGTGTGTGCACACACTTCAATGGTGTGATTAAGCTCCCAAAATTGGGGACAAATTGCTCTCAGGTGCAGATACTTTGGGGTAAGATGATTTTTCTTCAGCGCTCTCCGCTCTTGTCTTCATCCCCCCCGCCGCTCACCCCTCACCCTGTCTCCCCTCTCGTCCCGTCTCTTCTTTCCCAGCTCCCTTTTCTCCCCCTCATATCCTTTTACGCGCTCACCCCGTGCCCCTCTTTTCATTCCACCAAGCTCTCTGTTCAACTACGTACCCTGTTTTGGAAAGACTCTCCACTCCGGGAGGAGTGCGGGGCAGGGAAATGGCTCTGTGTCTTTATATGTAAAGAATAGATAACTTCCAACCGGTCTCAGAGGGAACGTCTCTTCACCGATATCAAAGCCTGTTTGCTTCTTTAGTGGGGAGACAGAGTGGAGGAACTCTTTCTTTCCCCTCTCTCTCTCTCTGGCTGACATAAGAGCTCCTTTATCCGCTGAGTGTGTGGAATGTGTGTGTGTGTGTGTGTGTGTGTGTGTTTCTCTGTAAGTTTCTTCTTAGAGTGGGGTGTCATAAAGACATTGAAAGCCCATGTGAGTGCAGGGTAATTATAATCAGAGCATGATATAACAAACATAATGTACAGGAAAATAAGAGTTCAGTTGTATTGGTCAACAATGTTCACAGACACTGAGTGAATACTTATTGCTTTCAAAGGATCATTTCACTCCCCCCCAAATAGAAACGATGTCATGCTGTGGCAACTAGCACGTCTGGTTGATCGCGACACCTAATTCTTTTCCCAACACATGTGCGATGCCAGGATAGCTTATTATTCAGCGGCGACGGGTCACGTTTATAACAAGCAGCACACACGAGCACAGCGTATTGCTCAAATAATGGTAGAATGAAACGCCGTCATATCTATTGTGTTTAGACTTCGTGCCGCGGCTCGTGCAGACTAACGCATTCATTTTCTCTGACATTTTAATCGTGTTTAAGGTGATACCATCTCGTTTGAATGATCTGACTGGTTCATCATTTGTTTATGTTAATTGCAGGGCGAGAGAGAGAGAGAGAGAGAGAGAGAGAGAGAGAGATGGAATGCTGGGTGAGCTATATAGACTTTTAACAGGAGAGAGAGAGGGGGGCTTATTGTGCTGTCGATTCAAAAGCTCAACAGAATGGGTCTATGGATGCTTTCAAGGCAACGTGCAGTCGGACAAATGAGGCAGGTCATTTTCCCGTCCTGCCAGCATTGTTTTCCTTGGTTATTCCAGCCCTTGTGAGAAATTATTTTGCATTCATGGAATCACACAGTCTGAAAACCTCTACACCTCTGACTTGTGTGTGTAGGGTACAGGGCTGGGTCAGCTTCAAATGGACTGTTGTGATTGTTTTCATATGAATTGTTTTCATCTGTATTTTAGAAAAGGAAAGTTTTTTTTTTTTTAGTCTTTATTGCATATTTACATGATTATTTAATTAATTAAGAATAAAGTTATAATTGATCTAGTTATAAGTGTATGTCTCCTGGTCATTTAGGATGTGCCAGTTGTACAGGTGGGTGGGCCCAGGTCTGTTCGGCCCGTCCACAATGCCGCGTCAGTTATCTACTCATCCTCATGGCGATGGAACGTCTGGTGAGGTTCTCTCAGTTCACAAAACATTTCTGAATCTTTACAGCAAAACAGCATTGCAGCATTCTTTTAAACAAATGAAGCAGCTGGGAACTTAAAGCGTAAAGCAAACAAATATAAAACGGCTCAATAAAGCCTCAAGTCCCTGGATGCCCCATGATCCCAAATTGATTTAAAAATACATTGACGGTTTAGGGCCACTGACCAAGATACCATATTCGATGACAAGGGAGCGAGAAGCTGTTGAAAATACTATGTGCTTGTGTTTCTATGAAAAGCGAGCTCTTGCAGCTGGTGATATAATGATGCCCTTCTCTTTAAGGCGAATGTGGGCGCAGTGTGATGTTATATTGCCAAAAGAATTATTGACTTTGACACTAGAGACCACGATCCTCTTCTCATCTCCTACAGTGCCAACGTTTCAAAGTTGGCTTCTGTTAAAAATAAGCTTGATCCTCAACCAAGTAGCTTCAGTTGTCTAACTGTGCCATCCCTTCAATCTGGTGCTGGATCAAAAACACTGAAAGGGGTAATTCTGGTTTAGCAGGGTCATTCCCTGCTGTACTCTATTTTCTCAAGTCCAACGGGTTAAGTATACCTTTAGAAGTTCCTCCAGTCGCTCCAGATCTCTCTCTGAATACTCAACATGCTACTTGAAAGAGTTATTGATCGCTACAATCATCTCTCCTGTCCACGTTGGCTGTGAAAAAGCCCCCTCAATGTATGTGATATAGAGCTTGTCCCGTATCACTTGCTACATTGAAGTTGCACTAATGGATCAATTCACTGCCAGCATGGAGAAGAGGAAGGATTGTAGCCACCAACAATTCTCTCAATCTACATACGGGTATATGAGAAGGCCTATTGTTTCACAGGAAGAAAGACTTCATGTAAATGTTTCTGTTAGGGTGAATTCTGTTTAAGCGTACTGTCTTTATTATAAGGATAATGTCATTTTTGAAACATGGTGCTAACTTGACCATATCACTATTGTTTTCACTGAAAATGGCTAAAGGAATATTTCAAATTTTTTTTGGCATAGGGAGGCATGAGTGACTATTAATGCCGATGCGTGGACATGGATGGTGGATGGAGATATCCCAGTAATCCAGCAGATCTTTCGTCTATTTCCATGTGTGATGTGGAACTATTTTGTTTGTTCAGCTGTTCTGTTACAGAAAAAACAAACACACACACACACACCCTCAATACTAGGACCGGTTCAAATGCCATACTGTTTTATGCCAGAAAAAAAATAAATAAAACTCACTTTTAATTAAAAAAAAATTAATGGTAGTAGTTTAATTTCTGTACTTGTACATCTGTGTGTGTGTGTATATTGTTGAAGACAACCATACATCAGCTGAGGTCATCCTATAGTGCTGTCTTTCTCCTCCACCTTGTATCTACTCCTGTTGCTGTTTGGTCGGTGGCTGACCTCTGACCCCTCGGTGATGATTCCCTGCAGAGAGGACGATGATTGCACTGACTGCGCTGTGTGGTCTGTTACCGGGCAGAACATCTTCAAAGAGACTCTCTGTCTCCTTACCTCTCACCTCTCTGTCTCTGCACCCAGCATCCATCTGCACTTTTATCGCTGCGAGTCTGCCTCTCTCTTAAGCGATTATGGGGCTTTTGAGGAGCTGGAATGCTGAATTTCGACAACAAACGCCCTCAACGTATGGGGTCTGCGTGAGATAAAAAAACATGTACATTTCTATACCGTAAGAGAGGCCTCACAGAGGATCGTTTGAGTATGTGGCTCAAAAGCCTCAAGAGCTTGAAGTCTGAGTTTGATGTACAGGATCTCCAGTCACTTGTGTACAGATTGAAATAGAGTTGTATTTTTTTTTTATGGCAAAGGTTGAGAACTGCAGCTTTTAGCTTGCTTTACATGAAATAAACAGACTTGATGCCATGGACTCCCTTTGACTCAGTGTGTCTTTGTGTGTGTTCCTAGCAGCACTGTGAGCCAGGTGTGCCTGGGAGTCCCTCACTTCAGAGGTCAAAGGTTCAAAGGGCAGATACCACCCTTGAATCTCTCCACGGGGCCGAGCCTCTTCTAAGGACTTGAGATAAAGGCACCATCTGATCCTCAGTGCCACTCAGCCCCCTAGCTCCGGCTGAGATGAAAGCGGAGAAGCTCGTTGAAAATGACTTTCTTGTCGCTGCTTCAACTTTTAATTTCCTTAATTGATTTTCTCTTCCCGCAGAGGTAAGGGTTTGCAGACACAAAACTAATTGATTTCAAATTTTAATCCCTCTTACCGCTGAGCTATCGAGGGGCCTCCCCGCCATCGATCTCCAATCCATCCAAACTCAATTAATGTGCTGGAGACCGATGGGAGGAGGAGGAGGAGGAGGAGGAGGAGGAGGAGGAGGAGGACCCCTCTCCTCTAAGGTTTCATTCTCTCGTATTTTCTCCTCTCTGCATCGCTCACAGATGATGCTCGTTTCTCTCCTACATTTGGTAACAGTTTAATCGTACAACCGTGATGGATGGCGCTGTGCATACAGCACATTTTCAGCGATGTTTGTAATTACTTCATGTCATCTACTTTGTTGTTCTGTATGTTTCCCAATCCATTTTTCTTCTTCTTGACGTCTGAAATATAAGGATGAATTTACTGTTCAGTTAGCTCCGGCTGAGTTACTCTTGCCATGCCTCTCATTCTTGCATTGACGTATGTAGTTGGCAGTAGGGGTGTAATGATTCATTGGCCGGGTTGATAAACCGATTAAGTGATGAGAAGTGAAGACATTGATCAGTGCCATCATCTTTAAGATACGCCTTTATTTTGAAATTCCCAAGGCACGTCTGGGACACCTAGTCATTCCAATCTCACCTCCTTCCTAAACATGACAGGTAGATGACTGTAACTGACTGTGTCTCATATTGATTGGACACGAATGAATTGAATCAGATAAAAATTGCACCAGGGCAGACTTTGTGATGGATGCAACATTGTAATTTTGTCAAAAGACTCAATATGGTGTTGTATCGTGAAGAAAAGTGTGGCATTTATGTTATGTTATGTCACCAATGGCGTCTTTTGACCATCCAGCCTGACCAGCCGAACCGCCAGTCCAAACCGGAGGAGATGGGAGATTTTCATCAGCAATGGTGGTTGTTTAGCAATGAATACAAAAACTCCCATCATTCCACCCTATGTACAACTTTATTTTTGTTACGACTAAGAGAAGCAGAGCAGCAGAAATGACATACTGGCTATTAAATGCATTACTCACACTTTTGCTCTTGTTTTTGGTTTTGAACAGATTACAGGAAGAAGGCATGTGCAGAAAGTCATGGCGGACCAGCCATACCTAGTTACAGTTGCTAAGCTATGATGGGACAGTTGCTGTGGGGATATTAAGAAGACAGAGGGCTGAGAATAAAGTCTGATACATGTTTTCAATAAAAAAGATTATAAACCATTACAATGTAATCTGAAAAAGAAACAACTGCTTTGCCAAAGTGGTAAATCAAATACAACATAATACATCTTAATGAATGTTCTGGAGATGGATTGAATTTTAAGGCGAGCAGAGTATTTCCTAAGATCCCTTTTGGAGCTTTACTTTCTCTTTGTTTCTGTGCTCATCTCTGTATACATCTGTCACAGCCCGGCCTATACATCACATCTTGCTCTTCTCGACCTTTCATCCCTCAAAGCTGAAGTAGAAAGAGAAAGGCTGATTGGATATTGTTTCAAAGCAACTGAAGAGTAGGAAATGCCATAATTCTTTATCCCCAAAGTTGAACTCCACTGTCACTATGTCCTAAATTGCTCTTTGCGATGGATCTGTTCTTGATTTTACAAAGTGTGCCAGGCTATATTCCGCATCCTCACAGGCAACTGTAAACAGATGAATGTGAAACGCTATCCAGCCCCTGAACATTCTCTTTAAACTTCCCATGTAGAAAGCACTTGAACATGATCTTTTTTTTTTTTTTC
>CAEMYA010000253.1:35704-73354 GCA_903131615.1 Diplodus sargus | reverse complement strand
TTTTTTTTCTTTTTTCCGAAAACCCCCTTTTTTCATTATGTTGTGTTTTTTAGCGGGGCTTAATTTTATAGCTGTCTGAATGCTTTTGAAAGTTCCTCGTGGTCCTTGGCAGCCTTTCCACTGAAGTGAAATTAAACTAGCTCTCTCTTGCACTTCCACTCGAACTTCAAAGGGCCCAAACTTTGGCACTGGAAAAGGCATTGAAATGAATTGTTAAAAATATCCTCCCGCAGTAGTTTATGATGAACACTATACGGGTGTGTGTGTGTGTGTGCAGTGCACGTGCATCTGTGGACAGGGCTGACATCAGAGCCTAGGGGAGAAGATTTATGAGTGTGTGAATTAGGGTGTGATTATGGCCCAGATTTAGTGGTGTGTATGGGAGACACGGCAGGTCCCCCCGTACGAGAGCCTCAGGTCGACCTGACCAGACAGATGTCAGATACACAGTGTTAACAAAGACCTTCCCTGGACTAGTGTGACAGGCTGAATGAATACATTCTGATAGCAAAGATTCATGTAGAACAGCATTCTTTGACCTCAGATTTGTTGCTGCAGAGTTTACGTGAGGCCATTTCACATTAAAATCGCTCCGGTTCAACACTGTGTATCTAATCAGACAAACATTCACACTGACTGGAAATGTTAAGTCTTCTTTGCTTTGTTTTGTTTCGTTTTGTTGAGACTGTTCCACTCCCCCTCCCTCCGCTGGATGATAGTTTGTGGACCTGTGCTGACTCGTTGTGTCTGTCTGTGCTCAGTTATACGCTCTCTGGTATTGCGTTTGTGTTCGCACAACTTATTATGTGTTTTTTTCCATTAGCACACCTTTGCTTTTTGATTCCCTTTTTGATTTTTCTCTCCATTTTATCAAAATCATTTTGGTCTATTGTTTGTCTATCATTTCTTACAATAACTGAAATAGAAGTAAATATACACTGTTTTTTTCTGTTTTTTTCTGAGCAGCCAGTGTTAGCAGAAGAGGTGTTAAAACAAAAATCATTATTTTGATTCGCACAAACAATGCACTGTGAACCGATGCCAAAAAAAAACTGCAAAAACATCTGACTTTTAACATTAATATTCCCTCCATTCAAACCATCCCAAAAGTAGATGCAAATAGCTGAGAGAGCTTTTTCACATTTTCATCAACAGCTTCTCATTTTTCAGCACAGGCACTTCAAACCAACTGAGCGATCATCTGAGCCTCGTCCCATTATGATAAGCACAGCCACTTTTGAAAGAAAATCAATTCAATATGCATTTCTGACTTGTATTTTTTGCCACATTCTCTCTCGGCTTTTAATTTGCGCCTGGACCATTAACAGTTACACAGCTTTGAGTCAGACTGACTAGATCCACCTTTTGTCTTTTCTTGAAGACAGGGTTTAAATAAATTACATGTTTTATCATTTGTGTCTTCTATTATTTGTATATATTATTTGGAGTATAAATGGAGATCAGTATGTGTGAATATACTGTAAATAATTCTGTGAATGTAGTGTTGCATTACATCCCTTGTACCTTGAGCTATGGAATATACAGAATAATTGAGACGGATGAAAACTTTTATTGAAATTTTTTTTTAAGTATTTTAATCATGATGGAAGACATGGAATGCAGATTTGACAATAAATGAAGATGCTGTGTTTTCAGTGTGATTGATTCAGTGTGTTGGCATTTAATCTGAAACTGAAACCAGTCTCCTGCTTGTTTATGTGAGCGTGTTGCTAAACTGCGTCCAGAATCTTTCTTACTTGAGTTTCTTTATAATACACAGTTGTCCTTCTCTTGGTACAGTTTGTATGGTTACACTGTTTAGTCGTTTCGCAACTGCCACAATTTAATAACCCTTCAGGATTCGGACTTTCCATTCCCACAGTGTATTATTTTTCATTATGCTTTCAATGGCTCCTACTTATGACTTTACTTTCTTCACTGTTACACTGTTAAGGAATCTATTTCTGGAATAGTTTTGGGCTCTGTGACGTTTTCCAAATTATTCCAGGTGCCTGCCAAGTTGATCGCCGTCCGTCTGTCCGTTTCCTCGGTTTCTTTTGGTGACGGGAGCGACTGAGCTGATGGATTTGAGCGGGGATTGGGAGCGACGGGGCCATTCTACCTCGCTGTGAAAGTGCTGTCTCCAGAATTATCCCTGTCCTGAAGGCCCAAACCACCACTGATGGCGCACCAATGATATGAGATGAAGAATGACAACAGTAACAGCAGCGCAGGGCGTGTGCTCGGTCTGTGTGTGTGAAAACTATTGTCTGGATCTACTCAAATCTAGAAGCGTACAGCCATGCGTGTGTTTGGTTTTTCAGTGTGTGTGTGTGTGTGCTTCTCAGTCTGTGCATGCCAGGGCCTGGGAGCATCTGCTCCAGTGTGCTTTATGGCAGGATGTCAGCCACCATTCACACACTGATCCTGATTGCAGTTCCCATTATAATATAAGAGGATACCCACTCATATGGAAGCCATCAAATTATGGCCAGGGCAGAACAATTGGCGCAAGCTACGAGGCTGACGTTGATGGATCTATCACGATCCAAACCGGGAGAGAATAAGGGGGAAGAAATTTTGCCCTGGATTCCAAACTTTAAAAAAAGGATGTCATTTGTTTTTCCTGGCTGTAGGTTGGAGAGAGGAGTGTAACTCAAGCCCTGGCTGCCGCAGACAGACATGGGCACACAGGGAATGTATGTTCTGTCTGGCTGAGGCGCCCCGTTGACATAACTCCTGGCATCTCGGAGAAGCAAGAGCGTGGATGTCCAGTCAGGAACGGTCGCTTACCCAAGAATAATGATGGATCCCGGCCAAGTACATCGCAGCCTCCACATCGACGATGCCGCTGGATGTTGGCAGTCACGTTTAGGGGAGACGAAAGGCCACGCTGCTGCATATGTAACAAGACTCCTTAACTGATTAGGTTTCAAATTTTATTTGGTATTCTTGGATACTGTTTGTGTTGACATGAAATGCCTGATACCCAACATGGCATGGGATTCTGCACAAATAAAAAAGCAATATACAAAATGTGTGTTTTACAATTCAGTAGGGAATAAAGATCAAACTAGGATAAGTATGTGGCCACTCTGACTCACACTCAATAATCTCTAACCATAACATGTCACTGCTGCTGTTGGCTTGCAATTTTGCATCAATATTTGTGTCTGTTGACGTGTGTTTGGAGCGGAAAGATGCAAAATTATGATGACTTTATCATATAAATACAACTGAAAGCACTTAATAAACAAGAGACACGCCTTGTCAAACACTCTATGAAACATAATACTTACGACATCATTCTGGGAAATCCAGTTATTACACTTACATTAGCTCTCCATAATAAGTAAGTGTTTGATTAATTTAGGGGTACTGACAGAGGTTAACTAAGCTCTGATGACGAGGAAAACAGCTAACCAAGCTCATTCCAAAGTTTTAAAAAACATGTGCCTATCAGCCTTTCTAAAGCTCACACAGACACTTTACATCTCATTTGTTTAATCGGTACGAAAGCTGAAGCAAAATGCTTTGCATGGGGTCACATGCATCACATGTAACTCTCAGTAAGTCGAAAATCATACTTCAGATGAATATCAAACCATTACTTTCAATGAATGTGTTGTTTTGGAAGGGATTTAAAACACACTGATTTGCAACACTTCAGTACTAGAACTTAAAGTAGTTCCTTGCTGGATCTTGTGAGGCACATAATCCCAAAACATGAATAACAAACATCAGTTTCCCATATGAAAGTAAAAACCCCATATCAAACATTTAGTTTGAACATCAACAAGCATAAATGCATAGCAGAGTGATCACATGAATAAGTCAATTCACATAAAGTGGACCCAGAAAGTCCACGATGCTAAACTATAATTGCAGACAGGAACAGAAGAAAAACAGCATCAACAGAAAAATATGAACCTTTATGATGAACAGGTTTCACAAAATAGAATACTGCTGGTGTCTAAACATTAATTGACACAAATACAATTTCCCTCTACTCGATCAAGAATAAACAACATATAAAGTAGGTCCATACAGATGAATCCTACAGGAAACATTTGCAGCTAACACATACAATTTAGAGAGGTTAATGCCAATAAGTATACTAAGAACGATGACTAGATACTATATAAACAGTAGATACAACAAGCGTGCAGCATCATGCATATATAAATAGACACGATCAA
This sequence comes from Diplodus sargus, assembly GCA_903131615.1. NCBI lineage: Eukaryota > Metazoa > Chordata > Actinopteri > Spariformes > Sparidae > Diplodus > Diplodus sargus. The sequence continues at coordinate 69,155 of CAEMYA010000253.1, read as the reverse complement.
CAGGTCACTCAGATGATCACAGAGTTGTATTGAAGAGATGAATTATACACATTTTAATGCAATTATCCTGGAAATCCAAGACTTACGTCTAGACACCCCACTCGTTTGATTGCACATAGCTGCAATAAACTGGAATAGTTGTATTGCAAACTTCACTGATGGTTGACAGATTCCTGTCACCTCATGGTATACACTCTCACACAGCCTCCAACATATATTTCCAACTATTCAGTGGTGTGGTATAAGTGAAATGTGTCATCCCCAACTGACCTGAAAATGGCCCTAGATAATGACAGCGCCATGATGATAGCACAGGGGGAAAAAAAACACAGTCTATGGCAGTGTGCTGTGTCCTCGTGAAAAAACGCCGTTCTGGCTGTGATGTGTTGTCTGATTTGGAACAGGCGAGGGAACGAGGGATGATGGGAAGACGCGGGGCAGGGAGGACGAGAAGAAAAAGGGGGGTCTGGGAGAAAATATGGGAGCTATCAACACTCACCTCGGCAGGAAAACAGAGCCATGATGAAAGCAAAAAGTAGAGAGGAGGGGAAAGACTGACAAGCACAGACAGACAGAGAGTGAAGGTTAAAATGACAGAGAGACAAGCAGGCGGGGGTACAGAGAGAATGAGGGGGTGAAAAGTGGACAGCTGCGATGAAACAAGAGACTAAAAAGAGACAGAGGGAAAGACAGACAGACAGACAGACAGACAGATATCTCGAGCAACACTATCAAACCCATGTGAATTCACCCAGGGGACCACCAGCTTTCATGGCAGCAGATAAGAGAAGAGGCAGTAAAACAGACGTCAAATATGAACAGAGAGAGTCCAGGACACAACAGACCCAACGACCTGATAGCACCGTGGTGTTTCTGAGAGGGGGAGGGCTGCTGAGCTGCATGCTTCCCTGCCGCTGGCTGTCAGGCCGGTGGCTCGCCGGTCATTAGTGCTCATCTCTTAAAATGGAGGATCAGACCACAGAGGAGCACTTCAACTGTCCAAACACCGCTGCCTCAACAGCCAGTGCAAAGAAAAACACGGACACGAACACGAATCCATTATTACATGCGTGAACAAACGTGCCTGTTTGGTTTGACTTTGTGTCTTAAAAAAACCTTAGTTGTCTTACAGTGATCTTATGTTATTCAGTTTCATTTTCCCACATGGAAATTTTCATTCAAATGGGAAGAAAACGCTTCACGCCCCAAAAAAACGCCCCATTCACACGTGACATTATTTTATTTTCTATGTGTGAAAACAAGTCAATCTCCTGAAGGCGCAGCTCAGCCGCCAGGATAGAATGTTGGCAGATAACGTTTCCGCTCTCCACCGACACATTCACATTTGTACATGTCATACGCAACCTACCATACTGACATTTCAACAAAATGGGCGATTTCAGATTCAGACTGCAACATTGTGACCCGGCTTTCATGTCTGGAAGTGGAAGGGGAGGCGGCGGAGTTACAGGCGACAAGTGTTTGACTAAGCATTTCAACATTTGTAAGTGTGAAACCACTGTTTTTTAACGAGACAATTTGGAGCTCCGTTTATGACACCGGATGTTTCTGATGAAAAGTAAGAGCTTCTCCAGCTGTGGTTCTGGCAACCAATATTTCCGCCAAATGTCTGATGTTTTCCGAACCATAACAAAGTGGGGTTTTTTTATTTTTTTTTTAATTATATTAATCTAATGTGGAAGTTTTTTCATATCTGAAAAAAAGCCAACCACTTGAAAATGTTCAGTTCATATGTGACATAACTTTCTTTTACATTTAGATTTTTGATTCATATGTGAAATTGTGAAAAAACGCTTTCGTGAGTGTGTTCTCACGCGGGAAATATGGGTAAGGACACCGCAGCTGGAGATAAGTAGTGCCTCTTTACATGTATACATATGTGAGTGTGTGTGTGTGTGTGTGTGTGTGTGTGTGTGTGAATGTGTGCACGTGTGTGAGTGTGTGTGGCAACACCCTAATGATTATTATGGTTTAACTCTCATTTCATGGATAGTCATTAGACCGCAGATTTTTCCATTCTCCTGGCAGTGGAAAGGAAAACATATTCCCTTCTGTCGCTTATTGCTGAGACCTCGTCTTTCGCTCTCACACTCTGAGACAGAGAAAACACACACTCCTGCTCACACACCCAGCCGCTCACCCACAAGCACACACCCAGGCACACACTGGCAGCAGATGACGAACCAATATTTGGGTTTACAGGGTATCCTATACGGAGACGGGTTGTAAGGGTGAGACTCGTGTATATGAGAACCACCAATCTTAATAAAGACCACAGACACATACACAAACACACACACGGCCCGCTGTGAGTTACCACGGAAACCAACCACTGATCGGCCTTGCTGTATTTAGGGACAATCAATCACATTGACAGGCGGCTCCTAGCACCTTGCGGGATATTTGGGTGGGCGGGGTCAAAGAGAAATATGGGGGATTTCCAGAGAGGTGGGTGGGGCCCTCATGGCATGCTCATAATCACTGTGACCATTGACCTGTTAGTGGAAAGCTGCTTCACGAAAAACAGTTAAGTATCATTGATCACAGGGTATTGAACAGATCATAAAATGCCTTGAATCGAGCACTGGGGTCAGAGTGCACGGTAGGGACGTGTGAAGGCCTGACTCTACCAATACTGTTTTTGATGTCTAATTGAAAAGACACGGAGGGCCAAACAGGAGGTAGTTAAGAGGTGAAAGGTCAACCTTCAGGCGAGGGACGATTTTGGAAAACCCTGTGAGACTCTCCTTGGCTTGGGTTATATTACTGAGGGACTCTGATAGCGTTTACATTTTGGATGTGTTATGGGTAATGGACACCAGGACCATACATAAAGAGGGTCAAGTAATGCAAAGTTTCTCAGTATAGCATTTCTATAAAGACTTAATATCAACCTTAAACATTAGATTTTAACTCACAGCTGGTCTATTTAACAATGTTTTTTTTCGGGTTGAGGGTCAGACATACATACAGTATCACATACTTTTAGTGATCACACTAACTATCATCTAACAACTTTCACTATACTTATATGTGTATGTGCAATAAGGTGACACATTCAATATTCTGTATGTACAGGTTGGGTAAACAGCTCAATGAAAACTCCTCACTCCTTGTTGATTTCACATTAAAAGTCCACAAAATGCAATACAATCCTCATACGCTGAGAATCAATGCTTAATTGCCAACGGCTCCCAAACAGACACATATCACTGCTCCTAACGGTCGCAGCGTACCGACAGGCAAACTGGACCTTCGTCATATGCTTGCAGTTTGGTCAGCTTTAGAAATCGTTGTGGTTTTCAAGACACGACTCTTGCTGTACTGTGGCAATTAAGTTTGTGGAATTTATCCTAATACTGGATTTATCATTGAGGAAGTTTTGAGTGAAATTAGAAATAAAGTCTCTAGTATAAAATTAGAGTAAAAAAAAAAAAAAAAGAATAAAGCCCTTGTTCTCTCTGTCATTGAGATGAATACAGGGCTGTTTAAGTATTTGATGTGCATTTGTGAATAAGATGACTCCGTATTGCTACAATCTGTCTTATTTTCATGTGTATTCACTAACAAGACCACGCCAAGTTTTACCGTTTGAAGTAGTTTATTTAAATGTTGGGAACATTTGGAGAGGATAGTAAAGAGGGGTCGGGGTGGTTGGATGAGGAAAAGGGGTCAAGGTTGGTGGATGGAGAGGAGGCTTTCAGAGGGGACGATCCAGACTCAGAGTGGGGGTATGTCTCGATGGGCGCACATCCTAATAGGTATGGCTTCATCTTCCCCCGCATGGGGGGGAGGGTTATAAGAACTTGAGACAAACGGGAGAGAGATGGTTTAGCTTACCTATGTAGGCCTCGCAGATGATGGGATCCGGGCGGGGGAGGTGGTGGAGTTGATTAGGCACAGGTGGTCCGGTTGATGAGATGCAGGAGCTTTGATTGGCTGGACCTGGGGCAGGTCAGCGAGAGGATTGGCGTGGTCCAGTTCCTGAATCTTAGTTAGAATAACTCCACTTAGTGCAGACTATAGCAATAGTCTGATTTGTCACAGATTTGTCGATAACGAAAAAGCAGCCTGAACATTAACTGTGAATCACATTAACTCATTCTAATACACTATGCGGTCCATCAAAATCATGTATTGTTCATAAACTGCACTTATATTTTATGAAATGATCACTGAAATATTTTATGAGTGCTGATAAAATGCATCAGTGAGCATTATGTGTATGTGAATGGCAGTAAAACAGTTCATAAACTTCCCTCTGATAACTCTCATGATGCTCTCTACAGATTCAGCATGTATGGTATGATGTGAGGCGCTCCCTCTGTGGTATGTCAGCCCACAACAGTGCAGCTAATGACTGTCTTGGCTGCACCCCATCACCCCCCGCCTCCATTTTCAGTAAAATCCAGGGGAAATGGTATTACAGAGCAGAGGCTGTGTTGACAGAGCCCGAGACAGCACCAAGCACAAGGCCGACCTCTCACCTTTCACCCCCCTCCAACCTCCCCCCCGAAACCTGGAAACACAGGAAGAAAGCAAGGTCGTCCAGATGAGAGTGTCTGTCAACGCGCAGAGGGAATTGAAAATGGGTTCGGAGCGATGGGGAGGGGAAAAAAAGAACTGGGGAGGGAGAAAAAAAAAAATCAGGGAAAAGGAAGAACAGCGAGTGTGCTGACATTCGTGCCGGGATGCAGAAATGAAAGGAGGACGTTTTCCAATTTAAAAGCATGCTGAACGAATCAGGCTCGTCAACCAGTTGGCCTTACGCAGTTCCCGGGGAGAGTCTGATCAACTGCTCTCATTTTTGTCCGAGATTTAACAGAAGGACGGTCATAATAGAGACGGCCGCTTGATTTCATTCACATTGATCTTGCCATTACACAGATGACTGCAGAAATGAGGCCGGGGAGGACCGATCTGGGTTTGATGTAGTGGCCACCACTCTGCATCTCTGGTTCATATCAAAATCCGAAACCGTAATGGGGAGAGCAACACTGTCTGTTTTCTTTTGGGTGGTTCTGTCTGTCTGTGACTCCGTTGCCAGCCCCCTCTCTCTCCTTCTTTCCTTTCCCCCTCTGACTTTGTTCGATTAAAAAAAAAAAAAAAAAGGAGGCTGAGTTGTCATACAAATTTAAGTGCAGGCAGGCATATGTTTATAGCGAGCGACACGCCGTATACAGCATTAGCATCAGCCGCTGTTTTAAATGCCCTTGGCTCTCAAATGTTTGATAGCATTGCTTGTCCTGTCTGCAGTTGATGTACTGCTTTACAAAGCGTCCAGCGCTAAATCACTTGGCATGCTGCTCCGTCTTACCTCATGCCAACAGACTCAAATTCAGAGGAATGCTTCCAAAATGAGTAAAGTGAGCTGGAAGTGAGTAATGAGGTCTGTGTATCCTCACGCCGTGTTTTACGTACCTTGTTTAACCAAAACATACGCCATAACTACATGTTTTTGTGTGCGTCTTGTATACTTGCCCTGTGTTTGCAAGGCCGTTAGAGTCCCAAGTGTTTCCCATTCTAACAGCCATGCCTGTATTGTATAGACTATTGTTACATCAAGCGCATCTGTTTCTACTATCCCACATGATGCTGTGCAGACCTCAGTGAGCAGGAATGCTTTAGTGTCTTAGAGAAGCAAATCTATACTGGGCACTTTCCCTTATCCCCATATATGTCCTCACTGTATACATGCTGTAAGCTTATGTGTGTTTACAATATTGGGGTTCTCATTGCTGTAGTGCCATGATTAGATTTCCTGTTTATGCCCTGCATTATGGGAAGAAAGTGCCCAGCTTCAATTTCATGCCCCCGACGTGATGGAGGGGACGCCAACGGGGCTTAGGAGGGAAAACAAAAACCACGGTGGACATGGATGCAGGCCCCAGCACGGGCACGCACTCAGTCACACACATGGGTACACACATATCAGAGACGCATGAAGGACGATAGCAAGAAATGGTCCCATCTGTTGACCTGCATTTGTTTCCTATCTTGTTTTTGCTCTCCTCCTCTCCTTGCGCGATGTCATTATAAATTTATAACCTCATTTAACCAGCCTCACAGAACGCCCTTGCTTGCTAATGTCTGACCTCCATTTCCCAACTCCATCGCCAGCGTTCACATTCTGACCCATCCTCGTGTCCAAACCTTAGACAATAACACCGTAATCTCATCAGAGCGGCAAAAAAATGAATTTTATCCGACGTCCAAAGCCATCAGCTCTGTGGTTTCCCTGTGGTTTCAACTTCCACCCACTCCCCACCAACAAATACACAACACGGAATGATCAGCATGGAGAGGAGAGGTAGCGCACGGGGGGGTAAATCACCTCACTGACAGTCGCCCTCTGTAGGTGTGGACGCAGGACGTAGCCTCGGTGACCTCGGGGGGGAGGCCGTTCTGGGGGAGACGCTCAGTCAGAGTCGGGGCTAATTGTCCTGTTTGTCTGCAGTCTCCGTGTTTTCCTCCCCGCTCCATTGCGGAAAAACCCACAAGCTCCGCGACCCCTGAACCCTCAGAGGTGAGGTCCCAGGGGGGATAAAGGCAGAGTGGAGGGGAGGTCGTGCTGCAACATGTGGTCACCTCGTTTGGGCCGAGCCAAACAGTTTTCCTTTAATTGGCCGTGCAATCTGCCGCAGCTGGGATGGATTACAGGGGAGAATTCTTCCCTTGAAAGGGAATGGGGGGAAACTGGCATACAGCAGATCATGGACTGGGAGGATGATGGGGAGAGGGAGAGTCAGAAGTAGCCAAATCAGCAGCGAGACATTGCAGTAACTGACTTGTATTTGATTGATTCTTGAGTTCAACATGAAAGTCTTTTTTACCAAAAGGAGCTGGACGATGGGGATGTTTTCCTTCTGGCCTACACGCATGAATGTTTTTCGGAACTTGGCTACAGCCATGATAAAACTAAGTTAATAAAACATCTTGACACCTCAGTTTGGTGTATTCCCGGTTGGAAACTGAATGCTGGGGAAGATATACCATGAAGGGGGGATTGCTGGACTTGTAAAGCAATGGGAATTCAGCCAGAGAGAGAGGCAGTTTTATTTGATGGGTGAGATGTAGGGGTGGGAGTGTTCAAAATCTGTGATGGTTTTATTTGAGTTTTTATGTGCAACCTTTCGTGCCTGATGAAGTCACCAGTCAAGATTCTCTGTTTTCCAGGAAGTAAACCTAATGAGATTTAGATGTAAAATAGAAGAAAATCAGATTGTTGTTTTTTTTTGGTTTTTTTTCAGAAATGGATAAAGCCACCATTGCAACAAAAATTGCAGTTGACATCTCAGAAATTGAGCTAGTCCTTTGTCCTTGGATTGTAAGCCAGGGCCACTTATAAGGGCAGGTAAAAGGAACACTTTCAGGGGCCCTCTGAGGGGCAATAACCAAGTTCAGCCTAGTATTTTGGTCGGTATTTTGAACCAAAGTAATATCCAATTTAATTATACAATCTTGTGTTTTATTAATTCAATCTTGAATCTCGAATTACTTTTTAAAACAAAAAAACTCACTGATCGTATCTAACTATGACTGAATGTTGGAGTGGACTTTCTAGTTAGACCGAGGCCGTCACATGAATCAAGTTGACAGAAAAGAAAAGAGAAAAAAAGAGGGAGCTGGTCAGGGCCTTAGATCTTTAGACCTTTGTCCGTCTGCTCAGAAAGCTTCACATACCCAGGCTGAAAAGGTAACTAATAGCCTGGAGGTAACGTTCCTGGCCTAAGAGCAGTGAAAGGGCCTCCGCCACCTGTGAGAAGGTGTTGGATGATGATAAAAGTGAAGACCTTACACGTGTTTAAGTAGGACAGGGAGAGCCCACACATGCTTTGATCTGAGTACAGATTTGGGTTGGGTCGGGCCTGTTCTAACCCAACTGACAACTAATATGTATGCTCGAGTATTATGTCTGACAGGCTGGCCACACAGGATGCTTGTTTAGTGCTTGTTACTGAGCTGCTGCCGCTGCACACACCCATGTTTGTGTTGACATAAGCTGTGCTGCCGCTGCGGCACGGCTCCTGGAGTTTGACTTTGATAATTAGCACAAATATGATGACGTGATTTTCCTTTACCGCCGCTGAAAGGGCGAGAGTGGGAGAGGGGGAAAGAGAGGGAGGGAAAGAAAAGGAGAGTGCACGGGGAAAAACAGCTGCCCTTCACCTGTTGTGTGTATTCCCTTCACGTCAGTGACATATTCTACAGATACGGACATTAAAACTGTAGTGGTATAAAGTCTATATGACAGTCTACAGGTCGCCTTCGGGTTAATTTCTGCCAAGAGCCTTGCGCGTGTCGCTGTACAAATAGGCGAGAATCTCAAGATGAAGCGACGCAGCAGCCTCTCTGTTAACACGGATGCTGAAGTGAGAAGCGAGAGGCAACGTCAGTTTGTCCAGTTAGTAAGTGCCAGAAAACCGATACCACAGTTAGTTGCTACATCAACCCAACAGAGATTCAATATAAAAAAAACCCAAAAAAAAAAAAAAAAAAAAAAAAAAGACTCAATCTGGCTGTCAAAAAAGCCTTCCTTCCTTTGAGGTACTTGTAGTTTACCTGAGTATTTCTATTTTTCTATTCCTTTATACTTCCACTGTGCTACAATTTGGAGGAAAATATATGTGTTTTACTCCATTTAATATTTTTTTTATAACTTACTTACTTTACTTACTTTGAAAATTGCCTGGTGCATCAGAGCCAAAGAAGCACATTGTGAATTGATCATTTTAGCAGCAATCGGATAAAAAAAAGCCCTCTGATGCTGATGAACGCTGAAAATCAAATCCTCCTGACTTAAAATCGGCCGTCCAATAGTTCAGCAGCACATACATATACATACAATTCAAAGTATGAGGTATAATTGGAACACAATGCTTTTACTTCTACTTAATATGACTGTTGGGTTCTTTTTAAAAGAAGGCAGCAGCAGGCAGAGGGAGGGGGGGCTGCCTCTCTCATCAACATGCACGGCTCATTGCTGCTGGAATACGAACTTCTTCGTCATCAGAGAACCGATTAGATCACTGCAGATCGATCAGTGAACAGAAACAGTATTGGAGCAACATTAGCTCCAACGTCTGAAACAATAAGCAGCATTTATTGATACTAGCACACAAAACTCGCTGTTTTCATGCTGTATTGCAATCACTTGTCGTCTGAAAGCATCTAAATAGTTACAGAGAAGGAAGCATGAAAAATTGGACTTTCAGGAAACGCTGGCAACATTTGAGTGTTTCTTCGAGTAAATCTGTTTCCTGCATGCCAGCCCTAGAAGGACTACCACACAAGACAATCCTCACCCAGTTCCACACCACTTCTTGCCATGCAATATGTGGTCCACATTTTCCTCCAAGGTTTTCTTGGCCGTGTTCGTACTTGAGATGTAAGTAAATGCAAATGACTTGCAGCAACATCTTGAGGCCATTTGGACCGGGTCAGACCAGGGTTAGAACAGGGATGGAGGGATGGAGCAAGACAAACAGAGAGAGAGAAAGATGTTTGTGTAAAGACAGAGACAAAGCAGGCCGGAAAAAGACTGGGAGACATATGAGTTGGCACGGTGAGCAGCTTCGAATACAGACGGACGGGGGGGGGAAGGAGAGTGGGATTTAGGAACTATATTGAGGGAAGTGGGCAGATGTGGCTGGATGTGGACAGCAGGGCTGGAATGTGGCGATAGACCTTGTCGGGGGAAACGTCTTCATTTGATTCACTGGACACACACACGCACACTTTCACGCGCAGCTGCGGGGTCTCGCCGTGATATTGATGAGCAGCTGGCCGCGTCTCGGTCCCCTCCCTCTCAGTCACTGCTGCACCGAGAGCCGCTCTGCGTTGACCAACACGTTTGGGGGTGCTCTGTTTTAAAGGGAGGGTGAGTGTTTACGCAAAGCATACCACAGCTTATCAAGGTATTCGCCCTCGCTGTGTCCTCTCCTTTATTGGATCGCCTGTTGAGTGTGCATGCGTGACATTCCCAGCTGTCTGCCTATATCCCCCTGACAGTGGAGTTTGTGTGTGTGTGTGTGTGTGCTTGTGTGTGTCTGAGTGTTTGCCAGGCTATGTGCACTTTATAATTTCCTGTGTGTGTTTGTGAAATTCATGCACCACTGTTCTAATCTATCCTTGATGTGCTGCTCTGGCTGTGCAGGTGCATCAACAGCAATGTGTCAAATCTGTTTACCTCCTTTGCCATTGTGCGCGAGAGAGCGCTCGATGCCTCAATGAATCGTGGGGGATGGCTGAGAATGAGAGCTGACAGTTCTTCGAGTGTGTGCGTGTGTGTGTGTGTGTGTATGTGAGCGTGTGATTGTGGGGTTGTGTGGCGGGCGAGCTCCTCTCTATTACCCGGATTGATTAAGGAAGTGCTCAAGCTCCCACTTAGCCATCACCGCTGACACCGAGGTGACCGTCTCATCACGGACAGAAAGAGAGAGAGAGAGAGAGAGAGAGAGAGAGAGAGAGAGAGAGAGAGAGATGGAGGGCGGAGGCATGAGAGGCATTTCAGCTAATCAGTATGTCTGAGAGGGCCGCTGGAGTCTCAAACTTCAAGTCTCGCAAAAAGAGACATTTTGGCGAGAGACAAGTTTGATAGATGAGTATTTTGCCAGTGTCTGACTGTGCCCACTTTCACATTCTCCCCTCATCCGTTCTATTCTAATCAAGGGCCCCATCACTGAGCCCCTCCATGGAAATTTCACCTCACATCAAGTGATGTTGGAATACGATAGGTTCCTGGTCTTTATCCCGCTTTCCCTCTCCTTTTCTCCTCTCCACGCTCCGTCCTTATCCCAACCCCAGCGCCGCCCTCAGTGGACTTTAGGCGTTCTTAATCCTGACAACTTTCATTAAAAACGGTGGGATAATCCACAGATTTCCGAGGGAAATTCCCGAGGATGTGCTCTTTTTTTTCTCTCCCCCTCCTCCTCTCTCGTCGCTTTCTTCCCAGCTTCCCTCTTTTGGGGTCTAACGTTTCGCTTGACTCCTCAGGAGCAGTGTCATTTACATAGTTTTCCCTAATCTTCCGTAAATCCCCGGTTTGGAGAGAGAGTCGGGGGCCTGACAGGATGGTTCCCTGGGAGTGAAAACGGCAGGCAGAAAGGTGCTGGCGGCAAAGAAAATATTTCATTTGGGATTTGATTACTCCTGGGCACTTATGGGTGAAAATAAGCAAGGATCCCGCTGCGAAACTATCCAAATAAAGTGAGGGGAGCATCAATGTTTTGAGAGCATACATACAGTGAAGATTCTCGCCTCAGTGCTCCGCGCCTGTGTATATTTTTAATGACTCCGCTGCGGCTTTGGAGGCTTATTGAAAAGGATTGTGGTAAGCCAATTCAAACCTGTTAGCGCAGGAGATCCTTTGACCTCCATTAGGCTCGTCAATATTATTGTGGTCAAGTTCAGGTGTTGGATATCACGAGCGTCTCAGTACCGTGAAGCTGTGGGGTCATGGTTCACGGATCTGGAAATGATGGTCGCGAACATGTGTTTTTCACCGGGGGCTCCGAGCTAAGTAGAGGTCAAGACTTTGGACGGTTCACTCCTGGACAGACCAACACCTGCTGTTCCCCTAACACAGAGCAGAATGCAGTTTAAACTTGTAGTTCTACACGCAGTATGGCACCCTCTTGACCTCCTGGAAGGCATTCAAGCAGGAGGTACCTTCTCAGTGAAGCAGGGGGAGGCTACGTAGCCAAGCTCACATCTGTATCGCAGAGGATTTCCTGCTTCATATCTACAACAGCTTTGATCACTGCGTCTGACAAATTTTGCCATGTGAAGGATAAAACTATGGTCCAGGAAGAACATGGTGACTCCCCTGCAATCAATTTGTGGTCTTTGGCAGAGAAGTCACACAGGATCTCCTGACACACTCTATTGTTATCCATGAAAGAGCAACATTAGAGTTCATCCCCTTAACACCGTCTGATCATGAGCCAATCAAATTAAAGCAACCCGGTGGCTCTGTATCAAACAGGCTACTGATTGACTTCCCCCTAAATCACAGAACTCATTCTAAGTGAATCACAGAGCTTGATTTCTGCTTCTAGGGGTGTCTAAATCATATCAGCTGAAACAAGTACTCTGATGATGTTGTGAGGTGCGATCATAAGAGCTGCCTGTCACTGTTAAACAAAACCAAACCTTTCTGACGTGACTCAGGCAAGAAATCAGGTTCGCAGATGACGACGAGTATTAAAGTTCTGTTCACATTATGTTTGGTCCCATTCATTGACTATCTTCCCCCCTACAGATGTCTCTGGGTTGGAACAAAGTCGGTTTTCGAAATTCTAATGCTGAAATGTTACATATCATATCAGGAGATATCAGTGAGCATCATAGAAATTCCAAATGTGATGTCCAAATGTCTGAATGAATAGTCCAGTCTAGTCTTTTAACGAGCAACATGTTGATTTACATCAGATATATCTGATGGACTGATGAAGTTATTCAGATGGCAGATCTGACCAGGCAATCTATATCAACCTGTCCTCATGCAACAGAAAAACATTGACCACACAGCGTGGATCTAATACATAAACAATCTAGTTTTTCTTCATTATTTGAGTCAATTAAACATTGCCTTGATAAAATTGTCATCTTATAATGTAATGGCATGTTACACTGATAAGAACAGCTAACACTGGTTGATGTTTGAAATTATTATTATCTCCAGATGTATCGATTTTTAATGTACCTGCAATGTATTATAATCATAACAAATTACACACTCCCAACACATTGACAAATATACAAAACATTGCTGGTTTCCATTAGTTGTGAAGATATTATATTTTGATAAGTTATACATTTTTTAATACATATCAGTGTATGTGACCAATTTCTTATCAAAACATAAATCCGTTATATATTATTGTATCTTGGTGAAGTAAAATGGAAATATATTGGCATGTTTTGTATATATTTATATATCATATGTGGAATCATTCCATGTATTAAAATGTATTTTCAGTATGTGCCAAACAGGATGCTCGTTCTGTAAGAGTTCTGAGCGTGCCAGTTTTATAATCCTAGTTGCTATGGAGCCATTTAAATTCAAATATTTAAGGGGTTCATTTGCAAAAACAGATCTCTCCTTTTTTTCCTTATTTTCTTGAATCATGTTTGATGTTTGCAATCCGAGGAATATCAATCAAACTGGAGTGGCTTGGTGGTCAGAGCTTGAGTAGGTTCTGGCAGTGGTTCTTGTCTCTATTTCTTCTCCGCCGCAACCACAAGGGCTAGTTTCATGGTCCGACAATGGAAATGACCCACAAAAGCACCAGGGAACAAAATGTGGAGGGCTGGTTCTCCCAGCTGATGACCCCACTGCAAATGCAAGGGCACTAATGGAGGTGCACCGACTAGAAATGCCCTGCATGTGCTCCACCCACCCGCATGCTGAAAAGGTGAGAATGGTGCGAGAGTACAACATCAGATCGCTGCGATGCTCTTTGGGAAAAAGCCCGTGTACTGTCTACATGACAACATCCTCCCTGTTCCACCGAGTGCCTGAAAAGTTTTAAATCACAGAGATTTGTTAAAGTGTTCCGCCCTCGTGTATTACATATCAACATATATGTTCCAAATCAGTTACAAAATGTCAATTTATAGGAAGTATCAGTTTGACTTTAAACAGCACCTTGCTAAACCAGATTCTTCTCAATTCCAGGTGTTTTAGAAATCATGCAGAACACATGTTCATGCCTCACTCCCTTTGTTTTTCTGTCTCAAACATTCTTTCTATTTGTCCACATTGTTCTCAACCCCCGTCTCCTCCACTGACATGATATGGTGGACATGTGTTTCATGTTTGATTTGGCACAAGATTAATGCAATCTGCTTGGCCCGGCTCAGACACATCTGAGATTTGAGGCTCAGCACTCGGCCTAAACGTGTCCTCTTCCCAATTTGGCGCGTCTGTCTGCACGTCGTTGACCACCCATCACCTTTCTGCTTCTGTCGTTAGATTTTCCTCAATCTCTCATCGGAAACAGTCCCTCCTTTTGTTAATGTAAATAATACACCCTCATTATTGAAGGAGCGATGGGAAAGGAGGAGCGAAACAGCGTGCCAAAGTTTGGAAATGCTCTTGGAAGGACACGGTAGGTATCTGCCGTGAGGATGAATCAGCCCTCTAACAAGCGACTGCAACAACAACAACGCACACATAAAAGCACACAGTTCCAAATTCATGACTCTCTTCTCCCCTTGACATGCAGACGGAGGGGTTCAGTTGTTACACCACATGTTGGTAATTTTGCAACATCATAAAACTCATTTTTATCCCTCTCGCTCAGTCCTAAACCGATCCCGTGCAGCGCTGAAAAATGTCCGAGGGTGCTCATAAATAATGAAACCATCTGAGGTTTTTAGTGTAAACACTCCTCAGTATGCGCCAAGTATGTGTCCGTGCATGTGACCACTTCTTTCATGCAAATGAAGCTGTGAAGTTCAGTAATGAGGATTTTCTGTCACGCTTCCATCTTTTTTTTCTCCCTCTGCTTCTATTAGGAGGGATCATCTATGGCTGTCCTCCGTGAGCCTGAATTTGATGATGTGTCTCTCTTTCTATGTTGCTCCATAATACATATTGTTGCTAATTACTAGTTTATGTCTCCAAGGGTGTAATTCCAACTGATATGCTCATCAATCATCAGTCGATGTTTTTGCCCCCGACACTTTAACAGTTTGAGTCCCACTGTGCTCTTATTGTTCGGCTGTCAAAATCCATATCGGATAATCTATGTTACGAGTGCATATGAATTTGAAGGAATGAATTTATATGCTTTTCTGGGTTGCTTTCAATTATTACAGCGTGTTCGCAACAATAAGCTTTACAAGCAGCAGCATATGAACTTCTCTGTGCCTCAGGCTAAACAACTGAACTCAGACAGCCCTCTATCCCCCTGACTGGACGGGGCGTTTGGGGCCCACGCGGCATGAGAGGAAAAAGCTGCAGACGCTCTTCAGATCTGAAAAAAGTACCTACACTTAAAAGAAAATCTGATTCCCATCAAATAATATCAACAAAGGAGCAACTAAACGTAAATTAAGGTGACCTGATTTCATCTGAACTCAAATAACACAACCCAGCACTTTCAACTTGCACGGAGGTGATTCACAGCTCCTCGCCATTTGCCTTCGTAGAGAGCATTACGCACGTTAACTTGTGACCTGTGACTTTTCTCGTCATAAATACTGCTGCATTAGACGGGTGCTTCAAAAAGTGACGTTATTGGAGCTGCACGGCATCAAACTTTGAAGTGACCAGGCTGCCGTATTTGGCACATGAGCAGGAACAGTGGGCTGGGCTTTTGCGTAGAGATTGCACATCAGTAAAAGTGAAGTTTCTCCAAAACTGAACAGGGGTATGTTCTGTTTCAAGCTTTTAGTTTTCCTTTATAACCATTGTACGTATTGGGTAGAAGTGTTAGGTGTTAGTCACTTGATTGCTTAGTTCTATTGATTATGACTCAAAATGTATGATCCGTCCAACACCTCATCTTTTGATGGTGGTTATAAAGTAAATCTGAAAAGCTTCAAAGGGCAGATATGCCCCCATCCTCATTTGAAGCCAGTCTTTGTTTGACTACCATCAGTTTGAAAAGAACAATCGCCATATACATTTCAAACCAATTTTGCTTTGTTTGTTGTTTCTCCCTCCTTTTGATTGCGTGCTCACAGTCAGAACTTCAGTGAGAATGTGCTTTCAAAAATCCACGTGTGGCTGCACACGTATAGGTGCACATGTTCGATATCGATGCCGCGTGTGTGTCTTCTTTCCAGTAAATCTGTGTCTACGTGGCGTTCCTCTCAAAAGATCATCCAAGACGATTCACTGGTTCTCACTTGTCAGGCCAGAAACACTGGGCTCGAACAAAGGCCTGGACTGTAAACAGAGCTCTCTGGGTTTTAAACATGTCATAACTACAGTGCGCCCATTTGTCATCATCGAGCAGTATGTAGCCCCTGGAACACAACACAGTGAGTGTAAATCACGTATCATGGGCCTTAATGGTACAAGAGTCCAAACACAGACATCATACATGCAAGACAGATGGGCTTAGCAGAGGGGACAGGGGAGCTTTATGGACGCCATTAGGTGTCTGTTTCACAGTAAATGAAGTGCATCTTTCTCAATAGAGGTTGTGTGACTCACTTTCTTTTTTCCTGTGTTTACTTGTGCTCTTGAACCTTTTTTTTTCTGCTCAGCTCGCTCAGAGGCCCTGCGCAGCCCCCATCTGTCTTCCTCCCTGCTTCTAGTGCCTGTAAGGAGGGCCAAGAAACACAGAGGGGTCAGGCAGCATCATACGCATGGATGACCTCAAATGTAAATAGAGTGCTGCGTGGGGAGCATCTGATAGGAGAAATTAAGTGTTTTCTGTGTTGGTTTTATTGCAAGGACACAATAGAAAACTGGTGAGCGGCGCGTGGAAAAAAAAACATTTAAAGTAAGACGATAGGGATCATAAAAAAAAGCACTTTCTGGTGAGTTATGCTGGTGCAGATGTTGGTGTCCGCAGCCGTGTTATGCAGAGTTCACCTCATATGTATTTGCCGTGTACTTAAATATATGATTCAAGTAAATGATTCTCTTTTTTTTATTTCAAGAAGTATAATCTTTTCTGGCAGTACTTATTGAAATCTGAAGATTAGGTTAGGAATCAAAATTAATTAACCAGTGTTTGCAAATGAAAGCTATTAAATCATCAGAACAAGCTGTGCATGCAATATTGTCACTTTGCGGTATGGAAAAGGTTTTCCGTCTGTTCTGTTTATTCAACAAATAACACACAATACTCACTAACTCCCAAGTGAAATGTCTGTCTGCTAAATTCCAATTCCAATAAAATACCAGCTATTTGCTAACTTTGTCCGCTGCTGCTCAGTGCTGGTTAGCAGACAGTGTGTTTTAAGAGCTTTTTTCAACTGAAAACAGCTGCCTACTGCTCACTACCACTACTACTGGGAGTTAAAGTTGGTTGGGAATTAATTCTCTGCTTTCATGATTATGAGTGACCACTGTCAAATGACAGCTGGACCAGTGTTTAACACGCTCTAACTCCCAGCTTGCTGAATATGGCACCTCAGTAAATCGCCTAATGATGTTCTACCTGACTGACTCTTACTTTAGTTTTGTGCATGAAGGGTTTAACAGTCAAGTTAGCAATATAATATGATATAATGATTAGAATATGCAACATCTAGGCATATGAACTACTTAGTTTGGGTTCCTGCATTCTCCAACGTTCAGTTGACATTCAGTCATGTAACGTTTGTGACTTAAGTTAAGTAATGAAGGTACCATATGTTGATTTTGTAACATAGCTTAAAAACAATTCTTGACTCATAGTTTCAACCAGTCACTGGAGGGATAGGTCAGAGTAGAACCCATTCATCCACCCCAACACCCCTGACTTGTCTTGCTCTTTATACTCCTGCACCATAGGGACGCTTTAAGTAATGACATTAGAGGGGTACCTACATTGTCAGACTCAGACTGACCAGGTTGCTGTGTTTGACAGAACAGAGCAAGAGCAGGCTGCCGGGTTCAACCCCGTGCTAGTGGCTCTGTGAGGCTGTGTGCATGCCCAGTGGTGCTCTGATCTCATGGTAACATGATCATGATTATATGTTTTATATTGCTCACTACTCATACGAGTTCAGCATGTTAGCATGACTACATTTAGCACAGCTGTCTTGTGTACAGCCGAGGTTGATAGGAATGTTACATTAGTCATAAACTAAATTAATTATTACTAGGAACATTTAAATTTTGACCTGATAATGACGCTAACTGTAGGGTAAGGAGATAATGATCGTGATTCACCTTGAAGGGCGAGTCTCAAAATTTATAACTATATAGATATTTCCCTTGAGGCTAAACACAGTGATGATAAAGGAAAAGTCAGGGCACCATCAAGCCATTAGTGTTCTGTCTCTGCAGACCATGAATGTCTGTACAGATTTCAAGGCAGTCCTTCTGATAGTGTTGAGATATTTCAGTCTGGACCAAAGTAATGGACCAACTGAACTACTGAAATATTGATTAGTGGAGTTTTGAAAAGTTAAACTTGAGAGCTGAAAAATGTGCAACGATATCTTGCAGTGAATAAGTTGAACTGACAGTTATAGAAACACTTCCACTCAATCTGGTATTGATCGGTGTCTCAACTTGGACTCTGTCTGGCTCCGTCTGAGCCAACACTCCTGCCCCGAACAAGCTGCCTTATTGGCTCTCACTACTGGAAAGTGCTACTGCCTATGAGGTGTCATTTTCACAGAGATCAACAAAATGAAGCCTTCATGAATCAAATATTTACTGTCAGCCAGAGCAAGAGGACCTAATCTGAAGACATGTTCTGATGTTTTTTGTGCTGCATCATTGATTGCAGTGGTTACGAGACTGAAGCCGATACTCGCCGAGGAGAGGGCCATTCTGCATGTTGACGTTTTGACTCAGACTCAGTGACGCACATATGTTTTTTAGCAATAAGTGATGTATAATGTGTTCCATACAAAGCGCAGACTTGCAGAATGCCGTGGTTGTACCTTTCCCTTCCCTTTCTTTCTTCTCATCTCTCCCTCTCGTCCTCATGTTCTTGTCTTGACAGCAGGTCGGTGTTCTGCTGACAGAGCCCATTTTGGGCTCCCATAGAGATAATGTTAATGGTAGACTGACTCCCCCCCCCCCTGTTTTCTCTTCTTGTCCCTTCCTCTCTCTGTCTCACTCTCTCTTCATGGATCCCTGAGGAAAATCTGGACTGGGGGAAAGAAGGAGTAGGTGTGATGGACTGTCTCTTTCCCCCATTATCAGAGGTGGTCTGTGCACCGTGCAACTACACTGCTGACATAATGCAAGAGTGCACGCACACACACACACACACACACACACACACACACACACACGCACACACACACGCACACAAAAATAACTCACAGACACACTTAGTTGCACTTAAATATACACAAACATGCAGCCTTCAAGTGCTTCTTGTAAACTCCTACATCTAAGTTTAGAGGCTGTTAATGTTTCTTTATTGTCTCGCACTAAGTGCTTTTGGAAATAGTAACAAATAGCTCCTGGAACAGTTTACTTGGTGGCTTGTGTTTTCTTTTAGATACTAAACAGCATAAAGCTACTTGGTTTCCTAACACAAGTAGGAAAAAGTGCACATTGAACACTGTTGTGCTTGAATAATAAATAGTGAAAAGTAGTAGTAAGTACCTAGAGTAAAACCAACAGTAATACTGGGCTTATAATGCTTATGATACTGGTAATAAAAAAACAAATCAGTATAGCCTTGTACTAAAACAAAAAAAACATTTAATCAGTATCCCTTGTGGAAATATGTCATCCAAAATGAGCCTTTTCACATCTGCAATTACAATTTTAGAAGTGAACGTATTATTTTCAAAAGTGATCATCCACTATCCAACGTGTACTAAAATGTTACATTTTAACGTGTGAAAGAAAAACAACGCCAACTGGAGACTTTTTTCACATTGACAAGAATAAAAATGTCCAAACATGTAACTGGCTTTTTATCACCTGTACGTAAGCATTTTAAACATGTGTAAACAAAACATGGCACATGAAATCAAATCTAAACGGTATGAGTGTCTGTGGAGCAGCCTCTGGGTGTATGTTGGCGGCGGCTGACCTCTAGTAAATTGCTACTTTGCAAGAACACACGATGCGTCTAATGTATTCATATACTTCTACCACTCAATAGAATACCACATATTTCCACTTTTAACAAGACTGCATTTTGTGCATTAAAATCTAAACTGTAATAACTTCAGAGACACCAGAGCTGTTTCTGCTTTAAATATCTTCAATTGTGTTGCTTTATTATGTTTTTCCCCAATGACACACTCTAATTGGTTTGAGAGAAAACACCCAAAAACAAATAGCCAAAAAAAGTAAAAGAAAAAAAAAATCCCTCACACTTCCAGACTGTGTCTTTAGCTTCAAAGGGAGGTTGGTCGTCCCTCCCTCTGAATTACAGCCGCTCCATCACCACTTCCAGATCCTTCCAAAAGCTGTTCCACACCAGAGTGGGAAATTCCATCGAAAAACCGTCACAGCAGGGAAGGGGCGTCGGGCCTTCGCAACAGGAAGATGTATGTGTGTGTGTTATGGAATACCAAAACAACTTCAACAGACCCCATTTCCACAGCTCCCAACCATAATCCTTTAAAAGCGTTCATAAAAATTAAAAAGTATGTGTGTAGATGACATCCCCAAAGAGAGAGGAATCACTTAAAGAAAAACTATGAGTGCTGGTGGGGGCACGCTGTAGCGGCTTGACCGTATCTTGCGACGAGCAGATATGTGTGAGTGGGCGAGCGTAAGAGAAAAACTGAAAGAAATTGTGAAAAAAAAGACAAAACAATAACAGTTATTTTCGGGTCCTTCTTTTCTCTGCCAGCTCCGTTTAGTAAAGCTTTTTTGCGCCCTAAGTGTTTTATGGCTCGGCGTCTGCCAAGAGTTCTTGGCCTGCTTTACAATGAAACTGAACAGAACCGGGCTCAACAGGCGTCCTGGGAGCAGAACAACACATCAGGTCCAATTAAGATCAGTAGGTGGAACTTATTGTAACCTGTGACACACTCACACCCCCGGTACCACGGACAACAGAAAGAGGGGCTTTGTGAAACACTTGGCCCTGCACGCTAACGGAAAGTGAACCCCCCCCCAAAAGAAATCCTGGTCCGGTGTGTGTGTGCGTGTGTGTGTGTGTGTGTGTGTGTGTGTGTGTCTGTGTGTGTGTGTGTGTGTGTGTGGAGGCTCTGAGGGGGGGCGGGGGTCGTAAAATGTGATTGGTGGGTGTGAGGGAAAGGTGGAGGGGGAGAGAATCACAAACACTATCTATTTTCCCAGCAGAGCATGTCCATGCTCCCGAGGTGGAGGCTTCTATGTGCTTGACCTCCGTGTCTACAGGCCTGTAAACGCGGACCAATCAAGCCAATTCACTGCCTACAGGACCCAAGGGAAATGGAGTCGGAGCTGTAATAAAATAATACATGGATAAAAAAGTTAAAAAAAAGCAGCTGCCTTGCCCTTCTTGCTGCCTTGCATCTACGAAGAGGGTTGTCTTTAAACACTGTGGTCTTATCCTCAGTTTTCAATGGTCATCTTTCTTTCATTCATCTCCCTCAGTTTGTCTTGTTTGTTCCTCCCCAGCCGAGGAATAAAGATATTCTGAAACAGTCCTATGACAGTCTTGTCTCTCCTCTATGGGCAGTGAAAGTCACGTAATGGAAGGAAATGTGGCATCGAAGAAATGGGACCATTTTCTTGCCTTCCGCGCCTCACTTATTGGGCAGTTTGAAGGAAAGACCAGTCTTTTATTTTTCTTATTGTCAACAAATCCAAGAAAATCCCTGAACCAACTCTCAATACTCTCTGACTTCCCCGCCACTAAACCCCAGGCCAATTTGTTCCAACTGAATACTAAATCTTGAGAGACTTGTCACTGGGTGCCCTGGGCTTCGGGGGGTTATGGCACCACAACAATGAACTCAAAAGTCCTCAGGTCATGTCCGGCTGGGGACCTTTATTGCACGTCATTTACCATTTCGCTCTCTCTCCCTAATTTCCTGTAATTTCTCTTCTGTCGATGAACAAATTAGGGCAAAATATGCCGGCGAACACAATTACAATGTTTTTTGTGGCAGCATAACAGACATGGGGTTATATTTATTACCTCCACCGAGGAGGTTATGTTTTCACTCGTGTCCGTTTGTTATGTTTGGTAAGTTCGTCAGCAGGATTACACAAAAACTACTGACCGGATTTCCATGGAACTTGGATAGAGGATGAGTCTTGGCCCAGAACAGACAGCATCAACTTTTGGTGCAGCTCCAGATAAAAGGACGAGCCAGGAATTTTTTTCCTACTTTCTTTTACATTGCCAGATGGGGATTTTTTTTCCTTACATTTTTCTTAATTTCTCAAGAAGCAATGTGTGGATCTATGGTGTCTATGAGCGAGTACAAAGAGGGACTGTTGGTGGAGTAATGCACTTTACTGACTGCCATTCTAGTTCATATATTACTTTGTCCTCTACTGTGGGCCATATTGAATACAATAATTGGATTACATTTGTGTTATTGTGCACCTGCAACCTGGAATAACATACATAACTAATGTCTAAGTGACTAAGTAAGCTTACCTCATTTTAATTGTTAAGGCAATTACAATTTTTAATCTCCTTTTATTTCATTTCCAGCTGTTCATTTTTTAGTTGATTCATCTGTTTCAAATTGTAATTCTTTCATCGATTCCTAATGTTTGATTATTTGACTCATCTTGGCTTTTTAAAATATTTTTACTTTAATATTTGTCTGTTGTTTGATCCTCAGCTTGATTGTAAATGATGTCTCTACCTCAATGTCTTTGTGTCAAAATAAAAGCAGAATAAATCAATGAATGAATTAAAAACGTTGTGTACTTTAAAAAAAAGCCAAGTTATTTCCAAAAGTAGCTGGAAACTGTCGGTTTCTTCAGCCAATATCAGTAAAACAAAGTAAATGTTTTATTTGTTGTGGACTATTTTTAGCGCCGACTCATAAACACACTGGTGCATCACTACTGGGTGTATGGGGTTGAATTGAATAAACTACAGTGCAATATTCATGGTAATAAAGGAGCATGTTACCCAGTGCAACAGTGGGTCTCACTGATGTGTTTTTAAAAGCTTTTGAACAACAAACCATGCTCTCTTGGACAGAGAAATAACACATATCAAACTTTGGCTTACAAGCAGTACTTGCTTGTGGGATTAATTGTCAGTATTATGAGATGTGTTGACCTTAAGCAAAATATGTGAACTTTCCAGCTTTATCTTAAAAGTTTAGGGAAATAATGCTTATATGGAAAAATGTTGAAAATCAGCCTATCCCCTCTTTAGCTTCAAGTCAGCGTTGACTTGAAGCATGATATGACCACAGACTTCCCCCTATCATCAACCAAGTGCTTTGAGTTGTCTACAAACACGACCATGGCTGTTAATCATGCCATGGCTGGCAGGAGCAGATATTTTAGGGAAAACACATAAAATATGTAGTGAACCACCATCCGGATTTGGTTCAGATTCTGCTTTGAAAGTGAATAGTTTGTACACACAGTCAATATACATTTCCAAGAAAATGGAAGATAACTCCTCCTCTGGGTGCAGCCAGTACAGGGCAAACCACAGTCGATCGAAAATCCGTGTTCCGGTGCACATGAGGATACGGTTGACGCCATTTTATTTTTAACAACAAGGCTCAGACTAAGCTTTTCACATGTTGCTTCCATCAGATTGTAATCTTTCCTGATGAACTATCCCGGTGTGTGCCGGAGTATTGATCTTTTTTGATGAATTTTTCCATGATGAGGGCACGGCATCATGTTTCTTACACCTTGTATTTGCTAATGCAGAGCAGCTGTATATGAGCATAAATCTTCCGAGACTGAGTTTCAGTGCATGCGCACTACACCTGCATATTCATTTTGTGCTTGCATATAAGATTGCTGCACACAGACGCTCCGGCGAGTGCACACGCTCGCCTGTGTCGCCCTCCCTGTACTGAAAGAGTGATGTCTTTATCACGGGGAGAGAGGTGGAGCAAATGGAATGAGAACAGAGAGAATATGACAATGCTCACATGAAAGGGAGGCCTTTCAAACTCAGGGGAGACATGAAAGACTCCCTCTCCTCTCTCCTCCTCTTTCTCTCCCTCTCCTCTGCTTCCTTTTGTTCTCTCTCTACCTCCCCTCCTCCCTCTCTTCCTCGTCCTTCCTCTCTGCCTCGTAATTGTACATTCAGACTCAAACTGTGAATGCTAACAAGGCTTTTAGCCACGCTGAATTAATGTATCCAGTACATTTCACTAATGTGCTACCTTTCAAATGTCACCTTTTATGTTGTTGCTGTGAATACATCTTAGCTAGCGTGCATTAATTCTTGGGTTGTTCAGCTCAAATTGCCTCTGGCTGCTTTGCAAAGTTCATACTGTGATAGACATCTCATAATCCCTCGTTTCTGCTGATAGGGGCCACCGCTGACTGATTAGGGTTTCTGCGCTCTATCAGCTGTAAACAAATGGTCAATTTCTGTTTAAGGGTGCAACATTATTTCATCGAAGCAACATGAAATATTCATATTGAGTGACCAAAAACAGCCTACAAACTTTTACAACAAAATGCAACCTGATTCAAAGTCCTGTATAAAATGCTATCTTTATTAATCTAGCAATTGACAGTTGTTGTTGTTGTGATTGTGTGATGTCAGAAATATTCAGATTGTTTCAAATGTGCTAAAAACACCCAGTTAGAAGTAGATGTCCTGCAGTTAAACTCCTAAGTAGAAACATAAAAGTATTGTCAGTAAAATGTACTTGAATAAGAAATAGAAACTTTTCTAATTCGTCTCTTGCGGTGTTTCCCTGCAGGACTGTCGCAAAGGCAGCGTTAGCAACATGGCTAATGGTCGATTTGAAAGGGCAAGTAAGGGCACTAAACCACCTGGTTGTATTAATAAGTAGGCAGGTTTTATTACTTAGTCGAGCAGAATAAATCCTGGTTTTGAACTGTCTCAAGTCCATTCAAGTCATTTTATACAATGACAGTTTGTCTACACAGGAGATGTTTCAGCATTTTTTTTGTCAGTCTTCAGTCTGTCAGGACACTCCCACACAGAGTTTAAGCCTCTTGAATGAGAGGTGAAACATCTTCAAGAAACTGAAACAAGTCCAACACCTAGAATTACCATGACCTGGATGACTGAGAACCGTCATCAACATCTTCCTGTCACACTTCTAAGGGGAAAAAAAATTACTTCTATTTTAATTAAAACAGCTGTCTACATGGGCAGGTAGGAGGTCATGTTTTCACCGTGTGATTGTTTGTTGGTTGTTTGGTTAGTCTGCAGGTTACACACAATCTACTGAGCAGATTTTCTTGAAACTTGGGTGGAGTCTTGGACCAGAATAGCCCCCATCAACGTTGTCTGCACATCAAGATAAAGGGACATTTTCTGAATCTTTTCTCACTTTTGTTAACATTTTCGCCAATTTCTCAGTAAATAATGCATGGAGTTTGATTTAATAAAATTGATATCTATGAGCAGTACAAAAGGGGACCGAGGAAGAACTTTGCAGAAGTATGCAGGCAATGCACTCTACTGAGTGCCATTCTAGTTTAGCTTTAAGTCTATTACCTTCTGTTCTATGTATGTATCTACAGTGACTGTGCAATCAATCAATCAATCAATCAATATGTAGACACAGACGAAGTGCTGGAGCTGCTGTGGATGATGTGCGTACGTGCTGCTTTTGCTACATGAGCTGTGTAGAAATGGTAAAATATCTTTCAAGGGAAGGCCAAAATAAAATATTAATTTTGGATGAGAAAAAGTTGCTCTAAACAAAGTCCGACCACTGTCCCTTCAGCAGGAAGAAACGATATTCCCCTTTTCTGACCCTGTCTCATCCTAGTACAGACCACTGGGAAAGTTACCAGGTAGTTCATTTGCATGAGACATAAAAGAGTAAAGGTTGGGCTGATGTCAGGAAGCCACACCTGTTTGTTACCTGAGTCCACCTGCTGAGGAAACTTTGACCCCCTCAGGGCCTCACGTCACGAGTTCAAGGGTCACAGTGAGCAAATGAGGGAGCCGAAGGTCATAGGTGAGCAGCGGCCCCCTGAGGAAGGCCTGCTTCTGTTTCACTGTGATGGTGTGTGTATGTGTGGGAACACGCACCGTTACAGCACAGTCAAGGTGAGGATTTAATCGTGAATTAAAACCAGACAGGGAGGAAACGAGAAGGAGACAGCTACTGTTTCTCCACTTTCCTGCACCGAGAAGAGGGCTGGGAAAATGATGAAGAGTGGGTGAAGGAAAAAAGAAAAAAGAAAAAGCTGTTTTAATCTTTTGATCCCTTCACTTCCCATCAGGTCTTGTATCAAACAAATTACCCAGAACGCACCCCTGCACACATCAGTCTCATTACGCATCTCCCCCTTCTCTGAGACACTGGGTAAATAGCACTGTCTGCAGGGAGACGAAGAATCAACAACATAATGAGACTGCTGATGATGAGCTCTGTGTTTGTGTGTGTGTGTGCGCATGTGTGTGTGTGTGTGTGTGCGTGCGCGCGCGTGCTTTAAGTGCTTTGCTTGGAATTTACTCTCTCAGATCAGAGTTTGAGTTAGCAGAGACTCAAGAGGGCTAGTGTAGACTTTGGACGGCATGAGAAATGTTCTGCAAAAAAAATTAAATATTATAAAGTACAACCTCTAATTTATTCCGAGCTTGTTTATCAGTTGCAATGGAAGCCATGTGGAAGAGTTGCATAAGATATCCAGGCGGACTGAGATCTTGTATTTGATGGAAACCATGATCCCCTGGTCTAAGGCGGGATTTAACTGGTGGATTCTTGTCTCGTGTCGTATTTTTCTGAGAGGGAAGGATGTGAGTTACATTTTGATGTCACAGTCAGGGAAAAATGAGCAAATATTCAAAATGTCTGAAAAAAGAAAGAGCATTAGGAACATTCCCTTCAGCTGGATTGACATAAATAAACAGATTTTGTACACAGTTTTTTGTTCCGATTCCCACCAAGACATTTCCCTTTCCATTGCCCTTGCTCGTTCTCTCCACCTCCACTTTATCTACAACATCCATCTTTTTTAAAGTTTCAAGTCACAACCCCTTACAATCCGCACCATTCTCCATTGTCCTCCCATACAAGCCGGTCATTGTCTGCGTAACACAGTGACAAGGGGACCTCGATGTCAACACCAACAGTATGGCGGCGGATCATTATGTCTGGCCGTGGGGTTGGTCAAAGGGGAGAGGTCAGAGGTGAGGGAACAGAGGCTATTAAAGGAGCCTCCTCTGTCAACAGGTTTGTATATAGCAGGAAGAGACAGAGCGTTCACCATCAGCAATCACATCGCTTTGTCAGGTCATGTGGTGAACAGCGGACATGTTAATCATATGAAGATAGAAGAATGGAAATGGAATGATGATGATGGAAATGACATACAGCATATACACACTGTAGACACTTCCCTTCAATGACATCGTACATAATGTATATATTTTTCCTGAAACAATCTCAAGCCAAGGTCCACCTACGCATTTACTAGTTCTGTAGCTTTTGTCCATATTACATGATCTTCATCAGCAGATATGACTGTCAACTTTGTCCAGGTGTCATGGAATCATAATGTGAAAGTGAAAGCTGATTCCGTAATGTAGCTTGACATATTTTTTTTTTTTTTTTTTTTTCTCTGGAAGCAGCACTGGAATAAAACAATCTCCACAAAAGTTCTACTAAATCTCCTGGGAGTTTTGGACCATATACAGTCACTACCATCAGATTAAAATTCCTCATTTGTTATAGAAGCTAACCTACCATTAATCTGTAAACTTTTAGGTCCAAATTGTCTGAAACTGGGTGTTTGACCACAGATGGATTATTAATTGGGCAATGCAGACAACTGCCCGAGGGACCCAAAAAATTCCTGTTTACTCCACAACTACTGATCTTTACTAATATCACTGAACTGTTCCTCGGAATTTGGACAGGATGGGCTGGAGCTAGCTGGTTAGCATTCTAACTTCCATAAACATCTCTGCAACACAGTACATAGATGTCTTAAACATAGTGTCAGCACTATTGCTTCCTCGCACACAATTATTTGGCCATATCATATAAATTGCCCTTTGAAATTCCATTTTTTTGTTGATTGTTAAATGTATATTGCTAGAATCCTTTATCCTGCTGTTTTATGCTAATTTATTTATACTACAAGATCCAAAATAAAATGTAATCTTAGTTTTTGGATGAGTGATGAAACATCTTAAAGGAACTGAAACAAGTCCAGTTACCTATGATATAGCACTTAGAAGCTTAGCCTTACAGTACGCATAAAAATAGAAACAGTGCATTAAGTGACACCCATACGTGTGAGGGTTGAACATCTAATGTCCAAGCCATGGGCATTTATCTGCAGCTACAGTATAACATTTACATTTACATTTAGGGCATTTAGCAGAAGCTTTTGTCCAAAGCAACTTACAATAAGTACATTTGTCACAACAGAGAAACCACGACATATCACCGCAAATGGAGTAAAAAGAAATATAGAAACAATTGTAAAGCCCTCATCTGAGGATCGTAACTGCTATTTGCTGCTAAGATTCTTTATGTGCATAATTGCTCAGATTGAAGTGCTAATGATACGAACATTCAAGTGAATCCATTTTGTTGTAGAGGGCAAATCTGCAGGATCGGGCCACAGTATTGCTATTGGGGGCGCAGGACAGTCCGTCGACGAGGAGTATGCCCAGGTTCCTCGCCATCGACAAAGTTGATACCGTGACATCCTTGACAGTGTCTGACAGGTCCATGTGAGGGCAGTCTTTCCCTGGGATGAAGAGGAGTTCAGTTTTACAAAGGTTTAGTTTGAGTTGATGCACAGCTGTCCAAGCAAGAAGCACGCTGCAACGTGGGTTTTGGAGGAGGGTGGGGGAAGGAACAGTTGGATGTCGTCAGCATAACATTTGTAGGGGAATCTATGCAATATGATTGCAGAGCCTAATGATCGAGTGTATAGTGAAAACAGAAGCGGCCCTAATACTGAGCCTTGAGGGACACCAGTTTCCAGAAAGCAGGGTTTGGACAAGGAGCCATTCCATGTGACTTGAAAGGTGCGATTTGTCAGGTATGATGTGAACCAGGTTAGAACAGAGTTCAGCCAGAATGGAAAGGAGGATTTGGTGGTTGACTGTGTCAAATGCGGACATAGCAACATATTCCAGTCTTGTTGGAAGACCATGTCCTCGAGATGTTTTAACATGGCTGCAGAGATTTGCTCTCATTCAGCCACAAGAGGTTTACTGAGGGCTTGCTGTTGGCATTCCAGTTCATCCCAAAGGTGTTGGAGGGGGTTGAGGTCAGAGCTCTGGCATATCAAGTTCCTCCACTGCGAACTGGGAAAAAACATTTCTTTATGGGCCTCGGCTTGTGCACAGGAGCACAATTATGTTGAAAAATAACAATGCTCCCCAAATGTTGACACAAGGTTGGAGCCACACTTTTGGTCAAGAATATAATTATATACTGTATATGTAAAGATTTCCCTTCATTGTAACCAAGGGACCTTGCCTAAACCAAGAGGAAACGTATACCAAAACCAAAAGCTCACAAAAATATTTGAAAAGAGTATGTATGACTTGAGTTTATGAACTCAGGATCTCTTCAGAATGTGCATCTTTTGTATTCTTATTATCAGTCTTGGACAGCTGTACCTACCAATCACTGAGCAAAAAAAAAGTGATGTCATAAAACGGGCTCCCAGAGTACATGATTGAAACGTGTCTAACATTACTCAGAGATGAAGGCCCATTCTCCCCGCAGACTGGGAGCTGTGCAGCAGTGAGCTGAGCAGCAGTGAGCTGAGCAGCAGTGAGCTGATGATAGTAACGTGAGGACAGACTGCCGAGGCTCAGACTGAGGGTGGTAGACACAGGGAGGGAGGGAGGAAAGGAGCGAAAGTGATAACCTTGTCTCTCGTTCATTGCTGTCTGCTCAGTGATTTAATTTGGTCGCGCCGTCACACCTGAGCTAAAGCTCATCCATCACAGGTACTGCAAGATCCCTGCTTCGCCTGCGCTCTTCTTCCCTCCATCCATCCTTCCATTCCCATCTTCCTCCGTCTTGCTCTCTCATTCCAAGGCTCTCTTCATCTCTCACCACCTATCCGTCTTAGACATGCTCTCTCCGTCTCACTCTTTCTGATTCTGTTCAGTCACTGCCCCTCGTCCCTCGCTGTTGTACAGTTTACCTCTGCTCAAAAAGAAATTGGTTCTTCTGGGGTAGGGGCTCTATATGCAACAGTATTGATCGGTTGAAGCAAGCTGCTAAAGCACAAGAGATGATGGTGATGGTTATGTTCTTACAAGATTTGTTCCATCAGGACATTTTAGCATGGAGCCACAGTGCAGAGTTTCAAAGTTTAGTTGCGCTACAAACAGTTAGTTCAATGATACTGTTGTAAACAGTGACCTGCAATTAATTTCCATAGGGGCACCAGCCACTGATTCTGATATTTGTTGGAGTCATCTCAGCCTGAAAAAGTTGAAATATGTGAGATAATACTGTATATTGGAAAGATGACCTAACTTGAGTTTGAAGCGTGAACCTTTTATTTCATTTACAGTCACCAGCTATGAACAGCCTCCCATACAATCCTGTTAGATTTTGTTCTAGTGTCTAGTTTGTGGACTTAGAAATTCAGTGTTCCCCCCAACTTAACCATACCCCGGTATGGCTGCCAAGTGGAGCAGCAGCTCATTATCAGAGGAACTGCCGATGGGAAACAACACTCATACTGTTCACTATTCACTGCTTACTCGCTCATAAATGGGACAGAACCACTGAGAAGTGAATATGTTTAGCAGACTTCTGCCGACAACAACAAATCACTGGTATATTTAGACACCGGATAAAAATAGATTTGAAGGAACAACTTTGACAGTGTCTTCGTCTTAGCCCTGAACGTCATATCTGGATGCTCTAGAGGCTGTTGAAAACAAAAAGGGGAATGTAAGGAGCAACGTTTTTTTTTTCAGGTTTTTAGCAGTCCAACTGTTTTTGCAGCATGTTTACAGTGCACACAGGTTTGGAAAAGCTGAAAACAAGGAACCAAAGACTTCCTTTTCGCTCCTCTAGTTGTGTCATCGTGCTGTTTATCAGCAGGTTTCTATGTTCTGCTAACACAGCCCCCCTCCTCCACCCTCCCACCTCACTTTGGTACAGTCCACTGAGCACCCAACAGGCCTCCTGGCTCAACCTGGGCAAAACTAATCAACGCATCCTGCAGGGGACATGGGTCCCCACCGCTGACAGACCACGGGAAGACCCTGCACACCTGAGCTCGGCCAAGTGTGCACGAGGCACACACTCATGGACACGCTCAACTGCGTTCAAGCTGATTTATGGCTGTGCAAACACTGCACTGTCTGTTGGTAAAATGAAAGAGTAGAGGCTGTGAGTGTTTGTCTGTGGATCAGATGTCCTCAGAAGGACGTGTCGGAAATCCTGAAGTCCACTTCACCACTCACAGCTTCTAAAAGGTTTTCAGAGAACGAAGGGTCCTCATATCTACGGTAATACACATACTGTGGGTGTGTGTGTGTGTGTGTGTGCTTGCTGACTGTAAATGGCTCACTGTGTCATGCAGTAGCCTTCTCCATGTGACCTCTCAGTGGACCGGTTACCATGGTACTGGCCAGGTCAGACCACACCAAAGTGACTGCACTGTGTGTGTGTGTGTGTGTGTGTGTGTGTGTGTGTGTGTGTGTGTCTGTTACACACATACACACACCCGCACGCACACACACAAGAAAACTATACAAAAATCTACCTCCTTTGGGTGAATGAGGGGACAGATTTAGTAAGGTTTTCACGCTGGCTTGTCAGGTGAGAGCGATGCCTCCAGCCTCAGAAACATGTGGCTTGTTTATCAAACAGAGTTTTAACAGAGGTTGATTGAGTGTGAGTTTCACAAGGCTAATGGTTTTGTACAGAGGGCACCGAGCATATTAAACCTTTGATCAGAAGTGGGAACACAATTCTAATCAAAGGGAAGCTGGTCAAAATGAGTACAGACATGTTTTTGTAGTATTATTTATATGGGTATCTATTCTCTATATTTTATGTATGCATGTACATATCTCTGTAATCTTATGCTACTTAGTTATTTCAATATTTTCTTTTTGTTTCACCTGTCATGTTATTAACTGAGTCACGTAACTGCCACCCATGGGCTACGGCTACTTCTTGGACCTCCAGTGAAGATCTAGTGGTGGAACCCCTAGAGTTGGCTTTACAACCATTAAATATTGTTTCCCTCATTTGTTACGTTTTTTGTATATCTTTATCTGGCCCTCTGGTGTTGTAGAGTTTGATTATGCATTCTACTGGATGTAAGGTCACACATCGGTTTTGCTGGGGAACTAAACACAGCACAAGTAGGATTTATAGTAGCCACGAGAAAGGATGTAATGGAGGAATAATATACATTATAATATGAAAATGTTAGAAACAAAAATGAGGCAATTAGACTATTATTATTAATGACTTCAACATCTGATGCAGTACTAAGTAGGGAATTGTGTTTTGTGGTCAGTAAACTTTTAAGTAACCTTTAAGGCAAAAGTGTAAAATCACTACTGCCTGTAACCAAACTTTAATTAATTTTGTTGAGGCATTTAAATGCATGCTTGGCTGTATTTACTTTAGTATTAACATCCGTATCTTCCATCACTCTGATCTGCTCCTGCTCCTTGTGTGTGTTTTGCTTGTCTGTTACTCGTCTTTTAACATCACTTAATCTTTAGAAGTATATGGGGTAATAGAGGTAGGTTTTTTTATTTAAGGTGGAGTTTAACCAAGGTTAATATTCTGTAATCAAAATCACAAGGTTATTATTTTTTTCTGAGTTTATTCATCTCCCACAGCTGAACTACGCCTCTGAGCTCTCACATATCAATCTCTCATAATTCTTGTCCCTAAGAGAAAGGGAACGTGTTGGAAGAGGCTGAGGCCATGCCGAGCTTGCACATCGTGTGAAACATCTCACTTAAGCTATATTAGGAAGATATTTACCTCAGAGCCACAAACATCAACCTTATGGTGGTGATAGGAAAAAAGTGAGGGGATCGTCAAAGTCAGTAGGGGTCATCCTCCGGGGAGCAGGGGATCATGGTGGGGGACAGACCAACCTATGACTGCCTTCATTAAATAAAGAATTAAATACAAAAAGAGAATAAATACAGTTTTTTTTTTTCTTTACCTTATTTGTTCTAATCAGAGCCCAGACAATCAATTATTATATTATTTTAAAAATGCAGCTTTATTACCTGAGTGTGTGCTAATTACATTATGGACATCACATGTGGCAAGAGGTATTGGCATTGATCAGATGCCTGTAAGCCTTTGATCAATTCATTAACCAGTCAGCTCTCAGTCCTCAGCACCACCCTGACGCCCCGCACACAGCTAAGTGATTCTTAATTAGCAAATACTCTCCGGACGTACACATCACAGGATCTGTGTGTGTGTGTGTGGAGGTTGAGTGTGTGTGTGTGTATGCGCAGGAGCAGCAGCAGCATGTGTGTAGGTGACTGTGTTTGTATATGTG
The DNA here is from genome assembly GCA_903131615.1 of Diplodus sargus. Classification (NCBI taxonomy): domain Eukaryota; kingdom Metazoa; phylum Chordata; class Actinopteri; order Spariformes; family Sparidae; genus Diplodus; species Diplodus sargus. The sequence continues at coordinate 35,914 of CAEMYA010000253.1, read as the reverse complement.
TGTGTTTAAATAGAGTTGGCAGGCTACATGGTGGGCTGTCTGGCAGGATCTTGACCCGGTGGCCCCAGAGGGGAGAAAGCTGGCAGAGAAAAACTCTCTCCCTTCTCCCGGCGCAGTCGTGTTCCTTAAAAAAAAAACAGCTCAATAAACAAAAACAAAAAAGCCTCTGCATATCTCCTCTCTCTGCCGCTCTATGAACCTGTTATTAAA
>CAEMYA010000253.1:15419-34883 GCA_903131615.1 Diplodus sargus | reverse complement strand
TTTTTTTTTCCTTCTCTTTCCTTTTCGCCTGGTAACAGAGCGAACAGTTCAATTAGCCGGAGCTGTCAGGACCTCTCCACGTCCACTCTCTGCTCTCCTCAGACGCAGAGATGGAGGGAAGAGAATAAAGCTGTCCGCGAAAAGCAGGAACATCAAAGCCCTTGTATTCAGTGAGAGTTGCACTTCACTATGATGTGTGTACGTGTGTGTGTGTGTGTGTGTGTGTGGGTGTTCACAGATCAGTCACCAGCCATACTGACCCGTGTTCCAGCAAGCAGTGTGAATGATAATTAAGCAAACGACATTTGCTGACACGTTCGCATTTTTTTGCTTTCTGCTGTGGGGGATTCTCTCTCCCATGGACTCGCCCACATATGCATTTCATAATGTACATAATAAAGCTCCATTTAATTTATGCCGTTCGCCTCACCCACTTTCCGCTCTCTGTTTGGTAAATCTCAATCTCACGCATATGATTCACGCAAAGTCGCTTAACGAAGATACCCTCAGATGTTCCCTCCATCCCGGGTGCACCTGTGAGCCCGTGGCGCGAGCAGGTGTGTGGATAACAGCCAGAGGACGGAGCAGCGAAGAGACATCAGAGCGAGGGAAGCAGAGATGAGTGGGAGGACGGCGAGACCGCCAGCGCCGCTCCCATGTCAGGGGAAGAATACAGGAGGTGAAAGGTTGGCGACCCCGGTAAAATGACCCTCACTTGGGGAGAGGCAGAGAGTGAAACGTGGAGGGATGAAGGGCAGAGCAAGAGAGAGGGGGTGGGGGTCGGAAGGAAGAGAGGAGATAGCAGAGGAGAGGAAGGACATTTCAAGCGATGGAGACCAAATTCTCCTCGAACACTGTTATTTTCTTTGTTAAATGTGACAGAATGCGTTTTTCTGGACGCTGTCAATGCAACGTTGGCATATTCTTACCTGATAAGGCCGATGAGTTCACAAGAGAGTATTTATTTACACATCCAGCAGACACAGAGCGGCCTAAGCCGTTGTTTAACGTTCTATTTCTTTCCACCTGATAAGCACCAAGTCCAATAACTACTCCCCTTTAAGCTCATTTTGGGCTGTATTCTTCTCCAGCAACTCCTAAGGGAAAAATCTTTAGGTGCTAAATGCTCCACTGTGCCCCATTTGTGTTGGGGTAGGCAGCGTACGGGGTTTATCAGAGCTTTCTGCTAAAACAACCGCGAGCATTGATCATATGGGGGACAAAGTCAGCCAGCGAAAGAAAAAAAGATATAAAGTTAGTCATAAAGAGACATGGTTGTCACAATTTGGCCAATCATAAATAAATAAATGTAAACATCAGACTGTATTTACTAAGAGCATCAGTACGCTGTGAATAGCTTTCCATCTATGTTTCTTATGTTGTACTGGTCAAAATGATCTTAGTACAATGATTAGAACGACAGTAAAGTAGGAACGCTGTGGACTGTAGAACCAAAACATCGGGCTGAAAGACACAAAACGTCTTCGAAGATTCAGCAGACAATTCTTTGTGTGTTATTTTCACAAATGACATCTTTCACTTTAAAAATAGTCAGGTACAAGAAATACATTTTTCAACGTAGCCACAAAAGTTACAGACCCAAATCACAGTTACATATTACAGATTAAACCCCTTGACACGGCTCAAAACTGTAGTTCCCATCATATATTCCACACTTTTATTTTGCATTGTCTTGAATCCCTTCAGGGGTTTTAGGATAGGGTTTCCAAAACCTGGAAAATAAAAATCAATTTCAAATGCTTGAAATAAAGTCTGTGGTTAACATACTCTAAGCATAAAATAGTCAGAAATGTTGTTTTCTGACACAGAATATGTCAATTAATCTCCCACATTTCAATTATAAAGCATTTGGGTGTCTGACAAGTAGCCAAATGAGACTACAGACATTTAACGTCAGTATGCCGAACATGGAAACTCTACTCACTAATCCGTCTTAACAGGTGGACTTTAGTTACTGTACAAGCTATTCTAGCTCTAACTTCACAAATTTTGGATTGATTAATTTATAGTGAAGTGTGTGTAGTGAAAATAAAAGCTTAGTTTTTATGACATTGAAGTCACGTGACTGCAATGTAGTTCGTTTCCAGTCTAGTCTAGTCTAGCGTTTAGCTTTTTACAGCTGATTTTATCTAAACTTCAAAAATCATAAAAGAGGTGTTCATTAGTGAAGATTATCTTGAAGGATCTCCTACGTTTTTTTTTGCTGGGGAAACCAGACCGATGCCAACTTCTGGGTCAGCCACCACTAATGTGCCATGCGGCACTCTCCTAAGAAAGAGCACACACGAGATCGAAGCTTGGATCAGTTTGTACAGTACAGAACCGTACTGAGGCAGATCAGAAAAAGAACTGGGAATTGACTCTTAATGACTTACCTGGTGAAATAAGGTTAAATAAGAATATAATAAACAAACCTGGAGCAGAGAGCCTACACAGCATGATAAAGCTTACTATAACTTGGACCTGGTCTGACTCAGTCTCAGGTTTGGTCTTGGTTACCTAGATCTCAACACAACACAATGGCCCTCATTTATCAATCTTGCGTGAAAACGGGTGCAGATCTGAGCGCAGAATTGGTCTTACGACAGGACACACGTGTGATTTATGAAACATTCGTATCTGACCAATTCCAGCGTACGAATGATCGGGTCTTGATAAATGCGGTGGCTGAATTCGATCGTCATTAACATGCTACGCCCTTAAATATTCCTGGTTCGGAGGCCTCGCCCACTGAGGTCGAACATTGAGAGAAGAAACTCTGGCAAGAAGAGAAACTTTTCCGAGATGGAGATCGACATCCCGGCAGCGCCGGCACATCAAAGGCTCCATTCACTAATGAAATTTGGCAGAACTGAACAGGTCACAAAGTTTGCCAGCGGGGTTATTAGGTATTCCGTTAACTAGTTGTCATATTAGACTATTTACATATTTTATTTTACAAAAAAGTGGTATCAGTAAAAACGTAAAAAATAATTGTATTTGATCTGTTCTAAATATGTGACTGTTTATGCTTAATGACAGCTGAAGTTTGTTTAATAATCATTTTCGGACTCAGCCAGATTTTGCTGTGCTGCACCGCAAATCCACCGACTCAAATTTGCGTACACGAGCTCAGACCTGACGTGAGATCTGATCGTAGCTTCCGCTCACGTCCAAATTGTTAAATGCCGAAGTTTGCGTGGAAATGGTCGTACGCACGGTTTTCTGCCGTACGTTCATTTGATAAATGAGGGCCAATAACTCTACCTGATAACAGAATGGGGAAATAAAGGAACTGTAAAACCTTCAACGATGAGATAAAACCTTTTCTGGGGCTCAAATGTGACAAAGAAATAATATATGAAATTAGTCAGAGCTGCCTTTCACAGTGCATAATCCCTATAATTCTAACAAGGTAAGTGCTTCAGAGACATTTGGGTCTAAAAGACGGAAGCAGAGAAGAATCAGTGCTACTGGAGATACCAGAGCAACTTGAAAACACACCCACACAGTAATCAGAGCTCTGACGCCCCTGACCTTTACATAGAAATTGTAACTCTCAAATAGTCCCTTGTTGAACTGAGAATCAAACAAAATGTCTTCATTCTGAACGGCTTTCTTCTTTCTCCAACCCCCCGAAAACCCCCACGTATTCACACAAGACCCGGACCAAAACTCAAGTGCACTGGCACCCACATTTGTTCCACCGGTCTGTCCAAGATGTCTCTCCATTATACAACATCAAGTGAGTAACCCAGTTTGTGTAGGATTTGGTCATGGGAAGGACCGCAGCAGCTCTGCCAGAGCAAGAAACACACACACACACACACACACACACACACACACACACACACACACACACACAAATGGAGACAAATAATGTGAGCAGCTATTGTCAGACTTGGAGTCCAAGTCATGCACTCAGTTCCTGTCTCTGATCTAAGGCCCAGGAAAAGCCTTGGCAGCGTGTGTGTGTGTGTGTGTGTGTGTGTGTGTGTGTCTGCAGCATTGAGAAGGTGCTGATGTGGGTGAAACAATGACAGGGTTGTTGCTTTTACACCGATCTCCCCCCCTTCTGTGCAACACCACCCCTCGTGGTTTTGCAAAGGAGTTCTCACACTTTGCAGCACACACAGCATCCAACATCTCTTGTGTGTGTACACACACACACACACACACACACACACACACACACACGTTGCATATACAAACACACGCACACATTGAGCCTCTTGATCCTTGTAAACCATGTAAACCACAAGAGGAAGCTGTCATTATTCTCCCTGAGGAGCTCACATGGTGTAATTTAAAAAGATAAGAGGACAAATTAGCCGAGAATTCATTATGTGTTTATTTTGAGTGAGTGGGCATTACGGGAGGGTTTCCGAACGGCGCCTGTTGATAGGATAACTTCGCAGGATGAACAGCGCTGGAAAATGAATTCTATCTGGTGTTTTCTTAACGGATCATTTAATCCAAATGGCATCCGTTCGACCCAAAATACGCGAACATCAGTTAAGTCCTCGCTCGCATTTGTTAACACATATTGCACGTGTACGTATAGTTCCATCCGCGTACGGGAGATTTGTTATGATTTCTCGTTTCTAGGAGAGGCAAACAGCTAAACCTGATCTGCTGTGGAAAATCAACAACACAGGCGGAAAAAGGGTTCCGAAACCAAACAATCTGTGTTTAGATCCATGTTTGCCCGCTGACTTCCATTTTGTTTGCCTTCCCCGCTGGCCTGGGTAGCAGAAGTGTGGGGGTTGTACTTGGCGGTGGGATGCATGTAGGCATGGTGAACTGGGAAGTTGGGGGTGGAAAAGGGCAGATGTTGGGATTAAACGAATGTGGAGGATTTTGAGCTGCACGAGTTAAGCCGTACATAAAGAGCGAAGGGTTTTGTTTTTTTTAAAGGGATTTTGGTCAGGCTGGTGGTTCTACATGTTATGACTCAAAGAAACGTCTCCTTCTTTGTAATAAGGGAACCTGCAAATTAGGATCATGGTTATTTCAAATACTGTTGATCCGGTGGACTACGTATTATGGTCTTGAACCTCTAGAATTGACTGACTTTTGGGCTTTTATGCTGCAAACACAACACGCACATAGTATTATCCCTCTTTAAGCTTGATAAGGCAAACCTGACAGCATTAACCCATTTACACATCCAGCAGCATTAGCGACGGTTCGGAGTTGGATTTTTGTGCACCTGACGAATGTAAGCCAAACATTCACTTTCCTGTTTTGATAAGGTGACCAGGGTCAGCTTCAGTTCAACAGTCAACACATCAATCAAATATACAATGTTATTGTGTATGATATACCAAAGGGGGGCACAGTCTTATGTATTTTGACCATGGTAACTGTAAACCGTGTCAGAGAAATCATGGTTTACAGCACCATGGAGAGTAAAGGTAAACTCTGGAACGCTCACTGAAGAAACTGGTCAAACTACAATGGTTCAACACAGTGGGGCTTGTTCACACACGTGTGCTGGCTCGGCTCGACTCAGTTTGACTCAGCATGTCAGCACAGCAGGATTTGCATTTTCACAACCACAGAGCTACCTGTTTAAAGGTGTCTGCAACTGATGTCACGGTTGCCGTGAGTAGCGGTCAGCCGAGCGGCTGCAAATACTCTTCCTCCCTGTAGCACTATGAAAGACCGGCTGCCAGCAATGCTCTGCTAATTAGAAGAAATGCAATTTTCTTGCGCATTCTTCACAACACAAGTCGGCCTTTATTTAGTTGTAAAAAAGCTTTTATTATGAAGCACACACACAGGGAGGTGGTTGGGGATGGAGGATCAGGAGGCCGATGGTTTGACTCAGCACTGCCAAAAGTGCCAACGGGAAAAGCCCCATTTTGTACAAGGAGAAGACAGACAAACCACATTAAGAGACTGACACACTGACAGACACACTATGACAAACAGAGAAGCATAGAGTGGTGACACTCGTCTTCCTTTAGTCCCCTGCTCGATTTCACTTAATCATCTCCTGATGCTAGTGTAGCTCCTCTCGTCATTGTTTTAACCCCTATTTCTCCTTCCTCTCCTGTCTTTAAGAATAAATACCATTATACTATACTATAAATACTATTAATTAAAATACTTTGGGTAACAGATTTTAATTGTGTGCCGCACTTTTGTTTGTTTTATCTCAAAAATACAATTTGGAACAATAAATTGGCAGGCTCCGTAATCATAACTTTGCCTTTAGCCCTCTATCTCCTTCGCTCTCCTTCCTCTCTACTCTACCGGACTGAAAAAGACGTTTGTGCCGACTTCGTGGATTCACTCGACGCTTGCTAGCTCCTGGCCGAGTTTCCCACAGCAGTTGTCTCTAAAGCCAGCGGGAGCAAGCAGTTAGTAGAGGAAGAAGAATGATATGAAGCTGCTATGGGCCAAAAAGAGCACAACTCACTTGAGACGCCGAGTCTCAAGCTGCCCCGGACGTTCTTGCCATGTGAAATATTATTTCACATAGCTGTTTAACATTTTGGGGACAGCTCTAAATGGAGACGGTCCCTTAGAAAACAGGTTTGTCTGGTCACGCTGTGTTGTGCTTCCTGCCAACCTCCTGAGAGAGATATCTCGCCTTTTAGCGACTAAATGCTCCACTTTGTCCAACAGCTAACTGATAACTGATAACTCTTTTGTTGTTAAGCAGCTGGCACAAAATCCAAACAGGTAGTAGGAAACATGCTATAATGCTCTGCAGACATTAGAAGTTAGATCCCAGTGCTAATTATTCTTCTCCCCTTCCACCTGTATACAGCAAACTTATTTCACCGATCGCTCTCTCTGTGCTGACTCGCCTAGAAGACACCAAAGGGAGGGCAAAAGGTGACACAGCGGTGATTCCAGGCTTAGGTTCCACTCACTGCTGTTCCAGTGGCCGTTTTGACTTTCCTCGGGAGATTTGATCTGTCACTTCCTGTGCAACAATATCAGGATTTCAGCTGAACAAATAGTTTCAATAACATGTGGATGGGACACTTCACAGTGTGGCACAAACCAATAAACCAGTGTATTTTTGCAGCACAATCTTACGTCTTCCCATTTTCTGGAACTCTATATAGCCATTTTAGAACGAGAGTGTTTTTTCGGGGGGCTGGTGTTCTGGTTGGGATGTTATTACGTGTGTGTGTGTGTGTGTGTGTGTGTGTGTGTGTGTGTGTGAGAGAGAGAGAGAGAGAGACCCACAATCCAAAGACGACAAGGGGGAACGTGAAACTGGAATGCTAGGTTTCACTTAATCATCTCCTGATGCTCTTGTAAACACTGAATCTGATTTGAGCTAATTGGGTTTGTAGTCAGGGTAAATAGTGTAAAAGGAAACCCGCTCGCACATTCAGCACGATCTTTCCCACTCACAGCCAGCTCCGCCATTCGCTCCGACTTTATTCCTTTATTTAACCAGCACGACAAAATGTTGAAACTTGTGCCAGACCCCCCCCCCCCCCATTCCTCTGATCCACTGTTATAAAAGGGCTTTCTTTCCCCCTCAAAGTCATGTGTCATTTCCATAATGTTGTTTGGTTGGACCATGAGTTTTTCCTGCTCGGGTATTTAGGTAATTTGATTTTTGAGAAAATAAGAGCGCGGGAAAGGGAGAGGCAGGAGGGATGATATATATATATTTAAAGAACCTTTTAATCGATTTTCTGGCTTTGGTTTTTTGAGATATTTCACATTTGTGGTTATGGTTATGGACCCCCCGGCCCCCGCTCCTCCCTCTTCTCCCTCCTTTTTTGCATTCGCAGCGCGGTCTTGAAAAGTTTTTGCCGTCCAGCGTCTTGTCACTCACATCTCCCCTCTCTTCCTCTCTCATCATACTCTGTAATGTAGTCACACTGATTGCATTCTCCCACTAATCTAATTCTTCCCTCTTTCAGGCCCCCAGAGACTTCGAGTGGATTCACATCACATCCATTCCAATGACCAGCCCCACCCTCACCCCCCACACCCCCTCATGACAGCACATACCAGCTTCGGATTGAAAAGACCCATAAGCCTCGCCTGCCTTTACCACTCCGATCACATTACCGCCTTCACAAAAACGAACCCCGCCTCAGCTAACTGCTCGGCTCTCATTACACACCCGCAAAAACCAGTGGACTTCAGTGGTCCACCTCAAAATGAAACCCAAAGGGGATCCTAACCAGCAATTAAGATAAAGTTGATTCTCAAACAGCAGATTCCCTTTATCGTATCGTTAATTTTCCCACAACAAATGTAATTAGTGCGGGCTTCAGAAGCGGTGGCTATCGCTACATGACACTAATTTGTTGTAGATTAGCTCTCCCTTTCCTATAAGATCCATATGGCCCGTTGCAGAACCTACAGCAAAAAAGGAGCTTTACGGGGAATCATGCAATATCCTTGCTCAGGGACTTCAAATCCCATGGTTCATTGCTAATCCCAGTGTTGGAATGATCAGTGGCTCCCTTGGCCGTTGGGGTCAAAGGTTGCTGACTGGACTTGTTAGGGGTCAGTGTCCCTTTGAGCTTAAGAGACAGCCGAGACAAAACAAGCATTTCTCTCGGCTGTTGAAAAAAAAAAAAAAAGAGAAAAGGAAAATCAAACAGTGACTCCAAGACATAACAAATCAATCTTTCCCCTTCCAGCGAGAGATCAAGATTGATTATCTGGATGCACACAAGCCTTCATGTTTGAAATGGAAGCATAAACAAAACAATTCGATAGTTTTCAAAAAGTGGAGAGAAGAGCACTTTTCCCTCAATGAATGTGAGATGTAGTGACTGTATGTCCTTGCCTGTGTTTGCCATCTCCGCCTTCTGAAAACAGTGAACACCCACTCAAATCCATGCCGGGAACAACTGGAGGAAATGCCCCCTCCAGCCTGGCCGTGTGCTCGTGCGTTGCCTGCATGTGAAGGTCACTCTTCCATCATTCACATCCAACTCTCGTCCTTCCTTAATGCTTTCGGCCCCTATTTAAAACAGAAGCCGGCTGATGGCGGTGTCAAAACCACCCAGACAGAGAGGTGTAAACACAGACACATTGATCCTGCAAAGCTCCGCATTTCTCCCACTCTCTCTTTCTCGAATGATTGAATGTAAATGAATCCCAAACAATGATCTTCCCTCACAGCGGGATGAGTGATGGTGTTTGTGATGGACCGCGACGGAGCTGATTGTTAATACGTGAAGGCAGCGGGAGCAAGTATCGCCATGTTATCAGTATTTTTGTTGCAATCATTTAAATCACTCAAGGTATTTGGCATTCTCCGCGCCGGCACGCCTTGAGAAGCAGCAAATGAAGCTTTATAACTAGACCCTGCAATTGCACAGTGGGTAGGAACAAGTGGAAGATGACTTGTCAGTTATTTCTACCTGTGTTTATGATTACACGTGTTCATCGGGTCGTGCCAAACAAGCCTGTGTTCATCCCGGTGCGTTTGTTAGCCAAAATGTGACAACCAAATCGTGTTCCCACACACTTGCATCCGATTTGCACAATTTACTGACTACAGTGTTTTATTGTTTTTATCAAAGTGCGTTTTTAATAAGTGAGACATTGAGTGAAACCTGCTTAGTTTGCATGTGTGTTTTTTGCATGTCTGGTATATAAATACGTTTTTTTGTAGAGTCAATGAAAAGCTGTGTGTGCTGTTTTGCATCCACGTATGAGTGTACCTTTGTGTCTGTGTCTGTGCACATTTGCTCATCGTTGGGTGCATGCCCGCCCCGATGCCACAGGTAGCCCAGTGCTCAGTGGAGTGTGTGTCGCTACACCTGTTCTCCCCTCGGGGAGGCGCTGTCTGTGGCCAGCTGGCAGACGAGAGCTGGGACAGAGGATTGGACAGATTGGATAAGCGGTGGGACGCTGGGACAAGTAGAAGACATGGCTGAAGGTGAGGGCAAAAATAGAGGGAATAGGAAAAGTACTGATGGACGAACAATAGGTAAGAGCTAGGCTGAGGGTAGATGAGGCAGCAAGCTTTGTCATGACGCTAGGGAGGGCAAATGAAGGGCAAATATGATTACATGATTATAATGTAGTGTAGCTTGGGCCCTGAACATTTTCAGAGATGGAGCCATCGCAAAACAGCCACATGGCGGCCATTGTACTTTCCACCATAATTAAATTATGTATTTTGCATCAAATCTCCTGAACCAAACACGATGACACAGAAAAAGGAGACGTCTACCTCCATGTTTTGATAGTCAAAGATCTCAGTGATACCCTATATTACACTATGAATTGTTCAGACACACTCATACACACACACACACGAAACTTGTGGAGCATGAAACTTGTGGGGTTATCGCAACGTACCTGAATTCACCATTAACTGTTAATCCGAACATTTTACGGTGCAGTATATGGTATCACTGTGATCCTTAACCATCATAACACAGGGCTAGACATCACCTTTTTGAGTTATCATGTCTGGTTCAGGAGATGTGATGCGACATACATTATTAGGTTATGGTGGAAATTAAGATGGCTGCCATGGTCGCCACGTGGCGTTTATGTGATGACTCCATCTCTGAAAAAGTTCAGGGCCCGAAACTTTGCAAGGGCACCGAGTTTCATGCCTTTATAAAAAAAAGTGAACGACTCTTCTCAAATCTGTCGCTTAACATCTGGAATAGAACGTAACTCATTAATCATAACGTGGATTTCACATTAACATGAAATTCTGAAATAATGTACAAACAAAATAGAGATAAGCCCGACACATCTAAAAATAGCAACTTGTGTCAAGAAAAGCTTCAATTGTCTTGAATGACAAAGATTCAACAATAACTCAATCATCCTATAAACAGTGCTCCATGCAAGAATATCATGTTCTACCCCAGAAGGGTAGAACAAAAGGGTTCAATTTCATGCCATAATGATCTAAAATTAAATAAGAATCTGCTTTTGAATACAACAAAATTTGTGGAACACAATGTTCTGTTATTCTGTTATTCTGTTCCTAATTAGAACATTATGCACAGCAAAACAATCTCCACAAGATTTTCCATAAGAGACATTGTAGATCCAGTATTATAATTTCTGGTACAAAAACTAAGAGAGAGGTCAAATATTTTGCCTCAAAAATGACGTGACCTCCATCGCCCCCATGCATCAGCGATGGACGCGTCACCTCGTTTTGAACTGTAATTGTAGCAGCCACATCGACGTCCGACCTGCGTGGGAGGATCAGTCATTTCCAAAATGTCATATCGCAGTGCTGAGATGCCTCACTGAGACTCACCTAAACCCAGAACGGCAGCGTTTTGGCAGAAAGACAGAGGAATTAATGACTGAAACACACCCTGACACAAAAAAAGAAAGACTTTAGAAACATGCATGTACTTTTGAAGCGATCTTCAGCTTTTGCAGACTCTTACCCACTTGGACTCACACCAGACTGCATGATAGCTTGAACTGTGTGTCATCATGAAAACATAATATCTATCTGTCTCAGCTCGTAACTGAAATATTTGTCTCCTTTTTCCGTCTCTCACTGTGTTAAACCCATTTCACCGTCTGTAACTTCATCTCTCCCACTTTCTGTCTCTCGGGTCTAGTTAGGATGTATGTTGTGTGTACTTCTGAGTGTGTCTCTGTGTGTGTGTGTGTGTGTGTATGTGTTAGCCTCCCTCTGTCCTGCCTCCAGGCTGAAGTGTCAGACAGAGGAGTGAGATGTCTCTCTCTCTCTCCCTCCATATGCAGTTGTTAGCCAAAAGACTGCTTCACCACTGCAAACAGCCGAGGGGGGGGGGGGTCAGCCAGCACACTCACACAGGCACACACACGCGCATGTACAGATGCATCCACATGATATCATGCAAACAGCATGCCATAGGAGTGTACTGCATACATGTGAGAGACACACACCGGGGCAAACACACTTATATCTCATTGGATGGACGATTCTCATATTCTATGTTTCAGCTCATTAGGCAGGGGAACGTATGTAGAACTTGTCGGACTGAAACGACACGCACACACACACACACTGATACATGCACATGCACAGAAAAACTCACATGGGGATCATTTATATAATGTTGTCATCCTTCCTCTCCTGCTCTCACACTTACAGACACGCAACCACACACACACCTCCCTCTAGCTCTATTCTTATTTTCTCCCCCCTTCTCTCGTTCGCTTTTCTCCCACTCTCAGACTTTCGCACACACTCGACGGTCACACTCCGCACTCGCTATCCATAGGCCCAGCCCTCTGGGAATATAGTGCGACGGAGGCAGAAGGTAAAGCAGGAAACCGAGCGAGAGCTGAAAGCGATAGTGGGTATAAGATAGATGTAGGGCTGAGAGGCTGTGAAAGAGGAGAAGAGAGTGGGGGAAAGGGTTGGAGAGTAGAGACACAGTAGAGTCAGTGAAAGTGGTGAAAGGGTGGAGGAATTTGAGAAAGCTGAAGGAGCAAGGTTTCAGAGGTATGGGGGTGTGATGGAGAGAACAAAAAATCTCCAAAAAAAAAGAAGAAAAGTACCTCAGAAATGAACTGCCAGGCACAGAAAGACCCAAACAGACTTTCCAAACACACACACGCACACACACACACACACACACACACACACAGACTTTGAAATTGAGCTGAATTCAGGCCTGCGTTTGAACCAGCGGCTACACCCAATGTAGGCCATTCCCAAACACTTTTGAATTAGGTCCCGCTCTCCTCTCCCCAGAAAAGAGAAGCGTGAAATTGACCAAGTCAAAGCTGCGGCCTGAGCAAAGCTGATTTTCTGCCATTGGACCAGAGGCTGCATCTACCCACTGTGATTCTGCTGTTGTGATCTGGGACAGAGCTTATGTTTCACCCTTGAAATTCTTTATGAGGTTTGTGTTACATTTGCGATCACGCTGATATGGGCTTAAAAGTAGGAGGAAAAATGTCAAATAAAAGCGTGGCTCCTTTCGGTTTGATTATAAGGTCATGCAGGGTGGTGCTAATATAACTGTGGTGCTGAACATAAAATACATATTTTTTCCTCATACCCTAACAACAAAATCGATTACTTTTCTTTGCCCTCATTTTCTGATCTGGCAGCACTTCAGTTTATTCATCCTGTACTTTTGACGGGTACCAGTATCATTTTAGTAAAATGTGTCTATATCTGTTCTCATGATGGAGGTAAATCTTCAGTGGGTAGCTGATTGAAGTGTATTCTTTCAAATGTATCAAAAACCTGTTCTGTAAATAATTATCTTACTCTTGTGATCAAAACTTTAATCTGAAGCTTATTCTGAGGGCATTCTGGAAACAGTTTTCAAATGAATAATAAATATAGCAAATGTTGATCACCCAATATCAATTTAATTCTGAAACTGACAACTTCCTGTTAGTCACAACCACTTTTAGTTTAAGCCCCGCCCACTCCAGGTACGGTAATGGATACAGATAATGGTTAACTTGTTAATCTCTGATAACAATGTCTACTGACTTTTTTCTGGAATTTGCACGGACAGGTATTTGCAATGACCCTCCATACGGAATGACCACCTGCTGTCACCTGACCGGAGTGTCATTCTTAGGTCATGCGTAAACTACTGATCCATCTCCATGACAACTGAGCAATCTCACTCTAATTATACACTCATCCAAGCAGAACTATAAACATCATATTCCATCCCTGCTAACAGATCCCCCAAAAAATCCTGCACACTGCCGCCTGAGAGCCGAACAACGCCTACTGCAGCCACAGTTGGGAAGAACCTCGGACGTATAGGGTGTTTTTTTCTCTTTGGCCACAAGGAGGGCAATAACTAGCCCACTATGTACTCAAAAATAAACTCAGACAAGCTTGAAGGTACGATTTGTGCTTTAGTGGACATGTTTTCAGAAAGAAGGTTTTGAGACTGGTTATCTGTTTGACTTCATGACGTGAAAGCCCTTCTTCAACTTTCCGATAAGAAGCCTTTGTGATGGCCTCCCTTGTAGTGGATACGACCATTCCAAACAGGGCCGGGTCATATGTAAAAGAACTAATTGGTTGAGTTTAGCAATGGATCTCTAATCCATAAAATTTAGGTCGTTAAGTGAGACTAACACGCTGGGATTAGGCGAAACTTCAGATGGATTAGCTCATGAACGCAGGGTAAAGTAACTGAAAAATCCTGGGATGTCACACTGGATGTATCTTGTCACTTCAAATAAAACAGAAATTGAAACATTTCCATCATCGTAACCATGGTAATACATGATCCTGTCTGTGTGCACATGTATTTACAGTATGTGCTCTATTGCAGCTCCCAACTGCGCTCACGCTGCGTGCAACTGTGGGTAAATGTAATACACCCGTGTTATCCCACATGATGTGTAGCTCCTAAACACCCTGGTTCTGTGCATCACTACTCTTCCCCATCCACTTCTGTTCTGGTTATGTTCTGACGCGATGAAAGCCAAGTCAAAACAGCTTTATCGGCGCTGCAGTGGGGACGGAGTCTGTGAAATGTGGCAGTGGTTTTGGACCCACAGGAAGGCTGGATCGATGAGAACCAAAACCAGACGTGCTTATGAGAGAAACCGGGGAGGAAACTGGATTCTGCTCTGGGAGAGGTATGCACGTTTTAAAAAAAAACATCAGCCCTGTTTTGCTTTTGCTGCATTAGGACCTGCTGCTTTGGCACGGCGCACACGCACTCACACAGACACACATGCTCCGACTTACTCACCCTGGTGTCTCTGCCCTGCGTATGGTTTGGATTGGTTCTGCTGCTGGCTTTTGTAAACAGCACTAACTGCTTGTGTATGTCTGAGTCCTGCTAGTCCTCAGACTTCTGAATGAAAGGCTACCTCTATCTCTCTGTGCCTCTCTCTCTCTCTCTCTCTCTCCCTCCCTCTCTCTCTCTCCCTCCCTCGCTCGCCCTCTGTCCCTGTGTCTCTTTGTGTCTCCTCGCCGCCCTCTGACCTGCTTTACCGTGTGGGCTGTCACAAGCGTGTGCTCTTGTCATGCGTGTTTAGGTAAGTGTGTGACATGTGATCCCTGCAGGCCAAGGGTTATACACATTCAATGTCGTCCACTACTGTTGACTGTAAGTCAGGACAAAGAATGTGTGTGTGTGTGTTTGTGTGTGTGCCCATTAAGTTTGGCCTCGCTCATTTCCTGCATCGAGTCCTGACCTTGAATGCATCACTTTGAGAAATTTCGAGACACAAAGATTTTTCCTGGCCTTAAATGTAATCAGAGACAATTGAGGAGAATAAAGAAATGTTTATTGCTTGTCAGCTTGTGTCTTTTTCTCGTATTGCATGATAACCTTTTTGCTCATCGTCTCACTTGGTGGAGAGATTTGGAAATTGTGATTGTGTCAAGAACAACGCTGATTGGTCCCCAAATTTCCAAAAGAGCATAAATTCAGCGGAATTCATTGTCTATGCAAATGTGATGTGCAACAACGAGCGCAACAACCTGATGAACACCAATCAACCTTGTTTTGATTCCTGCAGGAAAGCGCGGAGCTGATTACTACACACACGAGATGGGAAGTGTGGGATCGCCTCCGCCGCAGATAAGAGACGGCAATGCCGATCAGTCACTGTTGTATTAAAACAGTTTCAAAAATATCTACAGCAAGGTAAGTATGCAGGACGCTCTGAGGGCGCTGGAGAACTCCTTCAGCGACAGGCTGCTTCACCCGAAGTGTGTGAAGGAGAGATATCGCAGGTTCTTCCTGCTGCTGTTAGACTGCACACCCAGCGCTGCTCCCAGTAGACCCCATACACACACCAAAACTGACTGCTAATTGCTAGCTCAATATGCCGACGGGCAATTTCAGGATCTAAATGTGTAATGGACTTAACATTTTTTGAGTTCTTATTTTCTATTTATACAGTACTGTTTGTTCCTACTGTTCTTATACTTACAATTTGCGCACATCAAAAAAATATTTTTCCCAAAAGGTTTCTGTCATTTTAGGTGGCTCTTATCACACTTATGTAGGTTTAAGTGTTCATTTTTTTTCTGATAAGTTTGGTTTTAATTAGTTATCTGATGCTATAATAAGCATGTGAAATGTCACGATCGTCACAGCTGAGCCCCGAGGAGCTCGATTCTGCGGCTCCTCCAACTGATCAGCGCTGCGCAGACACCAATTAACGTGTTACCAGCGCAAGATGTCTGCACTTGGCTCTGGAAAATGTTGGCTTGGTTTTGTTTTATGGGAAGAAGTAGAGACGCACGGTCCGTTGCAAAGGGTGGCTGAAAGTAAGAACAGCAAATAGTTTTTTTGTGGCTCGTGTGCAGTCCGGTATCCAGCTCTGTCAGGATTTAGCATCAGCGCCAGTGAAGCTTGAGTCACATCGGATGTTAATGCTCACCGCTTTTAAAACCCTGCAGTAATATGAACTTACCTGCAGTAATATGAACCTATCTGGGGGAGAAAAACCATGGCAGCGATAGGAACAAAAAAAATAATATAAAAACTAAGAATTTGACAAGTTTTGCATGTGCCGTATCAATGACCAGCATCAATGTAGAACCAAAACATGAGAATATGATCTGGGTTGATAAATATACTGTCGTTTCCCATAAATGTCTTCCTGTAAATGAGAGACAGAGAAATATTATGTTTGTTGCCTCTAAACAAACACTAAACACTTCCAGACTGACTATGAATTCTCAGTGTGTGGTTTGAGCTGGGAGGGGAGGCAGTTCATGAACCTAATATATTTATTCTTTGTTTTCAGTGCCTTTAATTTTGTGTTCCCTTCTCTGTTTTTTTTGTTTTGATAAATGTAGCTGTCATCCAAGTTTTCCCCCAGAGGGACAATGAAGAGAGAATAACTGGAAGATGATGTGATTATGCAGGAAGTCAAATCAACACACGCACACACACACACACACACACACACAACAAGAAAAATGGGATAACAGATCCATAAAATGCTGATTATTTGTTTCAAATACATTGACGGTGCTGGTTTTGATTCTGATTATCGAATGATTGAATTCAAATGAACTGAAATGAACAGACGCGAAGCAGATACACACATCTTGTCCATATTAAGACAGTAACCCTACCCATGTTTACCCCGATACGCAGTCACAGGAAGTGAGGTCAGCACAGAGACAGTGTGTGTGCGTGTGTGTGTGTGTGTGTGTTTTGATGTGTTCCCCCTGGTGTCTCCTTTCTCTGGGAGATTAGGTTTCAGCCATCACTGAGGCTTGCTAATTAATGTCACAACCTGCTAGCCGTGTCAGCGCCAATTTACTACATGCACACACACACACACACACACACACACAGACACACACAGACATACACACGCGCGCCTATACACACACATACGTACACACCTCCTCTCCTCACCTGTCACAATTAATGTCATACTTTTCCTTCTGACTCTCGGGCTTCTCTGCTTTCCCTCTCTCTGTGTCACTCTATCCTCACCGTGAGCTTCCTCTCCTCCAACACATCGCCGTCTTTCTCCCCGCAGTTCCTCCACCTCTGTCCCTTTTTCACCTCACTGTCACTACCAATTCTCCACCTCTTTCTTTCTCTCTATTTTTCTTTGTCCCCTCTCTCCTTATCTTTCCCTGTCAGCGCCCCTTCATCCCTTTGCTCCCTTTAGTTCGTTTTTTTTCTTTCTTTTTTTCTTTCAGCGCACGTCTTTTCCCATATCCTGCTGGAGATAACGCACCCCCTCTCCCTCCCATTCCTCTTTCCTTCATCGTCACATCTCTTTTCCTCCATTTGTTATCATCTCCCGTCGCTTTTATCTCAACACAAAATAGGATACAGGAGCCAAAAAGATCGAGGACTTAAAGGGGTAGTGCGCAGATTTTACAACAAGTTCAGTACACTCATGAGTACAACTAAGTCTGAAAATACAGTTTAATGTGTTGTTGTGACACTGGAGGAGCCGCCACTCCCACACATGGGCCCATTGCTGCATGTCACTATGAATAAAGGCAAAATAAGCCCCTCAAAAGCATCTAAAATAAATCAATTTTAAAAAAGCCTTAATGACATCGCCATGATGTCGCCATTGCTTCAGGATTTTCTCAGCAATCTGGAGACGCTTAATTTCTGATGGAAAGCCTGAATAAAAAACTGGAGAGAACAGTTTGAAAGATAAAAACTGCTGTCAAAATGTGATATATATGTGACTCAATTCACTGCTGTTCTGTTAATAATCACAGTTGGTTTAGTTGAAAATGTTCACGCAAACAGTCTTTTGCAGAGTGCAACGTTTCAGTGAATGAGCCAATGGGATCAAATCTAAATGTATTTAAAATTTCAAACATTTTGTCTTTGATTACTTAATATTTAACTTACAAAAGATGCCTGGAGTCTATTATTCTACTAGCCAAAATAAAATTCCCCATGAGAAAACTGGGGCATTGCAGTTGTTGAAGCTATCATTGCACAGAGCAAGTGCAAACGACAGTTAGAATGGATGGATGAAATATGTGCATGAATGACAAATAAATGAATTCATACAAATTTTGACTTTAAAAAGAAAAAAAAATGTATGAGATGTTAAAATGATCAAGATACATGTGTCAAATATTTGCATACAGTAGGTTTGTCATGCTCTTACACAGCAGAAATGTGGCTTTTGGATTTTCCAAACTTATTTTGTGGCTACAAACTGCTTTTTCAAGCAGTTCGTCTGCAGATTTTACCTTTGAAGTGATACAGTAAAAAAAACCATTTCTGAAAAGTAAAACAATATTGACAAGATTTCTGTACTTAGGCAGAATATTATTAGACATTATCCAAGGTTGTCCTGATCAGTCCTGAACAGTCAACTTAAAACCTTATGTTTTTTTAACCACACAACCAATGGAAAAAAGACATCTCATTAAGGATTTCATTACCTGTAAAACAAAACAATGTGGTCCGTATGAAACAGTGTCCATGTTGCAAAATATATATGACATCCCATTCCCTCAAAGACTGTATTACTGAACATAGGAGCTTTATTGAGAGGAATGACCAGCCCTCTAGCAAGACACTTTAGTGAGACGCAGCATCATAATTCATCTTTATTTTCATAGGGATGGAAGTGATCAAGACCAGTCAAAGAGGTGGGCTTCCACCCACAATCCAAAGACATGCAAAAAGTTGGGTTAACTGGTCACTCTAAATTACCAGTAGGTGTGAATGTGAACATCACTGGTTAAATTTTGTCAGCCCTGTGATGAACTGGTGAGTTATACAGAGTGTACCCTGCTGTCAGGATCGGCTCCACCCCCCCGGTGACCCTGAATAGAACTGTTTTGGATGATGGATGGATGGATGGATATTTAAAAAGTTAAAAAGAGGACTTTTCAGTCAATGAGTAATCAACGGTTCTTAACCTGTTAAGCCTACCAGAGCCCAACTGTGCTTTTTCTGAGCACCTATGGTACCATACGAGTTAAATATATAGTTACCAAACTGAGAAATGTTAAATGGCATGGATGGTGACAAAATGTGCCAAAATGGCACATTTGGAGATTCTGCCTGAGCACCCTGCGCTAAAAAC
>CAEMYA010000253.1:3751-13952 GCA_903131615.1 Diplodus sargus | reverse complement strand
TGCGCAGATTTTACAACAAGTTCAGTACACTCATGAGTACAACTAAGTCTGAAAATACAGTTTAATGTGTTGTTGTGACACTGGAGGAGCCGCCACTCCCACACATGGGCCCATTGCTGCATGTCATTATGAATAAAGGCAAAATAAGCCCCTCAAAAGCATCTAAAATAAATCAATTTTAAAAAAGCCTTAATGACATCGCCATGATGTCGCCAGCATTATCTCAGCAATCTGGAGACGCTTCATTTCTGATGGAAAGCCTGAATTAAAAACTGGAGACAACAGTTTGAAAGATAAAAACTGCTGTCAAAATGCGATATAAATGTGACTCAATTCACTGCTGTGCTGTTAATAATCACAGTTGGTTTATTGATTTCAATTGAAAATGTTCACACAAACAGTCTTTCGCAGAGTGCAACGTTTCAGTGAATGAGCCAGTGGGATCAAATCTAAATGTATTTAGAATTTCAAATATTTTGTCTTTGATTACTTAATATTTAACTTACAAAAGATGCCTGGAGTCTATTATTCGACTAGCTAAAATAAAATTCCCCATGAGAAAACTGGGGCATTGCAGTTGTTGAAGCTATCATTGCACAGAGCGAGTGCAAATGACAAAAAAATTGTATGAGATGTTAAAATGATCAAGATACGTGTGTCAAATATTTGCATACAGTAGGTTTGTCATGCTCTTACACAGCAGCAATGTGGCTTTTGGACATTCCAATCTTATTTTGTGGCTACAAACTGCTTTTTCAAGCAGTTCTCCTGCAGATTTTACCTTTGAAGTGATACAGTATAAAAAAAAAAAAAAACATTTCTGAAAAGTAAAACAATATTGACATGATTTCTGTACTTAGGCAGAATATGTTTCTGGTTTTTGGCACAACTTCATCTACAGGGAAAATGTTTTTGTGTACAACCACTCTATTATTAGACATTATCCAAGGTTGTCCTGATCAGTCCTGAACAGTCAACTTAAAACCTTACGTTTTTTTTAACCACACAACCAATGGAAAAAAGACATCTCATTAAGGATTTCATAAGCTGTAAAACAAAACAATGTGGTCCATATGAAACAGTGTCCATGTTGCAAAATATATATAACATCCCGTTCCCTCAAAGACTGTACTACTGAACATAGGAGCTTTATTGAGAGGAATGACCAGCCCTCTAGCAAGACACTTTAGTGAGACGCAGCATCACAGTTTATCTTTATTTTCATAGGGATGGAAGTGATCAAGACCAGTCAAAGAGGTGGGCTTCCACCCACAATCCAAAGACATGCAAAAAGTTGGGTTAACTGGTTACTCTAAACTACCAGTAGGTGTGAATGTGAACATCACTGGTTAAATTTTGTCAGCCCTGTGATGAACTGGTGAGTTATCCAGAGTGTACCCCGCTGTCACCCAGTGTCAGCCTGGATCGGCTCCAGCCCCCCTGGTGACCCTGAATAGAACTGTTTTGGATGATGGATGGATGGATGGATATTTAAAAAGTTAAAATGAGGACTTTTCAGTCAATGAGTAATCAACAGTTCTTAACCTGTTAAGCCCACCAGAGCCCAACTGTGCTTTTTTTGAGTGCCTATGGCACCATACAAGTTAAATATATAGTTACCAAACTGAGAAATGTTAAATGGCATGCATGGTGACAAAATGTGCCAAAATGGCACATTTGGAGATTCTGCCTGAGCACCCTGCGCTAAAATCTCTCTAATTCTGTTCTGATTCACTTTATCAGAGTAACAGCTGGCAGACGTAAAGTTCAGACGCTGTGCTATGGTTTGCTACATATTTGCAGCTGCATCATTCCTCAGGGGTATTCATTCTAAAATTGTAATTAAAAAAATCTTTCATTTATGCTGTGTACTAACTGAGTAACTACATTTACTCGGACCCAGTGACCTATATACTGATACACCGTTTTTATTATGATACCTTGAATATTCAAATGGACCTCATAGCTGCAGAGATACGCTCTGTTGCTTATCGAGCACAGACACAAAATAGAGGCTCACTCTTACAGGTTAAATACAGGCAATTGGAAGGCCGTTAACATCAAGGATGTTGTTACCTGTAACACAAAACAAAGTGATCTATATGATAAGATGTTCCCTTCACAAACAAAATTTGACACCGGTTGACCGTTGTAGGAAACTGTCAACAGTGCTGCGGCCGGTGTGGGCTACACGTGGCCCCCACCCCCCTGCATGCCTCCCGTGTAGCCTTCCAATACAGTCATGTTAAGATGTGACCTGTGTTTAACCACATCATTCCCTCCCGTGGGTAATCAATAATTTGTCCAGCCAGTCGGACAGCCTGACTCAGCCTCTGATGTTGTTATGCAGGCTTTATGTGTTCATGCTATCTTGTGTATGTTAATGTGTGCCTGCGTCTGTGTGCAAGTGTTTGCCCCTATCATTAGCACTAATGATTGACAATGTCCTCCCATTTCCACCCCCCCACCACCCGCCTCCCATCCTCCCCTTCCTTCCCTTATTGACCCTCCTGTCATCGGCCTGTCACTGGGACTTCCTCATGTCATCAATAGCAGGACTTTATCTAGACTGACAGTCACCCCCCCCTCCATGTACCTTTATGGCTTATCTGGGATACTGTATCTGGCAGGGAGGTAAATTGAGTGTGTGTCTGTGTGAGTGCCTTCTTGAGTTTCTCTCTTTAAAAGGTCAAAACGTCCTTACAGGGGTATTAAGGTGAGGAAGGAACATTTTGCTGCTCACTTCTATGGGTTAGGTTTCAGGCAGGTTGGGGTGGGGGGGGTGGGGAGTGGGGGGGGTAAGGTGTCAGAGAGACATTTGGCTTCCCCCCTTGAAAAGAAAGAATCACTCACACACTCACCCAAAGCGAAAAACACTGATTACAATACTGACATCACAACAAAATGATCCCAGACAGTGTGGGTTAGTGTTTCTAAATGTCTCGAAGACTTTCAGTGCATGATTGGATATTTTGAACTGATATCCCCCCATTGATATTTGAGACTGAAAGGCCTTTGGCTAATGTACCCAGCACCTCCCTCCTTTTGTTTTTGTTTTTTTTTCACAATGCACATATTTTTATTTTCTGTTTTTTGCTTGTTTGTTTGTTGGATTTTGGTCTGTTCCATTTTATTCATATTATTAATCGGCATTCTTCTTCTACCCTAGCAGCACATTTTGCAGTTTAATTGATATGCAAATAAAGTTATGATTATGTTAAGTGGGTCTGGTTTGTCTAAAAATTGAATTTCTAGTTAGCTCCTACATTATGACAAAATAAATCATGTGGGAGTGAGAAAGACATAAAAATGTCTGATGTGTGTCAGTCCATTCTGCTCCTTTTGGGTGCACATACTGTATACAACATGGTATACAAATGGTTATAAAACATAGCTAGTTTATTTCAGTTTTCCAATCTGGTGTCCGGCTGCGTCACAAAAAATCTTGCACAGGTCATGCTGTGGTGTCGTATCGCAGCGTGTTTTGAATAAACGCAAGAGCTTAGCTTAGCAAGTTTGAGCAGCAAACCACCGCGACTGCAGAGTCAAAGAGCGACGCCAACAGAAACCCCAAGTTTCATCATCGAGAAAAATCAAAGGAAACGGGCCTTACAGTACTGATCATACTTTAATGACAGCTCACGATGTGCAGTGCAAAACACCACAGCAAAATCAAAAGGATTACAGCACTAGAGGGCATTACGCAGCTCGCTCCTCACAAGCGCAGTATTCCCAGTGAGTGTGTACGAGAGCGTCTGCGCGTCTGATGTCTGGAGTGTCAGACTTTGGGGTTCTTTTCCCGACTGTAGTTCTAAATCTCAGTGTTTGACACGAGCTCTGAAACTCTCCATCGCTCCCCCTTCCTCCTTTCTCTCCTCTCATGTCTCTTTCATCCGGGGGTTTGGATTTATTTATTTTTTTTACTTCAGTCGAAAGAGGGCAAGAAAAGAGACGACGACGGAGAGAAAAAGGGAGAGGGGAGGAATAGAAAGAGGAATGCAAGAAAGGTTTAGAGGTATTACAAGGAGAGGGGAGGGTGAAGAAGAAGAAAAGTGAGAAGGAGAGAGATAGGGGGAGAATGACAGATGGGCCCAAAGAAGAGAGGGCTGCTGGGTTCAGCACTGCGGCAGAGCTGAGCATATGACAGCTTTACAGTGGGCTCTGTGTGTGTGTGTGTTTGTGCGTGTGTGTGTGTTCGTACGTGTGTTCATGTTCGTGCCTTGGCATGGTGCCAGTGTTTACCTAGGGCATTTTCTGTGTGTTGAACGTAGCCAGAGGGACCGCTCCTCCACCTGTTATCCTTCCATTCTTCTCTCTTCTCACCAGTTCCTGTCATCCATCTCTATATTGACTTTACCAGTGATAAATCAGGGTGGCTGTGTGTGTGTGTGTGTGTGTGTGTGTGTGTTTGTGTGGGAGTTGCATGTTTGCTTTAGCCGCGGCGCATGTTGGCTTAGCGCTCAGGGAGGATTTTCTCGCACATCTTAAACGCATTGAAATCTGTTTACAAGTGTTGCTGCGCTCGTTTGCTCATCGTCGCTTGTTTTCCGATACATCACCCCACCCGCCATGTGAAGGTTTCCAGAAATAGGCCACGCTTCGACAAACATTACACAATAAAATACAGTGTGTGTGTGTATATGTGTGCGTGTGGATGTGGTTGACATCGCTTGCGCTATTTCTCTTCCTTTACGCTTCTTGCTCCTCTTTGCTCCAGATGAAACCGCCGTTCTGCTGCTCCCCGCTTCTCAGCAGTCGGCCGCTGCTGCTCCCTCTGATCGTCCTCCTCCTGCCAGTCGTTATTTTCTGCACTTCCTGCTTCTCTGGCTTTTGGCTGCGATGTCTGGAGCCGAGGTGAGAGGTCGCGAGGACCAGGTGTGCCGGAGCTGGCGTCGACTGGTCCGGCTGCTCCGCTACCTTTGTCTCCCCTGCTGTTAATCTGGCACCGAGAGAGCACATTTTGTTCTATTGTTCTCTCCATGAATTAGGTGTTAAGCTAAGCTGCTTTGTCTGGCAGCCGTGGTTTTATGAAATGATTTGGAGCAGGTTTTCTTGGCAATTAGCTGTGTTTGGTGTACCACAGACGGCAGTGACTGTGCCGAGGTAGTTGCAGATATAAAGAAAAGCTGATAGCACTTTTGATAAGTCGCCTATATAAGCGGTGTTATAAAAGTTGTAATTATTGGCTTTATTAATTGTTCATTTAATGCATTACACATGATTGATTGTAAACCGTTATGAGAACAATTCTTTTTAGAACAAATTCATTTTGAAGCAAAATCATGTTTTTTTTAAATGCTGGTGGACCAGAGCTTATGCTGACACACTCTCTCCTGTCCTTTAAGGCATTCATATAGCACCATTTAGACACAAGGCAATTCAAAGGACCATAGAAATATATAAGAACAGACATTAAGAATTATGTTTATTGTATCTAAAAGATTTTCAAAAAAGCAAAAATGAGCAAATAAATAGTTATGAATAACAGTAACTCAAGTAAATGTCTTTCAAAAGCTACATTACACAGTACTGTTTTAAACCCTGAATAAACTGACAGTTTAAGTCAACCTCAAGTGTTCAGGAAGCTTGTTCCACATGTGGGGGTTGTAAAAAACTAAAAGCTGTTTCACCTTGCTTGGTTTTCAACCAGGGAACACTGAGTAAACCCTTCCCAGATGACATGAAGGTCTGGATGCGATGTAATGTACAAGTGAGTCAATGATGTATTCCCGTCCAAGAGCGGATTGGCCTGCAGTGTCAGGCCAGTGTTAAAAACGCTGAACCAAATGTGTAAATCAAAGAGAAAACAACTCAGGGCAACGAAAGACCCTCACAACTGTAAGTTAAGACCACCAGCTTCAGCCTGACGGTATGATCTCTTACATCGGTTGCATGCACGTAACACATCTTTCAGTCAGTGCATCTTTCAGTGGAATGTGAGTGGCCGCAGTGTGGTGAGAAAATCAACAGCACAGGAAGAAGAGAAAAAGACAGCGGAGAAGGATCAGATCAAAAGGAGGAAAGCCAGAGAGGGAAGTGCCACTAAACGCTCTTAAATTACAGATGTCTTCACAAGCAAGGGACACGGCCAGTGTTTAAAAAACTAAAAAAACTTGGAGGGGTGCTCTCAGCAGGTTGATTCGTAACTACCTTTCCCCAGTTGTTTCTGTGTTGTAAAAACTAAACCATGCAGTGGAAAGCAGAATATGGATTTGCACTTAAAAAAAAAAACTGAAAATAAAGACCTGTGTACTCAGTAAACATCAGCTACCAGAGCATCATGATGATAAATTCATATCCAGTCAGAGCTCTGAAGGAATGTCAGATGCAAAACAACCACTAAAAAGATACATATGAATATTTATCCCCTTTATTATGGAGTTAAATCTGCAGATGGGTGTTTTTTTTTAAAACCAAAAGTTAAAGATATGTTACTGGCATAACTAGTAATCTTAAAAATACTGTACCAAAAACACAGTATAAGTTGATGCTGCTTCAGTCCATCTTTCTTAGTCAGAAACCTGTGACTGACCTGTATTACCCATTTTATGAATGTTCCCTGCTTGAATAAAGGACAGAAGATTGTAAACCTTGATAATTTACTCAATAAAAGAATGTGTATCATTTTATGACTCCATCTTGAGATGTAATATCCCATCCTTTGTGCGCGTATCTTCAATCTTGGCCACAGTCTCTTGCACCTGAACCTTGCCAGGTAAGAACCTCTGTAACAGAGCCGTGGGCTCACTGTAACAGATGTCAGCGGCGGTTTTTATTGCTGTAAGGTCAGACGTGTGCTTCTACTTTGGGATGAGCCAGGAAGAGAAAAGGGGAGACAGAGAGGCCGGCGGAGGAGCCGAGGCGTCGCGGTTCGCCTAAAAATGGACGACCTGAGATCGTGACTGTCACACGCCATTGATCGCGAGTCATGGGTGACGTTTACTTTTGAAAGCATGCGCCGCGTGGTGAGGGGTAACTCATACGCATGCAGGACACACACATTCATAAACATGTGAATCTTTTCTCTGCAAACTTGTTTCCTGGGCAGTAACCTAAACATACAGCATTGTTCCACAGCTGATTTGGCTATAAAACAGGACCAGAGCTTTTTTTGGGGTTGCTGGCTTGTCTTTAAACTGCTCGGGTGGATCACAATAGGGCGCAGGGTGTAATGAGAGGCCAAGCAGAAGGGCCCCATAAAGCCAGCCAGGGATTAAACAAGGGCTGTGGGAACACTGGGGAAACATTGGATCAATGTCAGAGGAAAGTTGATTTAACAATGCGTGTGAGCTGGGGACGTGTTGTTGATGTATGAAAGGTTTTACAGGGTTTAAAG
Organism: Diplodus sargus; assembly: GCA_903131615.1. NCBI lineage: Eukaryota > Metazoa > Chordata > Actinopteri > Spariformes > Sparidae > Diplodus > Diplodus sargus. The sequence continues at coordinate 6,616 of CAEMYA010000253.1, read as the reverse complement.
AGGGTCAGGGACTCTGGTAGAAGGAGCGGCGGAAGAGCGGGGAGGAAAGACGAGGAGACAGAAACAAAAATAAGAGGCAGAGACGGACGGCGCAGAAAGATGGGAGGAAAAAAAAAAGAGAGACATTTGGGAACGGGGAGGGAAGTCTGCCTGTGCTAACTTGCGGCCTGTGACATACCATTTGTCACGAGTCAAGAATGACAGAGGGGAGCAACAGTGGAAACCACAATGTGATCTCTTTCCTCCTTCATTCACTCTGGGCTGTCATCCGGCTTCTCTGCCCTCTGGTTTGAGTTTGTCTGTGTGTGTGTGTGTGTGTGTGTGTGTGTGTGTGTGTGTGTGTGTGTACTTGTTTTCATGACAAATCAGGACAATTTTATGATAACACACCTACACTATCAGGACACTCGGAAAAATGAGGACATTTTTGACGTCCTGATTTTTCTGAGCACTCTATAGTGCTCTAGACCCTCCCAACATGCTCCCAGACCAAAAATCTCCAATGTCCTAAAACATCACAATTTTAAGAAATTAAGTGTGTAAGTGTGTTTAGCATTTTTGCTCACCTTCGGTCACGCCAACTAGTGGCCAGTTTTGGAACTTAACACACTTTTAACACACTTTCAGTGACGTCACTCTGCTCGTCCTCATATGTCACTTTGTTCAGACACACTAACACATTTGAAGCATTACTGCAATATACATATTCCAGACAATTAGAGTCAAATAACAATAATAATAATAATAATTCTCATCAACATCTGTGTCTTAAGTGCAATAAGTAATCTCACCAACAGTAGCCTAATGCAGGTTAAGTGGGTGCAATGTATTGTGAAGGAACAACACTATTTACAGCACTGGCAATAATCATATATTGCAATATTTATTAGAATGATTACATATTTAATATTTATAACCAATACTCTCCAACTCTGTAGTAAACAAGTGTTATGCACAGTAAGCAGTAGAGTTGCAAAAGGGTAAACAATTTCCAGTAAATTGCCATGGGAATAAATGGGAATTAATGGGAAATTTGGGGTAATTCATACAAACTGTGTCATATGCTAGCATAAATATAAACATTTTCTTTTGTCATCAGCAGACCTGCATGCAATTGTTCACAGCCTTTCCTTCTGCATTGGCTGGGGTAAAATGTATCCACATTGTTCTGTAGAATAAGATGAGAGAAAAGTTTGTAAAAAAAAATGCTCATGCAATGCTATACACAGATATATAAATAGTCAGCTAAACAATTGGAATGGTTTTTAAAAATATGCTGGAGATTTATTGGACTTATGGTAATGACAGCAGAGTGATCACAGGCCTGGCGTTTGCTCCCTGACCATTTGTAACTTTAACATATCTACACTCAGACTTTTTAATTTATTTTCTTTTCGGAGTAACATCTTTGGAGCTGAAATGAGTAAATCCCACAGGATCTGCGGCAAAAGCCAGCCTCAGCTGACTCAACACTTCAGCCCGCATGATAAAGATGCTAGCAAGGCAGATGCTGGCAGTGTGGCAACAGGCGACCATCTCCGCAATGGAAACAACCCTCACTTCCCTCTGTGATGACCTGACGACCCCAGCGTGAAGTGGCCACACAAAACATGGAGCATTTCCTACCAGGGTTATCCCATAAAGATCTTTTAGGATTTCAGCGCCTCACTTGCCAAGAAACAGGCATCATTCAAAAAAGTGAAGTCTCTCCTTTATAAGGATGGGATACACTTCGGGCTGATCTACCCTGTGCGGTTACAGGTCACTGTTAATGGATAGTCTCGCATATTTGACTCTGACTCCGTTGATGAAGCAGAGCATTTCTACCGTGATCTCAGCAGTAAGTGAAAACATGACGTCTCTTTACACATCTCCTTTAACTTTTTTGGTGCTCTATGAAAACTGAACTGAAGTTAAAGGCAGACCAGTCTGCCTGGTAGGCCTACAGTGTCTCACTGTAATTTACCCTTGTTGAGAACGCAGCTGATTTTTGTTAAAGAGTTGTCTGTGTGAAGTCAAATGATCATGAAAGGTACACAGGCGGAGCTGGAAGACTCAGCCGCATTCTTTCTGCTGAGATTACCTATAAACTTACGACTAAGCTCCTAATATGTAAGATTCAATTATTATTATTACAGATTTGACTGTGATGTTAAACATTAGTCCAAATATTTCCTATGAAAAGCACAATTGTTTTTTGTTGAGTATGGTAAACTGGTACACTAAGGTTTTTACGCTGTCAAATGGTAAATATCAGAGGTGTACACATTTTCACAGTCGAAAAGGAAGCAAACTCCTATCAACTCAATCGTTGTGTAAAGTAGTAGTTCCTGCATGCTCATCGGTGTTAAAGATGAGGTTAGGACAAATATGTAAGTTTCTTTTGAACTTGAAGGTGTCACTAAGGACATCTGCTTTTTCTCTTTTTTTGTATATCTTTGGTAGAGGAGTGTTCTTTATTTCCTTAGACTCTCACGATGGCACTGTATATGCTACTTTGCTTTCTATTACTAAAATGACCCGGCTAAGGCACCATATCATCAGAGCACTTGGATGATTGATATTTTGGCACTGATTCTATGACTGAAATAAGCCAGAAAGACACGTTACGAACCATCAGGCTCACAAGCTGGAATGTCAGTGGACTTGGTGGACCTATTAAAAGGACAAAAGTACTTTCACATCTTAAGAGTGTGAAAACAGACATTGCGTATATACAGGAAACTCATCTGTAGATACTGCGACCACACCAGACTACGAAAACCCTGGGTTGGACAGGTTTTCCACTCCAACTTCAATAGTCACTCAAGAGGCACAGCTATTTTACTGCACAAGCGAGTACAGTTCTCATCAGAACAGGTCATA
>CAEMYA010000252.1:115458-131004 GCA_903131615.1 Diplodus sargus | reverse complement strand
AGCTTTGAATTCCTGCCACCCGACTGTGAGTTAATCTGAACTCAGTCAGAAACATATTAACATCTACACTCGCTGTTTGCAGATGGAGGATACAAACTCTCATGTTTCAGTTAAATATTTGTGAATTGACATGTTTCATGTTGATAATGGATGACAGAAGTCCACCTTAATGAAACTGTGACTTCCTCATTGATTATAAATATAATAAAAAGTCTTCAATGAGGGTTTTTTTTTAATTCGATGTTCTCTCCAGTGTCTGAAGTGAAGGTGGTTCTGCTGAGAACAGCTGGTCTCAGAGGAGTTCAGTGGGGAACTTCATACTGGAAGAGACTGAGTTCAACGCTGAGGAAAACCCGACTGGTGTCTGAGAGTCAGAGGACACTTTAAGGAGAAACACATAGTTCTGATCAACACCCAGAGGCGTCGCACCCTCTCGTGACAGGGTTCAACACTTTTTCTGCAGTTTTTCTGCAGTTTTGTACAAAGGTTTCACTACAGTCGCTCAGTTTCTCTGGCTGCTCTGTGTTTACACTCGCTGCAGCTGCTTCCTCTCCCGCTGCTGCTTAAACATGACACCAATAGACATTTCTACATAGACACCACATTGAGTGCTGGACTGTAAGTCGACGTCAACACCATATTGGAGGAGGCAGCTCCGCCCTGTGACCTAATACAAGTCAATGGAGTGAAGTTTATAAAGCTCCTTCTATGAGGTGACATCAGGTAATACCTCCAATTTACACATTCACACACGTACGGATATATTCAGGAAACAGAGAGGAACCAAAAACAACGTCTGTAACCTTTGCTGATGATTATAAACATTAACTACTCCTCATATGTTCAGTATACAGGTCGGCACCAAACCACAGGATGTTTTTTATAATGTTTTTATGAGTGTTTACAGCTGCTAATGTATGTAACGATGTTACTGTGATGACACATGACGTTGAATATTGAATCCGTCTATAATAACCAGATCCTGACATGAAAATGTGACATCTGTCTCCCACACTGTCAACTTGTTTCATTAGATTTAAGTTTCAATATGGACAACTAACTTCATAATATATGAATCAAAATCAGAAATACTTTATTGATGCCCGACGGGAAATTACAGCGTTACAGCTGCTTTCATTCAAAGTCAAGAATATGCAGAAAAATACTACTAGTAGCTAATAATAACAATAATGAAAACTATATATATAGAAACAGATTCAATATTTAACTGTCATGTGTCATCACAGTAACAGTGTCACATACATTAGCAGCTGTAAACACACATAAAACATTATAAAACACATCCTGTGGTTTGGTGCCGACCTGTATACTGAACATATACGGAGTAGTTAACGTTTATAATCATCAGAGAATGTTAGACGTTGTTTCCTCTCTGTTTCCTGAATATATCCATACGTGTGTGAAGAGTGACGCCGAGATCCAAAAGGGGCTGAAGGTGTGTCGATTGCTGCTCAGCGGCACCGATCCCCAGACTGGCATACAGATTCTCTGAGTGGTATAAAGATTCTCAGAGTGGTATGCTGCTGTTATGCTGCTGTTATTTCACTGACACATGACGTTATGTGCCGCTTGAGATTGTTATGGCACTGAGAGACTGTTGGATGGGTACCGCTCCCTGATGAATATGGAAATGTAATTCCACTGGGCTGGTTTGATGACAAGTACTGCCATAAATGTATAGAGCTCAACAGTGAGGTTCCGGAAGTGAAAATGCCATTCATATTCTGCATTTAGATTTTGATTATTGGCCATAATGTCGTAACCATCCAAAATAGACTCACAACGAGTTATCAGATTGTCAAACGATGATATATGACCCTGTAGAAGCCACAAGTCTGTATGACATCAATCTTGTTTTGAGAAAAACATGTTTTATTCGCGATGTCATGAAGAAGTACTACACTACCCACAATCCTATAGTGCAACAGTGACGTCTCTGATTGGTGGAGCTCGCTGTTTCCATGAAAATGTTTACTAAACCCGCGAATTTCATGTTAGCTAGTTACTACTAACACTGAACTCTACGATCGTTTACCACAGAGCGACCATGATTTCACTTTCTGACCTACTGCGTTCATTTAGTGATGAGGAGAAGAGTTTTTTAAGGGTTCAGCCGAACATGAAATTAGCGGGTTCGGTAAACACTTACATGGTAACAGCGAGCTCCACCAATCAGAGACGCCGCTGTTACATTCGCAATGGTTCATGGGATGAGTAGTTGCTTCACTCTTAAGATAATTATGTACACAGTCTTGTACTTTTGCTTTTTTCTCCGTTTTCCATTTTTTTTACGCCGAATTAAATATGGTCACGATTCATCTGCGAGCTGATTGGCTTGGTTCCAGGCCTAAAACTCTTTATATAAGGATTTTATGAAAAGTCAATGGAGTTACTGAATGGCAAATTCACTTCCGGAACCAGAGCCGTTAAAAAAGTGGGCGGTCACTGTTGAGCTCTATACATCTCTTGGGTCTTTATTGACAATGCTAACTTAACGAATGTCTAAGTGCCTATAAACTACAGCTAATGAAAGAGCTAGCCTTAGCTAACATGGTAAATGTTAGCCCAGCCACCGTAGCCAGTCTGACTAACTGATAGTAGAAACTTTGAGCCAACCAATTAAGGCATATTCATTAGTGAACATGATACATAATATGGCTAACATTAGCCATATTAGCTAAGGTTAGCTCTTTCTAGTTTATAGGCAGAAATTTAGACATGTTACTTTACTATCATATCTCAAGAGTTCCATGTGTAATTACTGTCTATATGCTTACATCCCAACAACATAACATACCTACGTTACTTACGGTAATGTGTTAAGATAGCATTGACAAAAAAAATGTATACACGTACGGCAGTACTTGTCATCACACCAGCCCAGTGGCATTATATTTGCATATTTATCAGGGAGCGGTACTCATCCAACAGCCTCTCAGTGCCATAACAATCTCAAGCTCAGCACATAACGTCATGCGTCGGTGGAATAACAGCAGCATAACAGCAGCATACCACTCCGACAATCTGTATGCCTGTCTGTTAATGTGATGATATGTGACATGGTTATATTATAGACAGTGATTGTATTATAGATGCAGATTCCATATTTGTCATTTATCATCACAGTAACAGTGTTACATACCACCCCCCAAAAAAACAAACAAAACAAAACAAAAAAAACCACCACATCCAATCCCCGAACTTTTTGAAAAGCTTGCTACACCTCTTTACAGGTAAAAAGTACAAACGTAGTATTAAGAAAATGTAGATGAGATTTTTAAAGGAGCAGTCTGTAGTTTTGTAGAAGAAATTCAATGTCAGAATTTTAACATTTAAAATATCAGTGAGATAATAATATAAAACTCAGAAAGAAAGGTGGCAGGGTCCGCCACATAAAAACAGTAGAGTAGAACAGTATGAATTTGTTTTGTTCTTTCAGGTCAGTTTGTTAATTCAGCCATCTGATGGAGGAAAATCAGCCAATGAACATCTTTCTCTGCTCGATAATATTTCTTCAGCAAAACTACAGACTGCTCCTTTAAAGTAAAAGTGCTTATTGGTCCAGTTCACAGCTACATTGATCCAGTTACTGGAATATTGTTACTGATGATTTCACACGTAAGCAGTGTTTTGATGTTACAGCTGTCGGAGGTGCATCTCATTTATCTACTTTGTATACAGCCGGATAGTTTAATCCATAAAAATGTATTATATTGAAAACACTGATCAGACTTTTAATTTCAGTCACTTCAGCTGTCAGTTGAATGTAAAGGAGTATAAGTTATACTGTATAACATTTGAAATGTTTGACTGAATACAAACAAACTGAATCAAAGATTCAGACGTGAAACAGATCAACAGCTTTTTATTTCATTGTTTTGGGGTCCAGTGTTAACTGACTCAGCGTCAGCAGATTTTCAGTCATTCTGTGATTTATTTACACTGTCAATAAAACTTGATGTGACACACTTGAGTTTAATCTGTTTTCTGTCTTCACGCCGTATGAAACTCCAGTCATGTTGTGACATGTCAGATCAGTCTGATCCGCCGTCAGTGTTGGGAAAGTTCATTTTCTACATCAACGAGTTCAAAGTTTGGTTCACAAATTTTAAAATGAACTAGTTCATTGTTCATAATTCAAAATTTTGAACTAAGTTCACAGTTCTAAAACTAGTTCATAGTTCTTTTTTTTCAGTATGTTGCTGTGATTTGGGTGGTAGAGGATCTGTTTTGGCTCGCCGTGTCCGTGTCTTTTGATTTTTTACTCACTCTCACAGACCTTGACAGGCTCGCCCGGTGCTTTAGTTCAATGTGCCGTTTCAGGTTCGCTGTTAACGTTGTTGACGTACGGAGTTGCTTCTTGAAACCCGGCGGTTTACACAAAAAGGTCAGATTTTTCCCACCTGGATCATCACTGAACTTTTCATAAAATTGTTTTAAGTAATCATATGAAGATGGCGTATTAATGGTGGAGGCAGAGTCTGAAGTGCTGCTGCCTTTATTTGCTTTTACCTCCATGTTTCACATGTTGATGACACATGCAGCGGTGCGACTCTGTGGTGGCTGGTGTTGCCAGATTGGGTGTTTTTTCAGCTACATATTAAGGCCTGTTTACGGTGTGTGTTAGCCGGGTTTTGTCTGGAAGGTTCTATGGAAATCTGGCACTTAAACTGCTCTCTCACAGTTAAACTGTGAGACAGTCTCACAGTTTAACTGTGAGAGGGCGCCGTTCACAAATGCCAGAATGAACGTGTTCACAATGAAGTTCATCAGGCAGAATAAAGTATGTTCAGTTCACGTTCGCCCAAAATATTAACGAGCTCATGAACAATCATTCACTGAACGCGTTCAGGCACAACACTGTCTGCTGTAGCGTCCAATCAGTAACTAAGGGGGCGTGTCAGCTGTAAGAGACTTCTGAAGGCAGCTCTCTTGTGTCCCCGGCGACGACCAGGAGGAGCCTCAACCCCGTGAAATGAGTCATTTGACTGTCATAATTTGAGCTATTCGGTCCAATAAACTGTTAAAAGTCACACAATTCCATTATTTTATCCCCATTCAAGTGAGCCGGGCACTAAACCAGATATGCTGGCTTGGTTGGAGGAAGTCTCTAGTGTTCAGGCCCAAAAACACAGAAGATTCAGATGTTTTCATGAACGGACAGTCGAACTTTAAAACACCACAAAGCAGTTTTCATAGGAATGAACACGGCCGTGTCCAGATTATCGTCCTTGGTCGCTCTCCGCCCCTCAATCCTCACTCTTTGGAGCACAAATAAGAAAATTGGGATGACCTGCAAGATGGCGGACATGAACAACGTCCTCACCTGTGATTCCTGCTCCTGTTGTGGAAACCAGGTGAGATCACTCCACTCTGGCTCCCATGTGAACCTGCTCACCTGTCTGCACTCGTCTTTGTCAAAATTCTCTCTTTTTTTGTGAAGATAAATATTTTTACTCAACATGTATCTTCTGGGTCCACCAGCAACCAAACCTCACATGAAACAATACTGTAAAAGCCTTCTGTGGCTCCAGAAGAAGCAGCATGTGATCTGAAAAACTACCTCCAGTGATGTCACTCAGTGGCCTCACTGCATTGTGGGTAATGTAGGCACCAGGTTTTGCATTGCACTCCTACAACACTGTTGGACACATTATGGATAGTTTTAAAACAAATGATCCAAACTGACCGAGCAGATTCAGAGATATCACCTTCATTATTCAACACGTTCTTCTTCCTTTTCAAAACCTGCTGCCATTATTACCCACAATGCAATTCAGCACTTTATCAGATTACATGCAGCTTCCTCTGGAGCCACAAAGGACTTTATACCTTTTTCCTCCCCAACACCTGTTAACACACTTCAATGTGTAAAACTGGTGGAGTTTCACTTTAATATGATAACATGTCTGTTAATTCAGTTCATGTGATACGTTTCCAAATTCAATAAAATATTAAATATGTAGCAGATTAAAATGTATTTACCATCAACACTGTTAATGTGATGTTTCATGAGTCGCTGCTATATTTGACCATAATGCTATAAACTGTTAATTGTGCTGTAATGAACTGAAGGCGGACTCATTGATCTTCAGTTTGTTCTGATCAGGGTCCGTTTCTTTGGGTCGGGCGCCATCTTGTGGAGCCCCTGCAGACTTGAGTGGTGAACCCCAAAGTTCATGAGCAGTCAGACGGAACATGTCGGTCTGTAACAAACTCCGTCAGAGTCCGTCAGTATCTTCATTTAGTACGTAGAAACGTGTTTTCTTTATTCTGTTGTGTTCACAGGGCTTCTAATGACTGTTGTTAATGATTCTGTGACTGTGTTATCGTGTGTATTTAGTTGTAGAGCTGCTGCAGATGTGAGGATTCATTTAGGTTCCTAGCTTGATGTTCAATGACTCGTTATATTTAAGCTAGCTAACCCAGACATCAGCAGTTAACCAGCAAACACTCCAGTTAGTTCATTATTTTGTCATTATTTTAATATCTGTGTTGGATCTTGGTACCACAGAAGTTGTGGAGGAGATAATATCTTCTTCTGTGTGATTTATTTCAGCTGTTGAAATGTGTCGTCAGTCTGCTGTCAGTGGCCGTTAAATGGCCGTTGGTAGAGGAACGTTAGCAGATGTTGCTAACAGATTGTGTTTGTGTCTCCAGGAGGACGGACAGACGGATGGAACCTGCAGACTGAGGCGGAGTGGGACTCACTTCAGCCCGGAGGATGCTCACTGATGACGGAGAGAGGAGGTGAGCTGGTAGTGACGGAACAAACACCCGCCATGGGAAGAGACGCTTAGTTTAACATGTAGTTATTTGTATTAAAAATACTATTGAACTGTTCGCTGTGATCACGTGATGCTTCAGTGATAATATATTTTTCATAAATGTGGGTCAGACAAGAAGACGTCTCTTTATACACTACATGAAACTATAATAAACAAAGAGAAAAGACTGACTTCATGTTATAGTTAATTTTGTACTAAATCAATATCTGATTTACTTGAGTGTTTAACTCACAGTTGGCTCTTTACTGTTAGTAAAACACAGTTAGTATGGGAAACCATTGAAAACGGAGGTTGCTAACAAGTGGCTAAATTAAATTCAATGCAAACCAACTTTAAGCTTTTCACTGACAGAAAATGTGAAAGCAGTGACTGATGAGTTCAGTACAAGCAGATCAGAGGATCTAAAACTGACTTCAGATCAGCAGTTAATGTTGGAGCTCCACCTGCTGGACAAAACACTGTCTACACACATGAGCAGCAGACGATCATAAATACTCTCTGCATCAGTTTTAGCTCCATGGATGTGACACACGGACAGAGAAGCTGAGATGTTGCGTATGTTTTAAATATGGTGAGGCGTTCAGGTGACAGTTTGTCTTCTCAACTCTGACTAGTTTCTCTACAGATTACATGCTGCATCAAAGCCAAAGCAGAACATTTTGAATTTATCAATCATCATCATCATCATCATATCATCAGACAAATTATTATAAGCAGTCGATAATCAACTTTACTGATGCTTTTGATACTTAAGTTCGTTTAATATCAGTTACTGTAAAACTTTTACTAAAATACTCTTCACATGGCTGACTTGCACTTTTATCAAAGTAATATTTCAACATCATATCTTTACTTTTACTCAAGTATGACTGTGAGTACGTTCACAGTACTTTGTGTAAATACAGTATGACACATGGAAAGGCCTGCTTTGAAAAGGTAATGTGAAAGAGGCCATTGTAAACAAATATTAAACTGTCATGAAGGCTCTATGGCTGATGATTAAAACCACTAAGAGCATCACTGGAACCATCTACTGCACAGATTTATGTGTTGGTCCATCTGTAGTGTTTGGATAGGATACATAATTCCAAGCATTGCCATTATTTTGATAATTGTACTGCATGTATAACTGGTTGTTTGAGCACTATATGGTATCTACAACATCATCACTTACAATCACAGCCTCCAGAACATCGACCAAATGGACCTGGTGGTGTGATTATTTCATCAGCTGATCTTTTTAAGGGCAAGACTGAAATCTCAGTCTCAGCTCTGTGACTGTGAGGACTCAGTCAGGACACAGAAGTCAAGTTATCAACACATTTATTCAGTAAGACTGATGTAGTAACATGTATATGATGCAATCACACTTAACCTGAAATAATAATCAAATTAAACAATAGCACTCAGTAGAATGCATACCTCCACCAAGGCCCAACTGAAATCAAATAAAACATATTTTAATCTGCTAGATATTGATATTGATGTATTTGGACCTGCATCAACTTGTACTCACACATTGTCCACTCATCATTTACTCTTTATCTGGAGCCACACTGAAAGTTAATGTGGTCTATTTTGAGACCCGTCATCCATCCAAATTCAGTGGAAATAACATGGGAGAAAACATAACCTCCTCGCTGGAGGTGAAAATGATGCAAAAATGAATCATACAGTTGATGACAAAAGAACAACAGCTGGCTATTATGTATTTATATCATAAAAAGGATGACACAGTTTAAACTTTGTTAAGTAGTGGCAGTAACAATATGTGTGGGTAATTCTCATTAGCATTTCGTTCATTAACAGAAATCATGTGACCTCGTCAGAAACATGGACTCAGTTACAATGATTTACTTATTGAATTTACCAACTAAACGGACAGCAGGTAAAAGTGAAGGTGCACCTTCACCAGAGAACTGATCGATAAACAAATAGTTATTTACAGTCCATAAAAACACACCAACTGAAAAAATAAAAACAATGCTCGTGGTTTTCCAGGCACAACATATAGAAACACACAGATCTGTATAGACACAAAACAAATCTATATATTAGAGTTGATGTTTTGTAAAACTTGAATCCAGCAGCTTTTTTCTGAACGCTGCATCGGCGTCCTGCTGCCACACAGAACTGATGAAACACCAGCAGGCAGTTTCTTCTCACCACTGTCGCCAAAATGTTGGGTCTTTGTAAAATAATGAATTAAAGTGTATGGTCTCGACTTGCTCCAACTGGAGAGTGTCATGAGATCATTTTGTTGTGAACTGGCGCTATATACTGATTGATTGATTGAGCTCTAAATACTGAGATACAGTCCAAAACCTTCATGAATGTTCATGTGCTGTTCAAAGATGTCAGCGTGGCGATCAGGCGATGACACATTTGTCTTCGTGTTTTTGTTTTAGTCTATTTTTTTCTTGTTCATGTTTCTTCTTCAGCTCCTCCAGTTCATTTGGATGTTTTTCTGTGTTCTCTGAGCTTTGTTTGTCATGACTCTCTTTTGTCTCTGTCATTTCTCTCTCTTGTTTCTTCTTCAGCTCCTCCAGTTGTTCTTTCAGATGTTTTTCTTTGTCTCCTGAGAGGTCTTTTAACAGACTGTACTCTCTGTCAAACCTCGTTTCTGTCTTTGTCAATTCTCTCTCATGTTCTTGCTTCAGTTCCAGTATTTCCTCCATGTGTGTCTCTACCAGAGTTGAGAAGTCTTTGGTGTATCTCTTTCTGAAGTCATTGAATTCTTCACCTTGTTTTCTGGCCTCATCTTCATACTTCTTCTTCATTTCCTCTATTTCTCTCTTATACTTTTCCTCTAACTCTCTGCGCTCCCTCTCCTCCTGCTCTCTTCTGATTCGATCTTCTTCTTTTCTTTTGTTTTCATATTTTTCCCTTTCCTGGTCAAACTCCTCTTGGAGCTTTTTAAATTTTGCTTCCTCCTCTTGTTGTTTCTGTTGATTTTCTTGACATCGTTTCTCCCACCATTCTGTTCTTTCTTTCTCCCAGTGCGCTCGTTGGTTCTTCATCTCTTCTCTGGTCTGCTCCAGCTCTTTGTCGATGGTTTCCTTTTCCTTTGATTCAGACTTTATTTTCTTTTCCATTGCTTCAAGTTTTTGTTTCCAGTCTTGTTTATAGAGTTCTTCCTGTTTTTTCTTTTTGTTTTCCTCCTTGTCTCTCCTTTCCTGTTCTTTCCTTCTCACCTCTCGCTCCCTGTTGATGTTTTCCTCCATTACTTTAAGTTGTTCAGCTCTCAGTTTTCTCTCCCGTTTAATTTCAGCTATCTGTTCTTCCATTCTTCTCTTCATCACTTTAATTTCCTCCTCATGTTTTCTTTGAAGTTCTTCCTTCTGTCTCTCCATTTCTTCTTCTTTCTCTTTCAGGATCCTCTCCACTTCCTTCTGTATCGCTGTCTCGGCCTCCGTGAACATCTCTGAGGTGTAGCAGCTGCCTCCATTTTCCCTCAACATTTTGTTTGACTTTGTCATCAACTCTCTGACTTGTGTGCGGTCTGTCTGATCCTTATTATTGAAGACGAGGTACCTTCCTCCACAGTCATTTATCACTTTTTTCAAAAAGCCTTCACGATCGTCTTCTATATAACTCTCAACTGTTTGACCCTCCAGTTCATCTCCTCTGGTGAAGACAACGATGATGAAATCTGCTGACTTCTTGCCAAAGCATTTCTTGATCAGTTCCACAGAGTCTTTCTCCTCCTGTGTATATCGACCGATCTGCAGCACCAGTAAGAAGACATGAGGTCCAGGAGACAACATGCTGATGCATTTTAGAAGTTCCTGTTGAACTGCATCATTGGACAGAGTTGTGTCAAACAAGCCGGGAGTGTCGACAACAGCAACAGGTCGTCCATCAATCTCTCCAGATGCTTTCTCACAGAACCTGGTCACAGAACTTGAGCAAGCTTTAGATGTAAAAAGTGTTTTGCCTAAAATCGTATTTCCAGTTGCACTCTTCCCACTGCCAGTCCGCCCAATCAGCACCATCCTGAGACACTCTCTGCTCTGATGTTCATCATCACCTCCATCTTCACTCTTCCTTTTCAGACCCTGTAGCTCAGCTTTAAGTTTTGAAACCTTCTCCATCAGAGCTGTAGTCAACATGTCCTTTGTGAAGCTTCTGGATCCTTCAGCTCTCATCTTTTCAAAAGAATCCAACAGTTCTGGGATCTGCTGCTTGTTGTTGATGTTGAGAACAACATATCTTCCTCCACAGCTCTGAAGGAGCTCCTGGATGTCTCTGTTCTTTCTTACAAAGCTAACAACAGCTGGAGCTGTAGGATCTGACTCCACAGTGAACAGAATCATGGTGAAGTCATTGACTCGAGAGCTGAATGTGTTCTGGATGGTCTTTAACTCACTCTTGTCTTCATCAGTGAGGGGACCCACAGGTAGGACCAGGATGAAGGCATGGACGCCCTCAGGATCACAGAGGGAGACACACCTGAATGATTCCTTCATCACTTCCTCCTGAGGTTTTCCACACAAGGCAGGCAGCTCCACCAGGGAAACCCGACGTCCACACACCTCTCCCTGACTCTGAACACACTCTGATGAGTTGGAGACTGAAGGAAACTTAAAACCTAAAATGGCCTCAGCTGCTGAAGTCTTCCCTGCTCCTCTCCTCCCACACAGAACCAGGTTTAAAGCTGCTCTGATGTCTTCAGACTTTGGTCTGATGGTCTCTTCACTGAAGGTGAGGAATGCTCCTCTGTTTTCATGGACAATGCTCCTAATCTTCTGCATTAATGACCAGTGGTTGTCTTCAGACATGTTGTAGTGTCTTCCTCCACAGTCTTTAAGGAGCTGATTCCCAGTGGAACTTGTTTTCTTCTCCTCATGTGTGATGATGACCATCAAGTGTTTTAAAGCATCTTGACCAAACAAACTCAGGATGAACTTCAGAGTTTCTCTGTTCTTCTCTGTGAACTTGGAAGGATTCACTAACAGCAGGAGAACATTTGGTCCAGGAGGACAAAGACTGATGCAGCTCTTCATCTTTTCTCTCACCGTCTCCTCAGACAGACTGAACATGTCTGGAGTTTTAACTACAGTTAGAGGATTTCCTCTCCACTGTCCCTGGGCAACCACAACTTGTTTGGAATGTTTTTGTAAATGAAAATGTTGATTCTGCAGGATGAAGTTACCAAGTTTTGTCATTTTGTGCTCACTGTTCCCCACCAGAACAATCCTGAGTGCAGACACTGTAATAAAAGAGAGGGATAAAGTAACAGTTTAGGGTTGATGGCAACAGGTGAGTGGAGCCAAATTCAGACAAGAGGAAACAGGAGTCAGTTTGATTGAAAACTGTCTGTAACAGTGATTCTCTCTTTTTGGACCAGCGCCCCCTCATCCATTATTCAGGTCCCGTTTGACCCCCGTCTAATAAATCCTGTTCAAGGAGGGAAACAAAATATCTTCATCTTTTTCTCTTTTCCTGTAGTAGGCCCACTATAGTTCAAGAGTTTAATGTTAATCTAACCAGCCCCTCCCCTCTGACACTGTGGAGATTATCTTGGCAAAGGGAAGACACACAGCTGGCCTGTGACTAGGTAATGTATTGTAGCGACCCAGTAGAAGTAGTGGGAGAGAATGATGGGGGGAAGGAGTTGCCCCTAGTTCAGCTTGATAGACCAGTTCAGGGTTGGGGGGGGAGAGGAGAAGTGGAGGGAGAACGACAGGCAGTTCGAGGGAAAAGCCTGTGAAGAGAGGCTGTCACACATTGTAGTTAGCTAGCTAGCCAGCTTTCGGCTATCAGTCTTTGTTGTTTCGGGCACTCCTCCAACTCACTTATTAGCCTGTAAAAAAGGGTAATAAAACCCAGTTCTCTGGTTAAAGCTTCAGTCACGGTGTCCTCATCATTCCACGCTAGCCCGCATTGTTGGGCCGCAAACGCTACACTGGCGTCAGAAGTGGGATCGCCAAGCCTCCATTTCCCACACATACGCGGGCTAGGACCACTAGCTAACACCGTGGGACGAGATGGCTGAACGAACCGGAAAGCCCGAACCGGAAAGCCTGACCTCTTCAGCGCGTACTACCCACCTGAATCCTCACGGCTCTGTCACAGGACAAGCTCTCCCAGCTCCACATGCCTGACTCCACCTGCAGGTGTAACACAGACTTTCTGTCTGACTGGAAGCAGCATGTGACGCTGGGGAAACATGTCTCTGAATCCCTGACCATCAGCACTGGGTCCCCCCAAGGCTGCATTCTTTCTCCCCTGCTCTTCTCCCTGTACATGAATGGTTGCACCTCCAGTCACCAGTTCATCAAGCTCCTGAAGTTCGCGGACAACACCTCACTGGGCTCATCTCTGGTGGGGATGAGTCCGCCTACAGGTTGGAGATTGACCAGCTGGTGACCTGGTGCAGCCAGAGCAACCTGGAGCTAAACTCTATAAAGACAGTGGAGATAGTTGTGGACTTCAGGAAGAACCCAGCCCCACCCGCCTCCATCATCCTGTGTGGCTCCCCAGTGGATTCCTGCTGCTTCCTGGGCACCATCATCACCCAGGACCCAAAATGGGAGCTGAACATCAGATTCCTCACCAAAAAAAGCCCAACAGAGGATGTTCAACCTGCCAAAGACGTTGATGGTGCACTTCTACACTACCATCATCAAGTCCATCCTCACCTCCTCCATCACTGTCTGGTACGCTGCTGCCACTGCTAAGGATAAGAGCAGACTGCAGTGTATCATACGCTCCGCTGAAAAGGTGATTGGCTGCAACCTTCCATCCCTTCAGGACCTGCACAGCTCCAGGGTTCTGAGGCGTGCAGGTAGGATTATGGCCGACCCCTCCCATCCCGGTCACAGACTTTTTGACACTCGCTCCTCTTGCAGTTCATCAGGACCAAAACCACCCGCCACATGAACAGTTTCTTCCCCTCTGCAGCAGGGATCCGTAACAAGTCTCAGGCCCCCGACCCCCACCCCCATTGACACTGACTCTTGCATTCATCCCCACCACCGCCCTTGAATCTATGCATTACAATAATGCAGAATTTGTAAATTTTAAAAATAATTTTTAACAATCTTTTACTTTTTGTCTTTTTTTTGTCAAACTGTACATCTCTTCCGTCTTTATTTGTCACCATCCCACACTTATGTCTCTGTTGGTTTATTTTGCATAATAGACACTGTCTGTTTATTGTTATTGCATGCACCTTAGTCACCAAGACAAATTCCTCGTTGGTGTAAAACCCTTCTTGGTAATAAACCTGTTTCTGATTCTCAAACACAGAGCATAAAGCCAAAGGAGGCCAGCTGAGTTGTAAGGAGAAAAGAATAGCTGTCTCACTCACCACTGGCCACATTGCTGACTGACGTCCCCGATGCGGTAGAAAAAAGCCCCTTCCAATTTGCCGTAACTCCCCGGCCATGCACTGGTGTGACAGAGGTAAACAATGTCCACGCACGCAAAACGTGCCTTGACCAATCAGATGACGATGACGTCACCGCCCTGACAAATCCTCAAGGTAAATTTGTTGGCCAACCAAGCTCTATACCAGAGTTACAAAAAGACATTACAGCTAAAATAGAAGAGGAATCTATGCAGAGAATGAGCATTGCAATGGAGCATGCTTCTGGCCTTTTTCTGAAGAGCTCTGGAGGCAACATGATGTCCACGATGGGAGAAGAACCACAAGGCTGTGTTAATAAACCACAAGAAACAGAGAGCCATGCCGATGCTAATAAGGCTAACAATAAATATGCTAAGGAAACAGCTGTGAGTGACCAGGATACTAATATTAGGCTTGACAGGTGTAGGTACCCCATCGTAGCCCCTGTTAGTTCCGTGGCTGCTGCTGCTGCTAACCAACCAAAGAGGACCTGGTGCCTGCTCTGACTACCGCACGAGAGAGTGCTGCCTTAGTTACTCTTCAAAAACCAACCCCAGATCCTGTTCCCAGGGGCAGCCACATAAAAGTGGGGCGTTATGATGGAGGGGGAGGCAAGAATGGTACTGTTGGATGTGACCACAGCTGACCTAGAAAATCCACAAGCTATAATTAGGGCCCTCGAGAGGCGGTTTGGAAGCTCCACCTCTGCTGTCGTGATGAGGCAGAGGTTCAACGAGAGAGTGCAAGAACCCAGGGAGAGGTTAGGGGTGTTTGTGGTGGAGCTGCACTACCTGGCACAAAGGGGATTTCCTGATTTTGATGATACAGCGCGCTTGGTATTACACCCATTCTTGAGAATTGGGACAAATCATGTCCTACCAAAAAAAACTTAAAATTATTAATCATCAACACACTAATTCCATTTATTTTTTGGTGAAAATTTATTTTTAAAGGATTTATATATATGAAATAATATGATTTATAAAATATATTGGTGTGCTTTTTTTTTTTAACTTCTTAACTGGCCGTGCCAGAAAACACTGTTGTCCCAGACAAGAATTCACAACTTCAAACGATTAAAAAATGTGTTAAAAGTCATCAAAATCTAAAAATAACAACACCTACTGATAACATAGATGTCAAATGTACTACTATAATCATCTTTGTTTAAAAATATATTTTTTGTTAAAAAATGTTGGCCCTTTAAAGTTGTGTCCCAGATCTTTGTCAACTCTGTCAGATTTCTACAAAAACATAATTTAATCAGGCATAAAAACGGTCAGCTATATCCTAAGGACCCCTTTTCACTTCCTGGTTTCAAACAAAGGCGGGAATGCTGTTTAGGCACTGGTAAGCTTTCTATTTTCTGATAAATTCATGAAA
>CAEMYA010000252.1:96357-112644 GCA_903131615.1 Diplodus sargus | reverse complement strand
ATAATGGTATTTATTTCTTGAATAAAAAGATATTAAACTTTTTGATTATACAGCTAATTAAATCATCTTGTATTTAATACAACAAAAATCATTAAACATTTCCTTAATGTTTTATATTATAATACTGTGACTTTTTGTGTGTCTGACGGAGTTGACAAAGTTCAAGTCCTCAGCTGCAAAAAATGCTATTTAAGAAAAAATTAAATCACTGGGTGGTTGGCCCGTTACAAGGTTTAATAGTCAAGACTTTGATCTTTTAAAATATATCTTCCAAGCATGATTGAAGGTTAAAAAAAAATAATAATAAAAATAAGGTTTTGTCCCAATTCTCAAGAATGGGTGATTAACTAAAGAAGCATTTATTCACGGCATAATGCTCCTCCCCTTATGCCAGCAAGTCTGGCTGACCCACAGAGCTTGAAGGGCTTGGAACGCAGAGCAGTGTCACTAGAGGACAGACAGAACCCAGCCTGTCACCAGAGAGGTCACATATGGCTAACCTACAGACAGGAGAGGTGACCTGTCGAGCCATATTATCCAATAATGTCAGGGGGTGGGGTGAGCTGCGAACTGAGGACGCTGACCTTAAAATGGTCATGGGGTGGCTAGAAGCAGGCGGCCGGCCTCTCTGGGTAGATGTGGTGGAGCCGTCGGCCACAGTCAGAGGTCTGTGGTTTCAATGGCCTCGGTTGGAGCTGCAGGAAGGAGTCCTGAAGAGGTGCTGGCGTGAGCCGGCCACTGGAGAACCTGGCAGGTGGTCATGCCAAAGGACCTCTGGGGTAAAGTCCTGGAGGCACAAAATGGGTCCCCTGGAGTTGGACACTTTGGGGTCACAAAGACCTTAAAGAGGCTGAGGCAGGCATTCTATTGGGGCCAGAGCAGAGCATCACCATGGCACCAATGGGCCGAGTGGCAGTCAATGTGTTGGGCCCACTTCCCCGTACCAGCAGAGAGAGCCGGTTTGTACTGGTTGCCATTGACTACTTTACAAAGTGGCCAGAGGCCTACCCTCTTCCTGACGAGGAAGCAACAACCATAGCAGAAGCCTTGGTGCAAGGAATGTTCATTTGCTTTGGAACGTCCTCAGAGCTAAACTCAGGGCGGAACTTCGAATCACAAGTATTCGCTGCTATGTGTAGCCAGCTTGGTATCCAAAAGACGAGAACCACAAAGTGATGGGCTTGCGGAGCGATTCATGTGGACCTTAAGTGCCAATTAGCTCTCACCACTGCCCGAGATCAGGGTGACCGGGAACTGCAGTTTCCCCTTATCCTCATGGCATGCCGCAGTGCAGTCCAAGAGTCCACTGGCTGTGATGTTGGGCAGGGAGCTTAGGACGACCGCCCTATGCACCAGATGCCATGGCTGGCCCGGAGTATGCCCAACGGTTACAGGACCGCTTGCGCAGAGCAGGGGTCTGTCAGAAGCGATGTTATGACATACATGTCAAGCGCAGGACTTCCACACTGGGGATCTCGCCTGGGTGTATGGACCTAAGAGGGTAAACGTCCGCTGCCCCATGCTGGACAGCACCTGGGTTAGGCCCTGTTATGTGGTCGAGAGAGTCAGTGAAGTCGTGTACAGAGTCAAACTGGCTCCCAGAGGTCGCACAGTCGCACTGCGCCAGGATAGGATGGCGCCATACCAGGGAAACCAGCAACCAGCATTTCCACTTTCCAGAACCCCACTGAGGCAGCGACAGGGTGTTCCTCAAGGAAAGGTGGTGACACCCCTTCGGGCTGTGGTGCCAAGGAACGACACTACGATAAGTGGAACACTGCTGTTGGATCATGTCTTAAGAAGGTCACAGAGGGAACGGCGCCTTGGGGGGTGAGAGAGGAAGAGGAGAAGTGGAGGGGAAAAGGCAGGCAGTTCGGGAAAAAGCCTGTGAAGAGAGGCTGTCACACATTGTTGTTTTGGACACTCCTCCAACCTGTTATTAGCCTGTAAAAAGGGTAATAAAACCCGGTTCTCCGGTTAATGCTTCAGTCGCGGTGTCTTTGTCATTCCGCGAGCTAGCCCACATTTTTGGGCCGCAAACACTACAGTTGTATGGCCCAATGCAACTACACTGCTGGATTTATTTAGTTTACTTACACTGGTTGCTTGTGTTTTCCACTGGTGATGAGGTAGGTGGTGTGGACCAAAGTTTCATCACTGTTAAAAGACAAAACCATAAGTATTAATTACAGAAAATCAATGTCATCTCTTACTGCATTATAATCATGTGTCAATTGACTCACAGTTGCTGAATGGGATTTTTACTGAATGCAGTCTGCTTGACATGAGATGTTTCAGCCCTATAAAAAAGAAAAACACCATCAGCTGCAAAACCTTAAGTTAATATGGTTTTGACCCACAGATGAAGTCGTTCACTGTGGATTTCAAAATGGACTCTGACCTGAACTCAGTTTCCCAGAATTCCCAAATCTTCGCACCTAGGTGCAAATTCAGCTTTGAGCTACTATTGGTCAGGGTGATTGTCAAAACTTCCTTTGTTCCCTCTCTTCTGCCGGCCCTCAAGGGCTCTCCTGGATTATTCTGGGCCTCACTGCAGCGACACAAGGTCCTAGTATTGCTAGTGTTCCAGATCAGTTAGCACTAGCAGCTGTGGTGCCAAGCTCACCAGCTAACTCCACAATCCTCAAGGCTGGTGCCCCGAGGTGATCTAATGTAAATGGGATCTTATTTATCATAATTAATAATTATCCATGATAATCATTCATTATTATTGACAGCCAAATTTAATCCAAATCTCCCTATTAATTAGGGGTGTGCATTGGCACTGCCCTCACGATTCGATTCGATTACGATTCACCAGGTAACGATTCGATTCAATTCGATTCTACGATGCATTGTGATGCATTGCGATTCATCAAAATTCTACTGCACACAACAAGGCAAATTTTTCATCAGTCAAGAGGCAATACAACAGTCAGATATTGAACAACAGATATTGGCTGCTATGTGTGTATTATCACTCTCCTGTTTCCCCAGGTGTTCCCCTCTGTTAATCCAAACCCGCGGAGAGTTTATAATCATATGGATGCTGTTATAATGTGTAGTGATTGAGATCCTGACCCACCAAACATCCTGGAAAGTGACTTAAGTTTGTTAAGTTTTTCGCGCTAAACTACATAATTATACATAATTACCATCAGTAAACAGGACGCTGTCTGACTCTGTCACTCGCGGGGATGGAGGCTGTTTTCTGGGGGAAAGTTCCCTGAAGTCTCGGTCGGGATAGCTGACGGTCACAAACACTCTGAGTTAAAGTTGTTTGCCGGTGACAGACGCTGTTTTTGGTGCAGAAATGTGAGGAAGAGTCGGCAGTACAGGCAGGAGGACGGACGCTGCTCCACGTATAGCTGCGTTATTTGTTTTCCTCATATAAGTTGCCAAAGACAGTTACAGTTACTACGTTACTCTTGTTCGGTCCTGTAACGTTGCTTTGTGGGACATTTCTCTGTATTTAGTTGAGTGAAGGACCTGTGTAGTTATCAGACTGTCAGACCGACACGCCCTCGCTCTGCGCCTCCGGATTATCCGTTCACACACAGGGACGGCCCTGATACTGTTGTTGTTATGCTAGCTAGTGCTGCCGCTTAGCATGTAGCTACAGGCTGCGCATGTCATTGCAACGTTGCTCCGAAAAATGCCCGCGGAAGTAATTGAAACTTCACAACTTTATTGTCCACTCAAGGCCAGAAAATAAACAGTGACATAATCGATTATGGCACGTTGCCGCATCGATGCTGAATCGCGCATGCCCCGCATTCCAATGCATCGCCGAATCGATTATTGTTGACACCACTACTATTAATGCTACATAGCACTACATAATGGTGCTTTGTGTGACGCAGTGTACAACAATATTCAAATTTAATCATGGATGAGATGTTTTCGTCACATTATAAAAGTAGTTCTGTCACTTACCAACATCTCTAACAGGATCCAAATTGACAAGTTCTTGTTTCAGGCTTTGATCACCAGCAGGTAAATCAGGTGTTGTGTCTTTGAAAACCTCAGAGCTCAGATGATCTTCCTTACTCTCCTTCACCATTGTGTCTATGAGGGTCAACAACTGTTGACGGTCATGGTGCCACAACGAGCTGGATCTACACTTTCTGATCATGTCTCTTAACGGTGGATTTGACATGTATTTTTCCATCAGACCTGGACTCTCCTCTCTGGATGCTGACATCAGAACCAGTGAATGATCAAATGATTGATCACTGAAGAGGTTCAGGACTCTGCAGAGCTTCAGTTTGTTTTCCTCAGTGAAGTCTTCAGGCTGTAGAACCAGCAGGAACACATGAGGTCCAGGATCAGAGAGTCTCTCACAAGTTTCTAAATGTTCTGTCAGTCTGTATTCAGACATGCTGGGATGCAGCAGATCTGGGGTGTTGATCAGAACTATTTCTTTCTTCTTGAACTGTCCTCTTCCTTTCAGACAGTGGTCTGATTCTCTCTCAGTGTTGAACACAGTTGTTCCCAGTATGAAGTTCCCCACTGAACTCCTCTGAGACCAGCTGTTCCCCAGCAGAACCACCCTCAGCTCAGACACTGGAGAGACAATTAGTTTAATTATTTAATCACCTTTATCAAATAAAATAAAATGATTAAAGAACTGCTGCACTAAAAACAATTTACAGTAAACACACTAAACTCTTAGAATGATAAACTAATAACACTGAATTTAAATCTTATTGAAAACAAGAATAATTCTGACTCACTGAGAGGAGGCAGAAATTCAAAGCTGCTTCTGCGTTCACGAGGTTGAAGTTCATCTGTTGTAAGATACAGAAACACAAACATTCCTTCAGTCATTCTCTCTTTTTCATGTTATCTCATATGGACATGATTTGGACACAATGGCATCATTTACATGTGCAGTTATTGTGGGGTTTTGTATTAATAACTGTGATTTACCACATCTCTACTCTTACAAATATCTTCTGTCATGTTTCTGTGATTTCCTGTTTTATTTTGAAATTGTACCCTCGTGTTCTTCTCACTTCCTCCTCTTGTGTTTCCCTACTGTTTTCTTGTGGTCATAACTAGGGATGTTCCGATCAGGTTTTTTTTGCCTACGAGTCATTTGAGTTTGAGTATCTTTCGAGTCCCGATCCTATACTTCTGTAATACATGAAAAAAATGAAGAGCGAAGAAACAGATCCAGGATGTCCCTTATTTTTTATTTTATTCACCTTATTTTATCATTTTACACTTGTAAACAGAGCACTTCTGTGTGGTAGCTTGAACAATCAATTAATAACAAATAAAATAAATTCTTCACATTGGAGTTTAGTACAACAGTATATATTAAATAAAAATGTCTACTATAAAAATTAACAGCAGCTCAACTTAAAATACCTAGCAGCCATGTTAACAAATAAGCTAATAAAATTGCCACAGTGTATAAATCCACCTCTTGAAATCCCAAGTTTGCATATCTCACAGTTTGCAATCGCAATGTTTTTGTCATCCACTTTAAAATACTGTAATAGTCGGAGTTACTGAATGTAGCACCACTAGGTGGCACCTCCTTTTGTTTAGTGGATAATGTAACCTGTACCTAGAAGAAGAGCAGGTGTACTTCCGCTCCATCATGCGTAAAGATGCCGCCCACGGAGTAAAGACCCCTTTTTATTTTATTTTATTTTGTGATGTGTTGGTGTAGGATCTTCGGCCTTTGTTTGTCATTGCATGTATGCATGTAATAACTATTGCCGTAGAGACCTGGCTTGGTATGGTCTGAAAAGTGGAATAAAAGTATGTGCGGAAATCCCACATGTTGCCTGCCGTGTCTTTAAGCTAACCAGAGCTACCGCCATTGAAAGTGGACCATAACCTTCCACTTTACCATCCACGTTACATTACCTCCACACTGCAGACATATTCGCACCCACAGCTTCAAGCTGTCAGGTCGCACTTGGGGATCGACACTTTTTGCCTGCCATGACGGCCGCACCGAGCATGCAGCAGCTAACGTGAGTAGTTAAAAAACCTTCTTTTTCATAAACTCTGTGTACACAGTGTTCTCAATGCTCGTGTTCATGAGTAGAGACCCTGGTGATACTACGAGCAAAGTTTCATGTTGTGTCGAGCCTTCTTAGTGTTCTAAAAATAGTGATTTTGATGCCATCGTATCCCTGCCCCTAGCACTCCCGTTCAAAATTAACGCAAATACGGTAAATCTTAAAAGTGCCTCTTTCATCGTAATTATGCATTTACCCAAAGGTTTGACTCATATTCAATTGCAAATAAAGCCTCGGTTGCTTTTTGGCGAGAGTTTCACTAAACACAGTGGCATCAGCATGTGGACAATACAGTGTGCCCTGGCTACCTCCACACATGTTTGGAGCACATCTAGTCTATCCTACTTTTGTTCCTGCAGGCTACTATTGAAAAACTGTTATAGGTTCACTATGGACTGATGCAGATTATTCAGTGAACAATGGACACAGTAACATGGACTGTTGTGAACTGAGTGGTTACCGTCCATTATGGAAGTCATGGGACAATACGGTCAAAGACAAACAAAGTGTGAAAGCAATGTGTGAAGTCAGTTGTATGTCTCTAAAATGTTATTCTTATATGGTTCACATAACTGGAAAGAAGTTCTAGTCATAATCTAGATTTAGGATGAAGTTATGGCATTGGAAAATGTGAATGGAATGTTTGCAGTATATGTGTGTCTATACAAGTCAGAAGTCTCCATGGAGTGTATAGTGAAATGACAGAAATGTTTTTTGTTTCAGAGCATTTAAATAGTACTGCACTATTGTTACAATTGCTAAAAATGAGATTGTCCCTAAATCTAAACACTGTAGTGTTATTAAAGAGTGGAGTGTGATGAGATGGTAAAACCTGTTAAAATGCACTTAAAGCCATTTACTTCTTTCCAAGTTGCAAAGGAAGCTATTGCCATGGCGTGATGTGTTAGATCTAGAGAGTTACCTTTAATGTTGGAATTACAAGATGAGTATTACATTCCAGGCAAAGGTGTATTGAAAAACGATGCTAATGTTGAGGACAACATTTATTTTGCAGGGGAGGATTGTAGCACCTGAAGAAAATGTTATTTTCTTTTGTTATTATTTATTCTACATGTCTGTCAGTAATATACAGTTTCAGCTCTGCTGTTTGAGTATGTTTCATTATGCTTGCCAGCAGGGGGCAGAATTGGTGGTAAGTGACTCTCAGCCAAGTAGTAGAAGTAGAAGAGAGTTTTTTTTTTGTTGAGTGATTAGACTGAGCCCGTGCTGCTGCGGTGAAGAAGTGTACCCGGTGCTGCATCAACGGTCTTGAGTTGTTTTGTCGGTCTTGCCATAGAGTAATAAAGCTGCACTCATTCCTGCACCCTACATTGTTGCTGGGGTGGAGTAACACTACTTTGTACTTGTCACACAGCGGTGAGGTCACTTGCCCTTCCTCATGTGTCCCTGGTCTGACGTCGTCCCTGATTCCTGATGGTTTCCACCTGTTCCCCTCTCCCTCATGTGTTAAATAGTCTGTGTCTCATTCTTGCGTCTACCCCAGCCCTTTGTCACAGTCTCATCAAGTTAAGTATTCGAAGTTCATGTTGATTTTTGTTCTGTTTTTCCTTGTGCCTCGAGAAGAGTGAATTTTGTTTTGATATTGCCTTTTGTTTTTGATTTTCAGAGTCAGCCTTTTGCTTTCCTCCCTTTTGGAGCGCTTTGCTCTCTTAGTTCTTAGATCAGTGATATTTTTATCTAGTCTTAGTTTTCCTCCCATGCGGAGCGATTTGGATTGATTCGTTTTTTCCTCCTTCGTGGAGTGCTGTGTTCTGCCTTTTCTCCTCCTTTGGAGTGATTTTGATTTCTTCGTTTTGTCTTGTTTATAGTGTAGTCAGGTTAGGTTTTGATAGCCTATTAATTTGTCTCTCTGCCTTGAACGCCCAACGATTTGCAGAATAAAAGTCTGTTGAATTTTGATTCTGCCCTGCATCTGAGTCCTCATTTTAGTGCAGGTCTGACAGTACTCTGGCATTTTAAGGCCCCCACAGACAAGCCAGAGTCAAACCAATGGCCAACTGACTTTATCTGACCACTCACTGCCTCTCGTCTGACCCGTTCGGTAGAAAAGTTGCATTGAACACACCGCTTCGACATGCTGCCAACTCCACAGTAGCGTGTATGTTTTGTGCTTGCATGAGATGCAATAAGCCTCCTTAACAGCGGGTGGTGCCAGTCTCGTGCAAGTAATCCAAAACAGGAAATGATGGAAAGGAGTGCAGAACATCGATTATCAGTATCACACAATACTTGGCATTAGATCATTATGGCTGAGCTGATGGTCGCGTTCGTATATTATACGAAGACATCGCAGGAGGGAAAAGGAGAGTAAGGAGAATCATCACTTCCGCCCCTCCCACACACCGCACTGATTCGCTAGCACACCGCCAATCAGAATGCTCACACAGCTAGCACACAACCAGAGTGTCCAATGGCTCAGATGGCCAAGAGCCAACGTTGTCAGACTTCGCAAGTTGAATCGGAGCAAACAAAGTCTGCGCAGTTCCAAAAGCTTCCAACACGAATGAACACACCAAACAGAGCTCGTCCGGGTCTCTCCAAAGCCATCGGTTGGTGTTTTTCAGGCTTTACTCTTAATGAATTTTGGATTATATGTTTGTTTTTCATCTTTTTATTTCAGCTATTGTTAATTAAAGCTCATTTTTCTTCCTCATCCTGCCTTAGTGTGTCTCTGCATTTTGGGTCCTCACAATATTTTGGCAAAACATAACAATTCTCAACTTGATTTTACAGATATTTTATGATACAACTTTCTATCTTAGTCTGATTTGAGTACCTGAGTTATTGAAAACAAAATCTGAACTGACAAAGGAAACAAAAGCCCCATTCACACTGCTGTTTGGATGCAGGGATCCTGCGCCAATTCTCCGCCTCCTCCTCTGTGTGAAAGTCTCAGAGGAGGCGAGGGGTGAAATTTCGCTCCGGCACTGATCCACCTCTGGAGGTTGTAGCAGAGGCGCAGCATTGATGAACCAAACCAGTGTGAATAGATAAGCCGACTGCGCGTATCGAGGGAATGTCGGTCTGACAGTCTGTTAACTACACAGGTCCTTCGCTCAACTAAATAAAGAGAAATGTCCCACAAAGCAACGTTACATGAACAAACAAAAGTAACGTAGTAACTGTAACTGTCTTTGATAACTTATGAGGAAAAAAATACCGCAGATATATGTGGAGAAGCGTCCGTCCTCCTGTCTGTCCTCCCGGCTCTTTGTCACATTTTTGCCCAAAAAACAGCGTCTGTCACCGGCAAAAAACTTTAATTCACCAAGTGTTTGTGTTGTTGTAGTTACTGTTGTTACTGGTGATGGTCAGCCCTCCAGACGTGACTTCAGTAAACTTTCCCCCAGAAAACAGCCTCCGTCCTCGGGAGTGAGTCAGACAGCGTCCAATTTACTGATGGCAATTATTTAATTATGTAATTTAGAGCACAGTACATAACTTTGTCACTTTCCAGGATGTTGGGTGGGTCAGGATCTCGATCACAACACATTATAACAGCATCCATGATAATAAACTATCAGCAGGTTTAGATTGACAGAGGACACCTGGGAAACATGTTGGAAACACACCGACGTCATCATCATGACGTGTACATCATGCCTCTTTAGGATTGAACCGCTGACTTTCTGTGTGAATTACTCGGCAGTTCGTCTTTACACCGGCGCTGCTTGGCTCTGTGTGAATTACCAGTGGCAGAGAATTGGCAAACCACCGCTGCGGCATTAAAGGGACACTTCACCGATTTGCATTAAGCTTTGTATCTTCAGGAAAACAGTCATGTTTTTGAATGGTCATGCATCATTCCCTCAGTTTGCCCTGAAACAGAGAAATGCGGATTTCAGTGTTGGACTTCCTGCTTTCAATGATGTAAAAATCGTCATTTTACGTCATTGAAAGCAGGAAGTCCTATATCTGTGTCGAGGGGGTAAGACTTCAAACGCTTCGCTCATTTTTCCAAGGGTGGGGGCTCGAGGTGGGACCCACTCACGCTACAGACCTATCACAGACCAATGGGCGGGACTTCACTTGCAGAAACGAAAATACATAGCCGCCATCTTTATTGGACGCTAAGCGAACAGACGCTGTGGGACCAGGTTTGACCCACGATGGCGGAAGGTATGCAATATGATATTTCAGACAACGAAGAGAGTGATTTCGAGAGCGTGATGCTCGAGTCAGATGTTCGCTGCTACCTGTACGAGCCACAATACAGCGACGAGCAGCTGAGGGAGATGGAGGCGGCAGGTCTTCTGCCTCGGCTGCGGCGGCTGCTGCAGCCGCGGCAGAAGACCTGCCCGTCCCGGACAAGGAGCCCGGACTGGCTCGAGCAGGGGCGGACTGGCGGTGCCACCGGTGCTCTCGCTGTGCGCCTATGGACACCGAACTGGACTCTGTCTGCTGCAGTGAATTCCAGAGATGCCAGTTTCTTCGCAACGAAATATCTACAGCGGACGGAGATATGTGTGGTGTGCCGGATTAGTGGGAGTGGCTTGCAGAGCTGTGCATTGTGGTGCATTGTGGGAGTTGTTGTCTTTCATGCAAATGCGCCCTATAGTCACTTTCTGCCTTTTCTCAGTCAAATAAGCACAAAATTCAAAAATGATGTTACATTTTGACTACAAATATGACCCTCTTTCAATAAAGATTAATGTTTCCATCGGTGAAATGCTTCTGTAATGCAGCTTCTCTGTGTGAAAGGGGCTACTGACATTGAAATATGTTTATCTGAAAGTTGTTCTGACACTGAAACAAATATTTGGTTCTGTTGAAAAGTAAAACACATTATTTATTTATTTTTTCATTAGTTTTTGATGAATTAAATCAGTCTTTCAGTGACTTTGCTTTTCAGTTTTAGCTTTCTGTCATTGTTTTGGCATGGAGAGGAGGGGAGGGCAAGTCTGGATATTTATATTTAGCTGATGAGACTTGAAACAAAAAGTGTAAATGGGGTCAAAGACTCAGGTCTCAGTTTCAGGCCTGAGCTCTAGTTTACAAATGTAGTAAATGATTGTTGAAGTGAGACTTTGTTAACAGTATTTACAGTCACATTAAAGACTTGGTCAGAGGCAGCATTTCATTCAGATTATACATCACATCTGAGGACAAAGTTAATATGTTGACAGAGAGAGAAGACAGTGTGTTATCAGGACTAATCAAGTCTGACTGGACTGACCTGATCCTGCTGCCGCCATGATGTCTCTCTGCTGGAAACCTCAGAGACTCGTTCACCTGGAGGGAAGAATGAACAGAATTTATGTTCTCTGATACTGAACTCTCTGTTTCACCCAGACAGCCATGATTAACTCATGATAGTCAGCTTGAATTATATGACCCAACTTTCACCATAGTTTCTTATCCTGAACCAATATTGTAGTTGATCTGCTTTTTTTTTCATACTCTGTTTGTTTGGTGCAATATTCACATTAGTGGGTATAATTATCAAAATATTTTTTGGATTCCTAAATGTTGGAGCTATCTAATTATTTATTTGTTATTGATAATGTTTGGTTAGTATAGTTTTCTTTTGATTCAATTTGTGATGCTATTTTCTATTACTAGTAATTTAAGTTAAATATTATTGTTTTGGGTTTTTTGTTTAGTAAATTGGGTAGCGCTGGGCACTGGAGATTATATAGTTATGACTGCAGGTGGAGGACCAGAATGCACCTGGGTGGGCACATATGTTTTTTTTACCAGCACAAGAAAGGCATATATAACAGATTCTAGATCTGACCAACCAGTCTAAGTAGCAGGCACAAGACTACACTACAATGATAGTCTAAAAGCGTATTTTATTTATAATCATAAAAGGTACTAAAATCTGAAGGGCAATTAAAAAGGATCAGTGTCCAGGATTTAACAGATTTAAGAGGAGAAAGTCAGAGGCCAAGGTCAGCCGCGCTGCAGACAAAGAAGGTGTCCTTGGACCCATCAAGGGGACTAGGCCGGCAGTGCCTTCGGCCTCAAGAAGCCCAACTCACTCTTAAGATGCAGCATCTGGAGCAGACCCTGGCCTACACACAGGACACAGAACAGATGAGATGAGAGAGAGACAGTGGCTGTGTCCCAATTCAGGGGCAGCATCCTTCGGAGTGCGCATTTGAAGTGCAATTACGTCACAACGCCGCACCAATTCAAATGATCCTCCAAATGCACCCCACAAATGCTGCATGCTTTTTCCCTCTTCCTGGAGGACACACCGCTACTATCCTTCGCTGCGACCTCAAGTGGCGCAGATTTTGCATTTAAATTTAAGTATTGAGTCTATACTCGGTTTTTGCTCCTTTGAACATCCAACGGCAGATATGTTAAACTTCAAGGGACATTAAAACCTCAAAATGTCCGTTAAAATATGTCGGTAATGCTCAGCTTGATGCCTTTGGAAGTAAAGCCTTAAAAGCCTTCACTTTCAAACGTTAGACGTTCAGAGGTTGACTGACATCTTTATCTTATTGTGACTGTTGAGATGTTGGAGACTATTTTTACTTCATATACATAAATGGACCAAGATGAACAGATTTAGATCAGACTGCTTTATTTCCAGAATGTAAAACTGCAAAGTCTAGTTAAATGTTTGAATGGAATAAAGAGCTAAGTTTATGATTGTCCTTATGATGATTATATATTTTTCCTGTATTAGATCTCTTTTGTCTGTTGACTTAACACAAAACATCTTTTACATTTCATTGTGTTTGAGGGAGCAAACAGAAGCTTCATCACTGTCCGAGGTCAGAACATCAGTTCACAGGGCGAAACATTCTGCTCCAACTGGATAAAAGTAAGGCAATAATAAATAATAAATAGCCGATTTGTCAGTCCTTTTTGTAAATCTTTGCATCCCTGTGTTAATGTGATCTTGTGTTGACCTTTTCTCTCGCTTCTCTCTGTGTTCAGAACAGTTCTGGAAACAACGGGCCTGCAGGGGAAGGTCGAGCCCAGCAGGCCAGAAACAAGTGGGACCATTTAAAGAACAAGTACAAAGTAGCTGCAGGTTTGAATGATGATGTGGAAACCAAATTATATTTGTTTTACCCATGCAAGTTAATATATACTTTGCTGACGTGATTGATTTCCACTGCCACAGGTTCGCAGATATCCAGGGACAGCAGAGGGTCAGCGGAAGGCCCAGCACTGCTACTGGGTCCTGGTGTGTCCTCATGCATGAGGTGTTAGGACAGAGGCCTTCCACTGTCCCCCTGTCCTAACTGCCTCCATCCCTGAGGACACACCAGGGCCAAGTGACCAGGAGGAGGAGGATGAAGATGAGGAGGAGGAGAGCCAGCCAGGGCCGAGGAGGAAGAGGAGGAGGAGGGTGGATGAAGGAGGACATGAGGCTGCAGAGAGGATGGAGAGGCTCTTCTCTGCTCCTGAGGACAATCCTGACATTTTAGCTGTTGTTATTTAGTTAATGTATGAGATCTTTTTAAATTATTTGTTCATAATTGTTC
Organism: Diplodus sargus; assembly: GCA_903131615.1. Classification (NCBI taxonomy): domain Eukaryota; kingdom Metazoa; phylum Chordata; class Actinopteri; order Spariformes; family Sparidae; genus Diplodus; species Diplodus sargus. The sequence goes on along the minus strand of CAEMYA010000252.1, from coordinate 99,131 downwards.
ATTTTATATAATTCATGAAATATAATATTGTTCTATTGTTGCACGTTGTCTATTCTATTCAGTATTTACAGCTTAAGTACAGTTTATAACAGCAAACAGCATCAAGTGCAACTTTTCAGAGACAGCAATGGATTTAATGTTTTCTTTTATCATTAAGGTCTAAACATTTACAACTATTTACAAAATGACAGCATAAATAACTATTTACAGATTATTATTAACTATTAACAACAGTTATCATTAAAATCAATATTTAAACAGTTACAGATGATGGACAGTAACAGGCTGAGCAGGAGTCCCTGCAGTGCTGCTGGGCTGGATGGTGTCAGTGGGACATCATCTGGGTCGGTACTCAGGGTGTTTGGGGGTCCAGTCTCCTCTGTCCACCACATCCTCCATCAACTGGGTCTGCAGGTCTGACTCGATGGACGGCTGCCAGGTCACTAAGAATTTCTTAAGAAAGAGGCAAGAATTATAATTTCATAATAATAATAATAACAATAATAATAATAAAATAATAATAATAATTATTATTATTGTTATTATTATAAATCATTACAACAAACAAAACTATCTACCAAACACTTTAAATAGGAATAATAACTTTAAAATCATAATAAAACCATATGTGGCGATCAGCAGTTTATATGTCAGCATTAACCTAATGTATCAGTATGTTAATGACCCCAAACTGTTAGCTAGCTTATAATGATAATTGATAACATTGTTGTGGGTTCAATAACAGGTTTACCTCTCCACGGTCCTCTCAGCCGGAGATAAACCAGCCGCTTCTCCTCTTCCTCAGCATGGAGGAGGATTAAAAAGGAAATCAGGAATTCCTGAAGCTCAAACAGATCTGACAGTCAAACTTTACTCTTCTTGTCACTTTCACGGACCTGAGCTGCATAAATAGTGACGTACGGGTAGGGGCGGGATCATCTGGTGACGCAACCAGGAAATGTTCCGAAGGCTAGACTGTCCCATTTCAGAACAGGCTGACGCTGCCTGCAGGTCTCTCTGAAGGACCCTGCATTTGCTGGCAGCGAAGGATGGATCCTTGAAGGATGCTGCCCCTGAATTGGGACACAGCTGGAGTCTCCTGCATGTGGGCCTAAATAGGCTTTTCAGTGGAGGTAATCAGACACACCTGCCCTCAATTAACGCTTAACACAGCCATTGGCTCACATCAAAGCACAATTCTCTATCCCACAGACACACTCAAAAAAAACACTCCCCTTTAGTGCCCAATACTGTGAAGTTAAGAACAGTGTGAGTGATACAGGTCTAAGCTCTTACACCTACAGGAAACAGGATTTGTTTGTTATATTGTTTTGCTTGCTTGTTTTGGGACAAATAAATCATCAGAAAGAAACTAAGAGCTTTGAATGGACATTATGACTTCTTGCCTGCGTACGATTCACCCCCATGGTGCCAAAGTAGCTTTCTTTGATTTTGATAAGTTTTACTTCAATTGATTTTCAGACAAACAGCCACTACACTAAAGTCTCTGGTCTGTTATTACAGAATTAATTGTAAATTCCCAGGAAATACTCAGTTCATAATCATTAAGTAATGAGAGATTAGATTAACTCCTCTCTACACAAAAAGAATAACTCATAATGCTTTGTTGTGAAATGTTACTATACTGGGCAGAATGAGAGTGATATTGAGGGTGAAAACAGTCGTCATACACCAGGAGAGTGGCAGTAACCCTGTGGTGACCGGCCACACTGGATGTATGACTCGTGCTTCTCATGAGTCTGTCACACGCCAACAAGACATTTGGAGTCGCGCCTAATTTTACCGTGACGCAGCCGCTGTTTTACAGCTAAAATAGAGCTGAGAATGACCTGTAGACAGTCATATACACATAAAACCTGAGTTTCACTACCGTTTTAATGTCTGTATCTGTAGAAAATGTCACAGACATGAAGAAAATACAACAAGTCAAAGAGAAATGGTCTGAACAAGTGTTTAGGGCAAAACAATGATTTCACAGGGAAGTTGACCCTTGACCTTTTGGATAGAAAATGTCAAGATCCCATTGTGAAGTGATATTTGTGTGCAAATTGTTAAATAATTATAAAATTAGTACTCTTACTATGCTGACTTGGACGTCAACTGAAAGAGTAACCTCTTATAATTATCTGGCTTGATGTCTCGCTATGCTTCAAAAAACCTTAATGAACAAAGTCCTTAAACTGGAGTTTGGTGATCTCTGGCCTCCACTCATAAACATCTTGTTGCAGTCTTTCATTTCACTCTAAGCTGTACAACTAGGGATGTCTTTAGGAGGCATAGCTGTTAGTTGCATGCATCTAGCTAAAATCTGCACCTTTGGAAAACTATGATGTTTTTTTCCGAGTTTCTTAAATAGATCAGATTCACACTGCACTATGTCCCAAGACTATGTGATCTGGGAAAATGAACATGGAACATGGAAAATGGACATAACGGTAATGGTTTTAAATATCATGCTTCACCGACGTGGAATGATGCAAAGTTAGAAGGGCTGGTGGGCGATTTAGGAACCTTTCAGCTGGCTTTGAGCATTGTGAATCTGTGTTTTCTTTGACTGTCTAGAATAGAATAGAAAATAATTCCTTTTATTGTCATTGCAAGCTCAGCTTATACTGAAATCACAGATGCATCTCTGTCAGTGCAATACTTTACAACTTAACATAAAAGCATACGAAGAATGTCACAATAAAAAAAATTATATATATATGTATATATATGTATGTATGTATGTATGTGTATGTGTATGTGTATAT
>CAEMYA010000252.1:68375-85328 GCA_903131615.1 Diplodus sargus | reverse complement strand
TGTGTGTGTGTGTGTGTGTGTGTGTGTGTGTGTGTCGTGCAGTGCGCACGAGCATGCGCTTGTGTTTAGGGGCACAAACAAAATATTTGCACCGGGGCCCATCAGCATGATGTTACGCTACTGACTGAGACTATTGCGTATAGTTAATTGTATTTAATGATCAGCAGTTTCATCCTTGCGCTGTGTGATCAGGCAGCCTTCCCAAACGTCAGGCCCACCCGCCGCCTATGCTGTCAATTCAATTCATGTGATACGTTTCCAAATGTAATAAGATATTAAATATGTAGCAGATTAAGATGTATTTACCATCACCACTGTTAATGTGATGTTTCATGAGTCGCTGCTATATTTGACCATAAAGCTATAAACTGTTAATTGTGCTGTAATGAACTGAAGGTGGACTCATTGATCTTCTCTCAGTTTGTTCTGATCAGGGTCCGTTTCTTTGGGACGGGCGCCATCTTGTGGAGCCCCTGCAGACTTGAGTGGTGAACCCCAAAGTTCATGAGCAGTCAGACGAAACATGTCGGTCTGTAACAAACTCCGTCAAAGTCCGTCAGTATCTTCATTTAGTACGTAGAAACGTGTTTTCTTTATTCTGTTGTGTTCACAGGGCTTCTAATGACTGTTGTTAATGATTCTGTGACTGAATTATCGTGTGTATTTAGTTGTAGAGCTGCTGCAGATGTGAGGATTCATTTAGGTTCCTAGCTTGATGTTCAATGACTCGTTATATTTAAGATAGCTAACCCAGCATCAGCAGTTAACCAGCAAACACTCCAGTTAGTTCATTATTTTGTCATTATTTTAATATTTGTGTTGGATCTTGGTAGCACAGAAGTTGTGGAGGAGATAATATCTTCTTCTGTGTGATTTATTTCAGCTGTTGAAATGTGTCGTCAGTCTGCTGTCAGTGGCCGTTAAATGGCCGTTGGTAGAGGAACGTTAGCAGATGTTGCTAACAGATTGTGTTTGTGTCTCCAGGAGGACGGACAGACGGATGGAACCTGCAGACTGAGGCGGAGTGGGACTCACTTCAGCCCGGAGGATGCTCACTGATGACGGAGAGAGGAGGTAAGCTGGTAGTGACGGAACAAACACCCGCCATGGGAAGAGACGCTTAGTTTAACATGTTGTTATTTGTAGTAAAAATACTATAGAATTGTTCACTGTGATCACGTGATGCTTCAGTAATAACATATTTTTCATAAATGTGGGTCAAACAAGAAGACGTCTCTCTAGACTACATGAAACTATAATAAACAAAGAGAAAAGATTCATGTTATAGTTAATTGTGTACTGAATCAATATCTAGTACTTGAGTGTTTAACTCACAGATGGCTCTTTACTGTTAGTGAAACACAGTTAGTATGAGAAACCATTGAAAACGGAGGTTGCTAACAAGTGGCTAAATTAAATTCAATGCAAACCAACTTTAAGCTTTTCACTGACAAAGTGTAAAAGCAGTGACTGATGAGTTCAGTACAAACAGATCAGAGGATCTAAAACTGACCTCAGCTCAGCAGTTAATGTTGGAGCTCCACCTGCTGGACAAAACACTGTCTACACACATGAGCAGCAGACGATCATAAATACTCACTGCATCAGTTTTAGCTCCATGGATGTGACACACGGACAGAGAAGCTGAGATGTTGCGTATGTTTTAAATATGGTGATGCGTTCAGGTGACAGTTTGTCTTCTCACCTCTGATAGTTTCTCTACAGATTGAATGCTGCATCAAAGCCAAAGCAGAACATTTTGAATTCATTTTATCATCAATCAGACAAATTATTATAAGCAGTCGATAATCGACTTTACTGATGCTTTTGATACTTAAGTTCGTTTAATATCAGTTACTGTAAAACTTTTACTCAAATACTCTTCACATGGCTGACTTGCACTTTTACCAAAGTTATATTTCAACATCATATCTTTACTTTTACTCGAGTATGACTGTGAGTATGTTCACAGTACTGTGTGTAAATACAGTATGACACATGAAAAGGCCTGCTTTGAAAAGGTAGTGTGAAAGAGGCCATTGTAAACAAACATAAACTGTCATGAAGGCTCTACGGCTGATGATTAAAACCACCCAGAGCATCACTGGAACCATCTACTGTACACATTTATGTGTTGGTCCATCTGTAGTGTTTAGATAGGATACATAATTCCAAGCATTGCCATTATTTTGATAATTGTACTGCATGTATAACTGGTTGTTTGAGCACTATATGGTATCTACAACATCATGACTTACAATCACAGCCTCCAGAACATCGACCAAATGGACCTGGGGTGAGATTATTTCATCAGCTGGTTTTTTTAAGGCCAAGACTGAAATCTCAGTCTCAGCTCTGTGACTGTGAGGACTCAGTCAGGACACAGAAGTCAAGTTATCAACACATTTATTCAGTAAGACTGATGCAGTAACATGTATATAATGCAATCACACTTCACTTGAAATAATAATCAACTTAAGAAACAATAGCACTCAGTAGAATGCATACCTCCACCAAGGCCCAACTGAAATCAAATAAAACATATTTTAATCTGCTAGATCTTGATTTGTATATACCACCATATTTGCACACATTGTCGACTCATCATTTACTCTTTACACACTGAAAGTTAATGTGGTCGATTCTGAGGGCCGTCATCCATCCAGGTTCAGTGGAAACGACATGAGAGAAAACATAACCTCCTCGCTGGAGGTAACAATGATGCAAAAATGAATCATACAGTTGACGACAAAAGAACAGCTGGCTGCTTTCTAAATACTCACAGATATTATGTATTTAGATCATAAAAAGGATGACACAGTTTAAACTCTGTTAAGTAGTGGCAGTAACAATATGTGTGGGTTATTCTCATTAGCAGTTCAATCATTAACAGAAATCATGTGACCTCGTCAAAAACATCTACTCAGAGTTACAGTGATTTACTCATTGAATTTACCAACTAAATGCTCGGGGTGTTCCAACAAGGGTACCTCACGATTTGATTAGATTTCGATTATGGGAGCTTCGATTCTTTGATTCTTCGATTATAGCGATTGTCGATCAATTCGATTATTGGTGCCCAGATTCTTCGATTATTGTGATTTCTTTATGCTTTTTTTCCATACAAGATTGATTTTGTCTTCATCTGTGGCTACATTTATAAATAAATAGCCTATCAATTAACTCAGTTCCTCTAAAACTACACTCATTAAGTAAATAACAAGGTTTTTTGAACATTTGACTTGTATTTTTCAAAGACACAAAATATTTTATTTTATGACTATGTAAACATTTGCACTTTGACCTACTTAACTTTGACCAGAGAAAGCTCCACTTGCACGAGAGCCCCCTCTATTGGCGGAAAACACTGAAAACAGCAAATCGCGTAGGTCGTGTCAGTCGTCTTGTTTGCTCTCTCATGAAATCCAAAGTGCTTCCACACGGTTGCATTGAACCCCGGTGGCGAGAGAATCGGCCGCTCTTTGGGGGCTGCTAAAGCTGTTGCCATTTTGCAAAGAAACTAACGCTACTGCTCCGTTTGTTGTGGTCCCACTCACTAAACAGTCCGGGCGGCGCGCACGCTAAGGTTCCGGTTATGTGTTTTTTGTTCCGGTCTTGAGGCAAAGCATCAATGTTAATTAATCGATGCCAAATCGTCACGTGACGCATCGCGATGCATCGCCACATCGATGAATTGTACCCACCTCTACTAAATGCACAGCAGGTAAAATTAAGGAGCACCTCCACCAGAGAACTGATCTATAAACAAATAGTTATTTACAGTCCATAAAAAAACATCAACTGAAAAAAAAAAAACTGGTTTTACAGACACCACATATAGAAACACATAGATCTGTATAGAAACAAAAAAATGTGTCCAGCAGCTCTTTTTTGAACGCTGCATCAGTGTCCTGCTGCCACCCAGAACTGATCAAACATCAGCAGGTAGTTTCTTCTCACTACTGTCACCAAAATGTTGGGTTTTTGTAAATTGATGAATTAAAGTGTATGTTCTAGACTTGTTCCAACTGGAGAGTGTCGTGAGATCATTTTGTTGCTCTGAATATTGAGGTACAGTCCGAAACCTTCATGAATGTTCATGCGCTGTTCAAAGATGTCAGTGTGGAGATCAGAGGATGACACATTTTTCTTTGTATCTCATCTGTAGTTTATTTGTTTCTCGTTCATGTTTCTTCTTCTGCTCCTCCAGTTGTTCTTTCAGATGTTCTTCTTTGTCTCCTGAAAGGTCTTTTAACAGACTGTACTCTTTAGAATGACTTCTTTCTGTCTCTGTCATTTGTCTCTCATGTTTCTGCTTAATTTCCAGCATTTCCTTGACCTGTTTCTCTACCAGAGCTGAGAAGTCTTTGGTGTATCTCTTTCCGAACTCATTGAATTCTTCAGCTTGTTTTCTGGCCTCATCTTTGTACTTCTTCTTCATTTCTTCTATTTCTCTCTTATACTTTTCCTCTAACTCTCTGCGCTCCCTCTCCTCCTGCTCTCTTCTGATTCGATCTTCTTCTTTTCTTTTCTTTTCAGATTTTTCTCTTTCCTGGTCAAACTCTTCTTGGAGCTTTTTAATTTTAGTTTCCTCCTCTTGTTGTTTCTGTTGATTTTCTTGACATCGTTTGTCCCACCATTCATTTCTTTCCTTCTCCCAGTCTGCTCGTTGCTTCTTCATCTCTTCTCTGCTCTGCTCCAACTCTCTGTCGATGGTTTCCTTTTCCTTTGATTCAGACTTTATTTTTTTCTCCATCGCTTCAAGTTTTTGTTCCCACTCTTGTTTATAAAGTCCTTCCTGTCTTTTCTTTTTGTTTTCCTCCTCGTCTCTCCTTTCCTGTTCGTTCCTTCTCTCCTCTCGCTCTCTGTTGATGTTTTCCTCCATTTCTTTAAGTTGTTCAGCTCTTGTTTTTCTCTCCTGCTCAATTTCAGCTCTCTGTTCTTCCATCCTTCTCTTCATCGCTTTAATTTCCTCCTCATGTTTTCTTTGAAGTTCTTCCTTCTGTCTCTCCATTTCTTCTTCTTTCTTCTTCAGGATCTTCTCCACTTCCTTCTGTATCGCTGTCTCGGCCTCCTGGAACATCTCTGAGGTGTAGCAGCTGCCGCCATTCTCCCTCAACATTTTGTTTGACATTGTCATCAACTCTCTGACTTGTGTGCGGTCTGTCTGATCCTTGTTGTTAAAGACAAGGTACCTTTCTCCACAGTCACTTATCAGTTTTGTCAGAAAGCCGTCCTGTTCGTCTTCTACATAACTCTTGATCGTTTGATCTTCAAGTTGATCTCCTCTGGTGAAGACAACGATGATGAAATCTACTGACTTATTGCCGAAGCATTTCTTGATCAGTTCCACAGAGTCTTTCTCCTCCTGTGTATATCGACCGATCTGCAGCACCAGTAAGAAGACATGAGGTCCAGGAGACAACATGCTGATGCATTGTAGAAGTTCCTGTTGAACTTCTTCATTGGACAGAGTCGTGTCAAACAAGCCGGGGGTGTCGACAACAACGACAGGTCGTCCATCAATCTCTCCTGATGCTTTCTCACAGGACCTGGTCACAGAACTTGAGCAAGCTTTAGATTTAAAAAGTTTTTCGCCTAAAATGGTGTTTGCTGTTGCACTCTTCCCACTGCCAGTCTTCCCAATCAGCACCATCCTGAGACACTCTCTGCTCTGATGTTCATCATCACCTAAATCTTTACGCTTCCTTTTCACATCCTGCAGCTCAGCTTTAAGTTCTGCATTCGTTTTCTGCAGCTTTACAACCTTCTCCATCAGAACTTTAGTCAACATGTCCTTTGCGAAGCTTCTGGATCCTTCAGCTCTCATCTTTTCTACAGAATCCAACAGCTCTGAGATCTGCTGCTTGTTGTTGATGTTGAGAACAACATATCTTCCTCCACAGCTCTGAAGGAGCTCCTGGATGTCCTCTTTTTTCTTTACAAAGTCAACAACAGCTGGAGCTGTAGGATCTGACTCCACAGTGAACAGAATCATGATGAAGTCATTGACTCGAGAGCTGAATGTGTTCTGGATGGTCTTTAACTCACTCTTGTCTTCATCAGTGAGGGGACCCACAGGTAGGACCAGGATGAAGGCATGGACGCCCTCAGGATCACAGAGGGAGACACACCTGAATGATTCCTCCATCACTTCCTCCCGAGGTTTTCCACTCAAGGCAGGCAGCTCCACCAGGGAAACCCGACGTCCACACACCTCTCCCTGACTCTGAACACACTCTGATGAGTTGGAGACTGAAGGAAACTCTGTCTGACCTAAAATGGCCTCAGCTGCTGAAGTCTTCCCTGCTCCTCTCCTCCCACACAGAACCAGGTTTAAAGCTGCTCTGATGTCTTCAGACTTTGGTCTGATGGTCTCTTCACTGCAGGTGAGGAAGGCTCCTCTGTTTTCATTGACAATGTTCTCAATCTTCTGCATTAATGATCTGTGGTTGTCTTCAGACATGTTGTAGTGTCTTCCTCCACAGTCTTTAAGGAGCTCATTCACAGTGAAACTTGTTTCCTTCCCCTCATGTGTGATGATGACCATCGAGTGTTTAAAAGCATCTTGAACAAACAAACTCAGGATGAACTTCAGAGTTTCTCTGTTCTTCTCTGTGAACCCAGAAGGTTTCACTAACAGCAGGAGAACATTTGGTCCAGGAGGACAAAGACTGATGCAGCTCTTCATCTCTTCTCTCACCGTCTCCTCAGACAGACTGAACATGTTTGTAGTTTTAACTATAGTTAGAGGTTTTCCTCTCCAGTGTCTCTGGAAAGCCACAAGTTGTTTGGAATGTTTTTGTAAATTAAAATCTTGATTCTGCAGGATGAAGTTACCAAGTTTTGTCATTTTGTCTTCACTCTTCCCCACCATAACAATCCTGAGTGCAGACACTGTAATAAAAGAAGTAAAGTCACAGTTTAGGATTTAGGTTTAGGTCGTTTGCAACAGGTGAGTGGAGCCAAATTCAGACAAGAGGAAACAGGAGGCAGTGTGACTGAAAACTGCCTGTAACACTGGTTCTCTCTTTTTGGACCAGCAACCCCTCATCCATCATCCAGGTCCCTGTTTGACCCCCATCAGATAAATCTTGATCAAGGAGGGAAACAAATTCTTCTTTGTATTTTTCACTTTTCTTGGAATACATGTAGGCAACTAACTATTTCTGTTAATGAAAAACTAGATAAAAACAACACGTTTGGTGGTCTGTCACTATAGATCAAGAGTTTAATGTTAATCTATTCAGCTCCTCCCTCTGACAATATGGAGATAATCTTGTCACAGTGAAGACACACTGCTGGCCTGCTACTAGGTAATGTATTATGGCCCAATGCAACACTACACTGCTGGATTTATTTACTTTACTTACACTGGATGCTTGTGTTTTCCACTGATGATGGAGTATGTGATGTAGGCAATCGTTTCATCACTGTTAGAACACAAAACCATCAGTATTAATTACAGTAAATCAACTTCCTTTCTAACTGCATGGTAACTAATTCTCAGTGTACTCACAGTTACTGAATGTTTTTTTAACTGAATGCCTTCTGCTTAACTTCAGATGTTTCTGCCCTGTAAAAAGAAAACACCAACTGAAAAACCTGAACATAATATTGAAATCTGATCATGGATGAGATGTTTTCATCACATTATAAAAGTAGTTCTGTTACTTACCAGCATCTCTAACAGGATCCAAGTTGACGAGGATTCCTTCACCTTGTTTCAGGCTTTGATGACCAGCAGGTAAATCAGATGTTACGTCTTTAAAAACCTCACAGCTCACATGATCTCCATTATTCGCCTTCACCATTGTGTCTATAAGTGTCAACAGCTGTTGATGGTCAAGAAGCCACAACGAGTTGGATCTACACTTTCTGATCATGTCTCTTAACGATGGATTTGACATGTATCTTTCCATCAGACCTGGACTCTTCTTTCTGGGTGTTGATATCAGAACCAGTGAATGATCAAATGATCGATCACTGAAGAGGTTCAGGACTCTGCAGAGCTTCAGTTTGTGTTCCTCAGTGAAGTCTTCAGGTTGTAGAACCAGCAGGAACACATGAGGTCCAGGATCAGAGAGTCCCACACAGGTTCCTACATTTCTTCTCAGTCTGTATTCAGACATGTTGTGATGCAGCAGATCTGGGGTGTTGATCAGAACTATTTCTTTCTCCTTTACCCGTCCTCTGACTCTCACACAGCGGTCTGGTTCTTCCTCAGTGTTGAACACAGTTGTTCCCAGTATGAAGTTCCCCACTGAACTCCTCTGAGACCAGCTGTTCCCCAGCAGAATCACCCTCAGCTCGGACACTGGAGAGACAATTAGGTTAATTATTTAATCTCCTTTACCAAGTAAAATAAAATTAATAAAGGACTGCTGCTCTATAACAATTTACAGTAAACACACTAAACTCTTAGAATGATAAACTATTAACACTGAATTTAACTCGTATTAATTCTGACTAAGTTCAGTTTGACTCACAGTTAGGAGGCAGAAATTGAAAGCTGTTCCTGCATTCACGAGGTTGAAGTTCATCTGTAACTATAAGATACAGAAACACAAACATTCCTTCAGTCATTCTCTCTTTTTCATGTAATCTCTGATGGACATGATTTGGACAGAATGGCATCATTCACATGTGCAGTTATTGGGATTTTGTATTCATAACTGTGATTTACCACGTCTCTATTCTTAAGAATAACTTCTGTCATGTTCCTGTTTGGGTTTCTGTGATTTCCTGTTTTATTTTGAAATTGAGCCCTCAAGTGTCTTTTCATTTCCTCCTCTTTAATTTAAAATTTTAACTTTGCCAGAGGAGCAACAGAAAGCATCCTGACCGGAAACATCACAAACTGTCACAGTTCAACACAGCCAGTGTTGTAACGCGTGAACTGTAATCACATCACTCTTTTCAGTAACGAGTAGTGTAAGGCATTGCTGTTCTGAATGTAGTAATGACATTACATTTCACAAAGCTCGTTGCTTACGTTACATTGCTAGGTTAATCAATTTTAACAGCATAGTTGCGCGCATCACACACAACGGGCTGGGGGGGGCGGAGTTGGTCAATAATGGAAGTTGGTTGGATTGGTTGGGGTTTGGTACGAGTTTTATTTCACCATCAACGATTGGTAAGTCGCCACCCGCAAGGGGAGATGGGATAACAATAATTATAATAATAATAATAATAATAATGCATTTTATTTAAAGGCATCTTTCAAAGCACTCAAGGACACCGCACATAACAACAGTACAACAAAAGACAGTACAAGTACAGGACAATTTAGTGCAAATAGATAAGTAAGGGGATGCAATGACATGGTGCCGTCTCGGCACAGAGTTCAGACTCTGCAGTCCTCACCAAACAGGAAGTCAACTGGGCCGGGTTTGGCAGGGCTGAGCTTCCTGGGTGAGAAAAATGCAGTAGAGTGGAATAGAGAAAGGGAAAGAGTGTGTAAAGGGTTCAGACTCTGCGGTCCTCACCATGCAAGAAGTAGGGATGTAACGGTATGAAAATTTCACACCGCGGTAATAGTGACCAAAATTATCACGGTTATCGGTATACCGGGGTATTTTTAAAAATGTCTTCAAAATGTTGAAAAAACACTGATGAATTGAAATAATTTCATCAAGAATCATATGTAAATATATTTATTATATATTAAAATAGTCCAAATCCAAAACCTTAACAAAACACTGCAAAATCAATATTAAATAATTATAAAAGAATGTATCAAAACTGTGCAAAATAGGTCATTGGCTTTTTGTGATGAGGCAGCCTGTTTTTGAAACGTGTCCTTTAATATCTGCATTACAGAGGTAGAATGAGATGTAGTGACAGCAGCACTCGATTGGCCAGCAGATCCTCTCTGTGAAAAAAATGAATAGAACATGTCATTATTAATTATTAAGCTCATTGTTACTTATTACTTAAGGGGGGTACACACATAAGGATTTTATAAATCTTAAAAGATTTTTTATCTGTAGAGCCCCCGCACATGAAGATTAAAAAATCAGCTTTGATCGTACTGTGTGTGGTGTGCTCCGATATTCTCAGCACAGACCACCACACACATAAAGATTATCTGTCTCACGGCCGATCTAGAATCTGGTCCTCCGAGCCAGAAAAATCGCGTGGTCAAACGTGACTTCAGTGTTAACAAACATGGTGGACGAACCGGAAGATGCAGTGGTGGCTGTTTTAGACCTATTGCTGGCTGAAAAAAACAAAACCTAAACAAAACAACTATGTAAAAAGTCACGGAGACGGCGAGAGAGTGGGCTGTATGCGTTACAGCGTGAGTTGGAGGTGAGTAAAAATTGTCACGAGTATTACAGATAGCTGTAAGAGCAGCGCTATGCGCTCAGCCCCCAGTACTGCGAGTCACCATGGCAACAGGTAAACAAAAGCCTCGGCTCGCGTCTTGATTGGCTGTTGGTCCAGTACACGTGACATCACATGCTGTTCATGCTCGGCTCCGCTCGGAACACCCCACACACTACAGGATTTCTAGTCGCAAATATTAAACATACTCATTATTAACGATCTCTCCTTCCGACGGCTTCCGAGCGGATCTGACTGGACAAAATCACTCTTAACTCACACCACAGGACAATCGGGCACGATGTCCTTTGCAAACATCAGATAATCGGGCCTTTGCAGGCTTTGATCGTAATGGCAGAAATCGGGACAAAATCGCCCCGATTATCCTGTAGTGTGTACCCGCCTTAAACGGTGCAACCAACAGATCACAAAACTCACGATTTAGATCATATCACTTTTGTGAGAAACAGGTTGGATACATTTTTAGATCAAAACAAAAATGTCACAAATCCCTGGCCATGAGGGTTTGCGTGTTTTGTTTGTCTGTGGTGTTTGTCACTTTTCTGGCAGTTCTCGGGGGGCGTGTCCTTCTCTGGCTGCTCACTCACCTGGCTGAGGTAATCTCCACACCTGCTCCTCATCATCCCCTCCAGTACTTAAGGAGCAGCCACACATCCAGTCAGCGCCAGATCGTTGTGAAGTATTGTGTATGCTACCGCTTTTTCCAGCCAGTTTTTGTCATTGCTACTGTTGCCTGCCTGCCTGCCCACCGGAGCTGTTCTCTTGCCATCGGTTTTTGTCTGCTTCTAACGGTGTCTCTCTGTCTTAGGAATCATTCCTGGAACTCTGCCCAGGAGCCTAGTCCACTCAGCCCACACCACCTGTGAGCCAGCCACTCTCTGGATCCCCAGCACCCCTGGGATCCCACTCTCGCCTGCCTACTTCCCCGCTCTTCACCATTCACTTGTTGTCAAAATGAACTGTTTAAAGACTCAATCTCTTGTTCGATCTGCTTCTGGGTCCTCCTCAGAACCCTGACAAAAAAGGATTACTGTTAAATTATGAATACTCTATTTTGACACTAATCTCTATCTAGACACTTCTTATATTCACCATTTTATAGTATTCTTTATATATAGTCTATTCTACAAATAATCCACAAGTATTATATACTTCTGATATTACTTATATATATTGGCTGTCTGTCTCTCTGTCTGCCTGCTCGTCTGTTGTCAGTGGACTCGGTCAATCTGATTGGTCAGATGTCTGCTGAGCCACAGGGAGACGCTGCTCAGGTGAACGGAGCTGAGATGAAAGTCAGTCATCTCAGTCAGTTTGCGTTCACTAACTCAGTCCACCCAGCACGTGTTTGTCTCAGATCCTCCTCACTGCAGCTCTGCATCAATATTTGGGGAATTATCAGGTTGACTGAAATCTACAAATGATAAGCAGTTCAGATAACGTGCCAAATCACAGATCAATTTTGTTCAGTTATACCACCATCTGGTCAGTTTACATTAGTGACAACAGCAAATTAGACAGAGAAAACTCTACATACACATACATGATGCACCTGAGCTTAATGTTAGCTTACCTTGCATTCGCTGAACAGTTGAGGGTGATGGTCGTAAAGTGAAAGTCAGTAACTTGGATGTGTTGCCGCCCCTCGCAGCAACTTTCTTCTCACCGCTCCAGCAGACAGAGCTGCCATCCTCGACCAGCTGTCCATGAGCATTCTTATAATAACCAGAATACTCCCTGACTGCAGATTTGGTTCTCTTTGAAAGTGGAAAAATGCCTTGAGGGCCGCTTGATCACGTCCTCCCTCCGCCATGGCTTCTTCACAACATAACCAGCGCACGTTGCGCGCGGCGCTTCCGCCGCAAGTTTACCACCGCGCAGTTACCATGGTAATAAAAACTTGAACGGTAACCTTCACCGTTGGAAATTTTACCATGGTTTACCGTGACACCGTTACATTCCTAACAAGAAGTCAACCGGGCCGGGTTAGGCAGGGTTGAGCTTCCAGGGTGAGAATAGTGCCATAGAGTGGAATGGAGAATAGGCAGGAGTGTGATTATATGATTAGGCTGATACAGAGTAAGCCACGCGCAATAGGTGTGTTTTCAGGCGAGATTTAAAAGTGGACACAGTGTCAGAAGTGCGAATGTCTGGTGGGAGAGAGTTCCAGAGGCTGGGGGCAGATCGGCTGAAAGCTCTTGACCCCACGGTGATTAGGTTGGCAGATGGGGTAAAGAGCTGGATGGTCGAAGAGGATCGGAGGGTGCGGGAGGGATTGTGGATATGGATCAGTTCAGCGAGATATGAAGGTGCCAAGTTATGAAGGATCTTGAAAGTGAGGAGTAGAATCTTGAAATCGATGCCTGATTTGATAGGGAGCCAATGTTGCTGCAGGACTGGTGTGTTCAGCAAAGGGAGTTCTGGTGATGATACACGCAGCTGCGTTCTGGACCAGTCGGAGTTTATGGAGTGATTTCCGAGGAAGACCATGGAGGAGAGAATTGCAGTAGTCCAGACGAGATGTTACCAGGGTGTTTACGAGGATAGCAGTGCAGGCTGGTGTGAGTGAGGGACGGAGGCGGTTGATGTTGCGTAGATTAAAGTATGCAGACCGGGTAACATTATTGATGTGGGCTTCAAAGGTTAAGGTGCCATCCAGGATGACAGCCAGGCTCCTTACCTGGGGTGATGGTGAGACAATGGCAGTTTCAACAACGCGAGCAGAACATGCTGCTGCATGCGACTTGCCTGAAGACCCCCCGCCGCGTAAAGCCAATTTTAACTGTTGGAAATACAAACATTACTTTGAATTTGTTGACCGTAAGGAAAATAACTTGACTGGAAGGTGCACACTTTGCCGTGTTGGAAACTTCTCTCCACTGCTGCTAACATTACCTCAAACTTAACGAAGCACCTACAGAGACAGCACGCACACACAAAGCTTGTTGCTAAGGAACCATGGAGCAACATCAATCATAATACAAGTAGAAAGAATGTAACTAGTGATGTAACTAATTACTTTCTTCAGGGAGCAATCATGTAATGTAAGGCATTACTATTTTTGAGAGTAATGTGTAATGTATTACTTTTTAGAGAAACGAGCCCCAACACTGATCACGGCCCAGTACAGGACGGCTCTACAGCGCCCAGAACATCACTGGTACCATCTACAGAGTGTAAGTGACATCAGTGAAGTGAGACGTCTGCACAGAACACAAAGTAACTAAAAGACAGCAGCCACCAAGCCACAGTCTGTTCACCCTGCTGCCATCTGACAACAGATACAGAAGTATCTGCTGCTGTACCACCAGACTACACAGCAGCTTCACTCCTCAGACTGTGAGGCTCCTGAACTCATCCTCAACACTCCACCATAAAAGAGAGTTGACAAAAATGATGACAACTTGGGGCTTCCAGTTCCACTCCACAGATGACAGCCTAACTTCAGAGCTCCCCAACGGTTTTATCAGAGTAACCCCAAAAAAGCGTATTTCTGTAAAACTGGTGAATACTGTTAACATATGGAGAAAGGGGATTCCACCAGAAGTAGGACAACAATGAACACAACAGAAATTACTCTAGAAATGAGCCCAGACAGCCTAAGTGGCTCTCCGGATCTGAGAGAGAGCAAATGACAACTAGGACTAGGCAGAGGGCAGAATTGATGAAATGGAGAATGTACTTCAAGCAGCGAATAAATCAGCAAACACAGTGCCAAGCTAACCTTGAAGCTAAGCTGATAGATCGGGAGGGTCGTGCACGGAGGGATAGCTTCAAGTTAAACTCGCACCAAAATGTAACCTAGGTTTTTTTTGTGAATGTACCCGAGTCAAACCTTCACGTAAAAGCGTAATTACGACGAAAAAAGGCACTATTAAGATTGACCGTATTTTCGTTTTCAGGTCAAACTCATTTTCAATGGGAGTGCTACAGGCAACTTTACGATAGAATCAAAATCTATATTTTTAAAACACTAAGAAGGCTCGACACAACATGAAACTTTGCTCATTGTATCACCAGGGTCTCTACACATGAACACGAGCATTGAGAACTTTGTTTGTGCACACAGAGTTTACGCCGAGAAGTATCGATTTCCGAAAGCCACATAATATGGAGTACAGTTAAGTAGATATGCAGGGTGCAAATTGAATATACAAAAAACACAAATCATGTCATTTGATTATGTACCTTCAAAACACCTTACATAGAAATTACAAATAAAGTGGGATCAAAATTCATTGAAATATCTGGGAATAAACCTTTTAAAAATCA
This sequence comes from Diplodus sargus, assembly GCA_903131615.1. Classification (NCBI taxonomy): domain Eukaryota; kingdom Metazoa; phylum Chordata; class Actinopteri; order Spariformes; family Sparidae; genus Diplodus; species Diplodus sargus. The sequence goes on along the minus strand of CAEMYA010000252.1, from coordinate 70,703 downwards.
TCGCAACACTGGCTGAGATAAATTATAACCCTCTACTAACAAAAATCAAAGATGACACACATAGATAGAAATCTGGTTCCTTTCTTGGCCTCAGTCGTAGAATTGATTGTGTGAAAATAAACATCCTTCCACGATATCTTTTTCTGTTCCCTCAAAATATTTTTCTGAATTTAATAAAATATAGATTCTTTTGGCGTGAAAAAACCTAGGATTAAATACAAAAACCTATAACTCCCAAGAGAGGAACTCATACCCAATTTAAAAGCTTATTATTCTGCAGCTCACATTAAACCATTGATCAATGTACCCCGACTTACCAGGCTGGTGGAAAGACATTGAATTTTCCATTATGAATGACCCTCCAATCTATGCAGTACTACTTCAAAAAACCTAGGGGGATTCATAAATGATGTAAAGAACCCACCTCTCAAAGCTCAACTAAAAATCTCGAACACTATTTGGGAGGAATATAAACTAGAAGATAAACTACAAATAATTCAACAGTGTGCTTATGATCCTATGTTCAAGCCAAACAAAATGGACTGTAGATTTAAATCTTGGATTGCAACAGGAATCACAACTTTTTACTCCCTAACAGCCTACCTTTGGGATTATGCAGTGATAAAACCCTTTTGGGTGGAGTTTCACAGAGCACTCATAAACATACTTAACACTGACCTTCCCTTGGAATTGACTGTATTATTCTTAGGAAATGTTGACCTTCTGACAAGGTTTGCCGATAAATATATGTATAGTATTTTGATATTAGCCTGCCAAAAAAGCTATAACCAGGCGCTGTTTACTTCCTGAAATTGTCAACAATACAGGAATGGGCTGATATAGTGAACAGCATTTATGTCATGGAAAGGATTACGCGTCTTCAGAAAAAGTGTTCAATAAATTCTGGACTAAATAGATTAAATATGTAAAACCTTTACAGCCAGATTTTGTAGAGATATGAAAGACCCTGCTTTGCTGCGTGTATCTAGCAAAAGGTACTTGTTTTAGCTTCTTATAAATCTCCCAGTCTACACTTTTATTTATGTACTTTTATTTTATATAATTTTTTTATTCAGAGCTTTCCTCGTCCAACATGTAAATCGTTTTTGTATACAGAAAATATGTCGACTGCAGAAGACTTTAAAATGGCTTTGTATAAATATTTGACCTTTTATATGAACTGCTGTTCCAATGAAAACAATTATTTAAAATAATTATGACAACTTACATTTGATTGTACAACCTTGTGTTGTAGACGACAGTTTAATGAACCTTGAACCGTGAGGTGTGCTTGCAACCTGAACCTGACGGGTCTGGTTCAGGTTGTAGGTTTGGACTGTGTTGTTGTAAAAGGTTTGGGGTCAAGTCTGTTTATTTCAAATATTAATTATTAAGAAATGCATCTGTTTCCTCTCAGTCCATGTGTGCTTCAGAATAAGAAAGACGAGACTGTGGTTGAAGCTTTGCTTTAGACTGAACTGTTAGTAATGAAGGAAGTAAACAGAGATACAGCTGCCGGTCCTGGTCGGGCTCGGGTCTTAACTTTCGGGGGTACCAGGCAGATTCACTCAGGCCGACCCTTTACACAAGGAGTCACTGTGATGTAGTCTGTGATGGAATGTAAGTAAATATATTTACTCAAGTACTCTAATTAAGATCAATGTTGAAGTAAATCTGTCTTCTGCTATTTTATACTTCCACTTCACTACATTTTGAATACAAATACTTTTTACACAATTATTTAATAATCAAATAGGAGAGAAACAGAAAATCAGTAAAAATGCTGGATATCAGTGTGATAATCAGTCCCCATAGTGTACAGTGTATATATATATATATATATGGAGGCAGAACAGTTGCAGTTAATTTTGGAATCAAAGACAGAAAATGTGTTATTGAAAACAAAACCTGAACTGACAAAGGAAACACTGACATTGAAATTATCTGAAAGTTGTTCTGACACTGAAACAAATATTTGGTCATGTTAAAAAATAAAACACAGACATTAAATATGATTTCTTTTTTTTCATTAGTTTGTGATAAATAAAATCTTTCAGTGACGATCTTCTGACTTTCTCCTTCATGTCAGTATTTTTCAGTGTCACTGGTTTTCAGTTTTAACTTTCTGTCACTGTTTTGGCGTGGAGAGGAGAGGAGGGTCTGAGGGAGGGCAAGTCTGGATATTTACATTTATCTGATGAGACTTGAAATGAAAAGTGTAAATGGGGTCAAAGACTCAGGTCTCAGTTTCAGGCCTGAGCTCTAGTTTACAAACGTAGTAAATGATTGTTGAAGTGAGACTTTGTTAACAGTATTTACAGTCACATT
>CAEMYA010000252.1:51208-66074 GCA_903131615.1 Diplodus sargus | reverse complement strand
GTCGGGCGCCATCTTGTGGAGCCCCTGCAGACTTGAGTGGTGAACCCCAAAGTTCATGAGCAGTCAGACGGAACATGTCGGTCTGTAACAAACTCCGTCAAAGTCCGTCAGTATCTTCATTTAGTATGTAGAAACGTGTTTTCTTTATTCTGTTGTGTTCTCAGGGCTTCTAATGACTGTTGTTAATGATTCTGTGACTGTATTATCGTGTGTATTTAGTTGTAGAGCTGCTGCAGATGTGAGGATTCATTTAGGTTCCTAGCTTGATGTTCAATGACTCGTTATATTTAAGCTAGCTAACCCAGACATCAGCAGTTAACCAGCAAACACTTCAGTTAGTTCATTATTTTGTCATTATTTTAGTATTTGTGTTGGATCTTGGTACCACAGAAGTTGTGGAGGAGATAATATCTTCTTCTGTGTGATTTATTTCAGCTGTTGAAATGTGTCGTCAGTCTGCTGTCAGTGGCCGTTAAATGGCCGTTGGTAGAAAAAACGTTAGCAGATGTTGCTAACAGATTGTGTTTGTGTCTCCAGGAGGACGGACAGACGGATGGAACCTGCAGACTGAGGCGGAGTGGGACTCACTTCAGCCCGGAGGATGCTCACTGATGACGGAGAGAGGAGGTGAGCTGGTAGTGACGGAACAAACACCCGCCATGGGAAGAGACGCTTAGTTTAACATGTTGTACTTGTCATTAAAAATACTATATATTGATTACAACTATGTATGATAATGTAGGATTGTATTCAAAGCAGAGAAGTTATTTCAGGGCTTGACACAAACTTTATTACCAAGGAGCACATGAAGAGATTTAGTGACACAATGAAAATGAAATGTTGTGTGTTTTTTGGCTGTATTAATGCACATTACATACATTTTGGCAAAGGTGTTTAATTTATGTTTTTTCTTTTAAATTTCAACCTCAGCTCATATAACATGAATATATAATCGTTGTGTATATCACAGCCAGACAGCTAAAACTGTTGTACATACATTGTACCATTCAAACTATTTTTTCCTATCCCACAGTTATTACAGTTATCAGTCTTTCATTCTGTGGTCCTGGATTTTGTATTTTTCACTATACAGGGCAATTTACCTGTGTTTTGTCCCACAGGCCAAATACATGCTATTTCCCTTGTGTCCTGTAGGGGGCTCTGTCTCATAATAAAACGATAGAAGATCACATTTAGAACAAAGAATTTTCCATGTGAAAAACTGAGATAAAAATACTATAAATTAAATGTATGAAAAAAGACTTTTCATGTGTGTGTTTTTTCATTCATAAAAACAGTGTCATCAAAAACGGATATTTAAAGAGCAACTAAACCCCTCAGTTTTTGTTGACGTGCTTTAGGCTGGAAATTCAAAAAATGCCTTGATTATGGGCGGGGCTCCAGGAGCACCCTCCGATTCCCCCTCCCCCCTCCCCCCAACCGCCACCACACTCACAAGCGCAGAAAAACAAAACCGTGACGAAAGCTGCCTCCAAAAGGTCATCTGCCTCTATCTCAGCCAATAGGAAAATTCGATTGTAATAACTGGGTTTCAACCCATAGAGGGCAGTCACACTTACATTTTTACTACAAAATACGCCAAATTGAAATACTTCGACTAAAATGTCAAGAGTTGGACAAGAATCACTCAGCAACACTACTTCAAACCCAAATACACTGGTTTTCAGCAGTTGCTCTTTAAAGCATATTATTATTATTATTATTAACATATTATATTTTTATGACAGTTATTGACACAGAATATGAATATGTATATATATATGTATTTGTCCTAAATGTGATCTATATATTAAAAACATTTTTATTGTATCAGCTGAACTAGGGGTCGACTGATTTGGCTTTTTCAGGACCAAAACTGATTATTAGAAATCAAGGAGACTGAAAACTGATATTTGGGATCCATATTCATTTACAGTAAAAATGTCCAACAGCCAGTAATGAACAATTTACTCAAGTACGGTTCATTAGTACATTTTCATGTTCTTCAGAATTTCTTATTTCTGCCTCTTTGTACTTCCTCTCCTCTACATTTACTGAAAACATTAGTTACTGGTTACTTGACAGATTCAGATCATTCAGTGTTTATAGGCTGTTAACTGTGATGTGTTACCAATCAGATGGTGTTGTGGGCGGGACGTTGTGCGAGAGGATTAAATCAGACGTTATTGTGCTGTAAACACCTACAGTTATGTTTGAGTGAAAGAAACTTCAGGGAAACCAAAAAGTTTAATGTGTCTTAATGTGTTTCCTGTCTGTTAGTAGACTCACATTTTAAACAGCCTGACTGAACTGAACCGACTGTTTCAGGCAGTTTGAACTTTAACTTTATCCAACATGTTGTCTGTCACTGCCCTGATTTTAAAGTTTAACACTGTTTAGCAGTTTATAAAGCTCCATCACCTTCACCTTCAGAATACTTCTTCTTTCTCTCTTTCTCCAGTAATTTATTCACACCATCATTTCCTGACTTTTACTGCCAGACTTGAGCAGAGGATCAGCATCCAGACTTCAGGTCACGGTAGGACTGTTTTATTTTGGGAAGGGCTCATTCACGCTACTGATTCAACCTGTAACAATGACATGTTGTTTATATTGCACTTTTTCATGATACTTAAAGACACTTACTCAAAGAATAACTTGGAAAAATACATTGAAAAAAAAGGAAACCGACACATGAAAAACAAAGAAAAACAACAGGATCAGAGATTAAAAGCAGTTCTGAAGGTTCTGATCAGTTCAACAGACCTGCGGTGGACTTTAGACGTTCACAGATTTCATCATCAAATAATGATATAATGTTAATTCTCACAGTAAGAATTGTAATGCTCACATGTTGTCATTTAGTCAATTAAAGGTACAGTGATTAAGAATTGGCTCCCTTGAATACATACTGCCAACAAATAGGGGCAGCATATCACGAGAGTAGCAGCTACCTGCTGCCAGCTGTATTCTGTTCCATGAATTTAATTATTGTTAGCTAGTTAACTCAGTTAGCAGTGCAACTACCCGGAATACCTGGGGAGTGTGGATGTTTACACTGCTTGAACTGGAGCTTCAGTAGATATCTCTGCAACACAACAGATAGACATCTTTGAAATAATCTTAAAAAAGTTTTGTCTTCACTATCTGTTTTTTTTGTGTGTATGTTTTGAACTAAAATTCTTACATATCACACATGTAAAAAGAAAAATCGACATTAAATGGGAAAATCAGAGTGGATTGATTCTTACCAAGAACTTCTCTAACCTGCACATTCTCTAATTAAAATGAAGTACCTTCATCAAGACAAGTGGATGATATAATGAACTTTATTACAGGCGGTCAGATTAAACCTTACTCCAGTGTCCAGTTGACACAGTTTGTCTCTGTGGCTGTAGATCTCCACCCATCTGTGATGAGGGCAGCTGATGGGTGGTGGATAATTGCTGGTTTCTACAGGCCGGGTTAAAAGGTCCAATTTGAAAGAACTCCAACTCGTCAATTCTGATGCTTTGGGATGGCAGCCGGCCAGAGCTACAATCCCAAAGTTTTGTATTTGATGAGTTAGGAATGAGACTCAAAGAGATGATCTACTTTCTTAAAGATTAGATCTTTAACAGACTGACTAATGCACACATCAAGGAAGATTATAGCAGGACTCATTGAGGTGATGATGTCATGGTTAACAATGTAAGACATACCCACCTTGAGGAGTTAATCCGTCTGTGCACAGTACTTATCTGGTTAAACTTCTGTTAATCTCTGTATTTTATTGGGAAACCAAAACGCTCCTAAACAACAGACCAAACAGACATCAGAGGCTCTTCCAGATATCTGAGACCTTTCTGAATCCACACTCACGTCTGTTCTTGTGAAACATCATCAGTAACGACCAAAGTGCTGCCCTGAATGCAACATTAACGTTAAGTGTGGTTCAAATGCTGTCACGTATTTTCGCTTCGTCCATTTTATTTTCGTCGAGGATGATTTTGGGTCACGACTTGTGCGAACCTGCGATGGTCAAATATCCCAGCATGCATTTTGTATCAACCAGCAGCAGTGATGGAGGACACGAGCCAACACAGACGTGTAAGTTGTCATTTTTTTTATCTCCAACTGTTGTTATTGTTGTTGTTGTCACCAGGTTAAGTTTTAGGAGTTAGCTCCAGCGGCCAGGTCAGCTTCCGTGATCATCCCAGTTACAACAGATTTACAGGTAAACTTTTATTTTGGAGTTGGAATTTAATTTTTAAGCTAGGGTCTGTAACGTTGTTCAGAAACACATTTTGTTATACTGGGTGAAATGATCCTGCTATCCTGAGAGTAGTCAATACATTATGTATTCAGAAAAAGGAACGAAAATAATCGGCCCTCTGTGGCAGCTGCAGGACTGAGAAAAAGCTGACCAATCCGTGCTATCCGGCCCGGACAGCACTGATTGGTCAGATGCCTTCATGTCCCATTCTGTCCCTCCCTCCTCCGCGCGTGCACACATTACGTTTCATTGATGCCGGAAATCTTTAGCACACTCCTCTGCAGAAATAAGGAGTTGCAGGAGAAGATGTTAATTTGGTTACAATGGCAGAGAAAATGCAGCCAGTGTTACTTGTAACAGCTCACCCCGCTAAAAAGGCGAGGAAAAGAAAGCCTGAGGCAGAAAAGGCTGCAACGAAAAATGCTCTGGATAAAGAAAGAAGTCGGAACAAGTCTCGTTTGAGTGGTGGAGACAACTGGGGCACGTGAAGGGCTTGAAAAGTGATGCAGAGGTTGCTCTCTTTCTGTTGGACAGGTAATTATTTGTTTTGTTTCAGGGGGATTTGTTATTTTCATGAAATATGTGAGGTTTGCCAACTTGACTACGTTTGTTGCTCGTATTATGCTAACGTTAGCTTCTTTGAGTGTTGTTTTTAGCCATGAGAATGGCTAATGAGTCAGCCCATTTTCCACTGGATAGGGGTCCGCTGCGTTGCGGCTCCGATCCGGTTTTGCTCCACCTTCCGGCAATCCCCACCGGTTGCGGTTTGAGTCCGCTACGGCGCAGTACGGTAGACAGCTGGCCTCACGATGTGTGCTGGTGTCAACACGGAGTGTTTTATTTTGAAAAGTAACCAGATGTCATTTGTTATTTCAGCGCTTGACTTCCTGTCTGCTCTGTGCTAAATTCAGCTGAATTTCTGCGTCTTGCTCCGGCATCTCCTTCTCCCTGCCGAGTCCCACTGCCAGATGCACGTTCAAGTTTGTGGGGGAGTGGCTTTGGACGGAGCACTTACGGGGTGGGGGGGAACTTAGAGGAGGTGCCACTCTCAAATCTTGCCAGCTCTCTTGCTAGCTCTCCAGGATTGTAGACCCTGGCTTTAATAACAAAGTTATTACAATGTTAAAAAGTTTGTATTAATGTGCCTTCATCATCCTAATTGACCCCAGAATATTCCATCATGGTTTATATAGTGCATATTTAGAGGAAAGGGAGAAGGAGTCTCAAAGTTATTAAGAGATAGACATATTTATGTATATGTATATTTTTACATATACAAATACAGGATATGTCCTGATCATCAGCACTGAATATATAAACACATTAGCTAAGAAATATTCATATGCTTGTAAAATCAGTTATTAGATCAAAAAGAAACTTCTGATCCTTTTTTTCCACTGAAAAAAATGAAGCCTTACAATCAAGTGTAATACACAATTACATTCTCATCTACATACAATTACACATATCAAAGTAACCCAACTCCATCAGCTTTGTATGACATGTTGAGAATTCTCCAGCATTCAGTCAAGATACTTGGTCCTTATTTAAATTCAGTTCAGGTTCATTTTATTTGAGCAATCCAGTGAGTGAAAACCAAGCAGCAGTCTGCAGCAGGTTGGGAATTTCACGGCGGCCATGCCCGCACTTTGGCCTTGATGCCCCGTGAAAAAAAATCATCATGCAGCCACAGTGGCCTTTGTGCCCCTGGCGCGGTCAGCGTAGTGTTCTTGCCGTAAATTACAGCCACCCGAGTGCACAGCAGTCACTCACAGTAACTTCAATGAGTCCGCGGTGCACGCAGGTGAAGTCCCATCATCATGGTGATCTCACGTGAAAGCCTCTCAACAGCAGCAGCGTCTCAAAACAGAATAACCATCAGTCACTATGGTCAGCCGTGGACCGTCCACAAAGTGCAACACCGAAAAGAGAAACGACAAAAACTATTCAATAACTTCACTATTATTTAGTGTAGTGTCACCAAAATCACCTAACCCTGACCCTACTTTTAAAAAAATGTTTTAATACATAATCCATGTCTTATTATAAATTAGGATGTTATGGTATCAGTCTGAAAGGAAAACCATCGAATTTTACTCAATGGCCTTTGTACTCTGTCATGTGGCCTTGGTGCCCCTGAAAAAAAAAAGAAAAGTGAAGGCCAAATGGCCTTGCCCCTAGAATGACGAAATTTCAACCCTGATCTGCAGGTCTGAAAAATCCAGTCAACGCATACAATTCAAAGACTGCAGGTTCTCGAATGGGCACTTGTAAAGTCAACAACCACAGGCACTGTTTTGAGTTCTTTACTTAGTGTTTACATGTCTGTTTGTCTGTCTTTCTCTCTGTCTCAGGACAGATTTGCTTTTTTTGGCTTCATTGGCTTCACAACTGTGTGAGATGCAGTCATGTTGACTGGTGTGTAGCTGAGATCAGGATGAAGAGTTTGAAGATGGTTCTGTTCCGACCTATGAGTACTGAGTTCTGATTAATACTGTAGTAATCACTACTGAGTACATGTGGACGGGCATCACAGCTGGTGTGATCCCACCCTAAGAGAGATTTTAATCTCAGTGTAATTTGGTCAAATCATCTAATAGTATTTAATATTATTTACACAAAGGTTTACAGTGTAGTATGATGCACATATGCCTTTATATCATTATATTTCTAATGTTCTACTTTCTTTATATTTGCTGTTATATATTGTAGTGAAATACACATGACTGTAGTTTTCAGGGGCTCCACCAGATGTCGCCCGCAGCACAGGGACGAGAACCTGAGCTCTGCACCTGAGCTGAAACATAACTCTGTTTCCAAACTCCGTCAGATTTCAGATAAGTTTCACCAACTTAATTTTTTTGTTTATAGGCTTTATATAACTCAGTGAAAAGAGCTGCGGGTTATCTTCTCCACTCAACGATTATGTTTTTATTCACACAACTTGAAGACACATCAGAAATGTTCTGCAATCACGCCTTCACTTTACTTTCACTATCAACTGGTTCATCTGGTGACGATGGCGCAGCACGAGTTTCAGCAGGTGAGTAAACGACTAAAACCAGAATAATTGAAGAAATCACTAAGAGCAGCCTGTCTGTTAAAGAGGATACAGCTTGTTATCATCACAGTCGCTTCACTAACTGAGCTGCTAACAGCTGTTTGTTCACTTCACTGACAGAATACAGACAAACCGTCAGTCCACTTTATAAATGTGGGAAATTCAAATTCACACTGTCGGTAAGAAAACAATGATTGTGTTATTTGTTTGACTGCAGTCAGAGGAAGTTGTGTCGACGTTCAACTGAAGAGTTATAACTCATTAAAGTTACATCAGGACATTAAGGACACTGTTAGAATACATGTTAAAATATTTTATGTGAAGATATTTATCTGAAAATGATTTAACACTGCTCGTACACACCCAACACACATGCACACACACACACAACATGCACACACGTTGCTCGACTAAAACCCAACTTGAACTTAAAATTTCATAAATCAAATGTATAAAGTGTTTGTTGATGATTTTGTTACTGTGTGATGATGATGACTGTGATGATGATGATGACGACATGTTGCAGTTGGTGACAAGAGTTTTTGACTTCACTCCTCAGAGATCACAGGACACCGTGCAGCAACACTGACACACGTAAGAGTTCACTGTTTGTTCAAAGACATTAACTTCACACAGATTCATGATGAAGTGTCACCAGATAACTTTTACTGTGATTTGACTTTATATAAATCAAGCTGACCATCATGAGTTAATCATGGCTGTCTGGGTGAAACAGAGAGTTCAGTATCAGAGAACATAAATTCTGTTCATTCTTCCCTCCAGGTGAACGAGTCTGAGGTTTCTAGCAGAGAGACATCATGGCGGCAGCAGGATCAGGTCAGTCCAGTCAGACTTGATTAGTCAAGATAACACACTGTCTTCTCTCTCTGTCAACATATTAACTTTGTCCTCAGATGTGATGTATTTTCTGAATGAAATGTTGCCTCTGACCAATCTTTAATGTGACTGTAAATACTATTAACAAAGTCTCACTTCAACAATCATTTACTACATTTGTAAACTAGAGCTCAGGCCTGAAACTGAGACCTGAGTCTTTGACCCCATTTACACTTTTCATTTCAAGTCTCATCAGATAAATATAAAAATCCAGACTTGCCCTCACCTCAGACCCTCCTCTCCTCTCCACGCCAAAACAGTGACAGAAAGTTAAAAGTGAAAACCAGTGACTCTGAAAAATGACTGGGTTTATGGTGCTGCCACATGCCTAGAAACTTCGAAAAAAGACCATCCGTGCTTTTTTGAGTGAGATACAGGTTTCTGGCAGTGTCTCCTTGAAGTTTCCAGATGAACGAGTCAAATTTGGCTTCGGTTTTCTGCGTCATTGACCAATCATTTGCGTATTCCCACACACTACCCCTCCCTCCTATCACCACATACCTACGGTGTCTCCACCCACCAGCTACAGTGTTTGTCAAGTCCTGTAATGTTTTGTGCAGATTCCCCACTTGAAAGGGACCTGATTTAATCTACCCCGAAATGATGAACTGGATTTCACTCGATGACCAAACACTTCTTTTCCATTTTTCCTCCTTTTATTTTGGCAGTACCATTTTTCATTGCTTCAGCCATTTCTTAAAAAGGTATTGGATTGTGGATCTTAGCAGTTTAGTTTCTTTGCAGGTGAAAAACCTTTAAGCCACAAAGAAGAAAATATACAAATTACTGTGGTCAAATATCATAAATAGAAAATTACACATATCTGTACATCACAAATCATAGCAACTATTTTATCTTTAAGTAATTTCCACTCTTCATGAAATATAGATAATACACATCACTGTTACCCTTTTTTTTAACTTAATATCACATGAATATTTAACTGCTTTTTAACACATTTTATCATATTTATTAAGACATTTTTAAACCCAATTTTATATATTTTTTTCTATAATTTTTAACGTATTTTAAACATTTTTATAGTACAAACATTCATAAACAGTTTCTCATAATTATTTTACAATGTGTTTAAAGTGAAATTATTTAAACCAGCACCAATGTAAAAAGCATTTGCAATTAATTCACATTAACTTCACCGTGACTTCTAACACACCAGAGCAGGACGCACTCCATCTGAGAAACAAACACTGCGATCACCCATTAAAGGGTTAAATAGAGTCTCTTTCTGCCGACCGAGTGGCTAATGCTAAGCTAACGTTAACTGTATCAATGGCAGATTCCGTCTCTTTCCATTCGTTCAAAGCTCAGATCCTTACCGGCTGCCCATCGGGTGCTGTAGACCATCAGTCCTGCGTACCTTTTGTGGCGATCGCGGCAGTTAGTAAGACAGTGTCCACTTCTTCTAAAGTTTTTAGCCGCAAGCCATCCTCTGTTGCTCCTCGCTTCCGGTGCTGTGTTCCCTCTTAAAAGCCCCGGGTGGAACTCGGCAGCGCATCGGTTCCGCCCACTTTCAGTCTTTCAGTGTGCTTTTGTGACTTCTTGTGATTATGTCAATCCATTCATTCTAGTTTGACTTGACAGTGTTACCTTGTCGGAGATCCACCAATATGTTATGAAAGCACCATGTCAGAGTGCAACGCAAAGTGCTCTGTTGTTGGCTTTAAAGATGAGCACACAACACTCCATTGTGTCCCAGCCACAGAGGACAGAACAGCGGCATGGATTTATTAATTTTTGAAGGCAACGTCCCAGCTACAGTTAGCAAAAACTGTTTGTGTTTCTCCAACCTCGGTCAGTACAAGGCAGGAGTAGTCGGGAGACTTTTTCTAAACGGTGGGGATCTTCCAACTTTGCGTGTAAGTATACAAATAAGTAGTTGTGTGTTTCTGTAGATAAAGGTGAACTCGTGCGTGATGTACTGTGTGTTTTGCCATTAAGAACAAGGTAAGGTTGGCAGCTAACCGCTAACTTAGCTTATCTGACCACACAAGTTAGTGCTACAGCAGAATCATTGTGTGTAGTAAGTTTTTGATCTTGCACATTATGTAATGCATGTTCTAGGGAAATGTCTGCATGTACAAATATTTAGCTGTGTTTATTTAGCAATTTTACATGAACTAACCAAGCAGTGTCACATTGTCCAAGCTAATGCTAACCGTGAGCTTCAAGGCCAACGCTAACCGCAAGCTTCTAGTTAGCAATCAGCGCGGTCTCCACATACAAACCCAGAGACCTGGTCGGTCAAGCAGTACAAGTTTTCAGGATTTTGTGAAATAATGCATTTGAAAATGTTTTCTAAACTGGAATATGTTGGCACAGGCCAGGGTTTAGATTCTCTGCCCGACCCCGACTCTGCCACTATCCTCGGCCAGGCTGGGCTGGGCTGGGCCTTTGATCAAGCATTTGTGCTTTTTTGTTTTTAACAGGCATGAAAATCACTCACATTTCAGCGAAATTCGCCATTTTGAAACCAAAATAGGTGACCTACGTGAATCGCGTAGATCCAATGAGAAAATATTTTTATTGGCGGGGGGGCATGGAGGGGTACCAGAGATTATCAGTGAACTGCAAACATGTGCGCGCGTTGAATTCAGTAAAAACAACGTTTCTAAAATCCCTACAAATCATTTTCAAGACATGTCGATGATGCTGAGGTGAGGCGACTGACTGGAGGTTGAAGGTAAAGTACGTTGCATTCTCTGTCAGAAAGACGACAAATTTGTTTCAAAATAAGAGCATTACATTGCACCCAATTGTAGTTCAGAACGGGGTTCTTAGAGGGGGGCTTTTAATTTGAAAGTAGCGACTGTAATTAGCTTGTTTGACACAATCAAACCGCTCCAGAGACCGAGGAGACGCTGCATCTCCTGGATCTCAGCGGCTGTCCAGCTGCTCATCTTGATGTCTGCGGATGAAGTGATGGACTGACTGCTGTGATCAGCTGTTTCTTGATTTTAAAACAATCCGGCTGTGGGTCGCACAACAATGCAGGTCATCGACACCTCCGCCCATCTCACGCAGGGGCCGGCACATCGACGTCTCAGATTTAGATAGCCGAGGTGTAGCCTCCGAGGCGGAAAATTAGCGGACCAGAACAGACCTCCAATATACCGCCTAACCGCAAAAAGCATGGCCGAATTGGCAGCTTGCTGCCCAGTATAAAAACGGCTGTTAACTATGCAAACAAGGGCAGCCATGCACTGCAGGCACACTGTGGTGCAGGTCATAGCATCAACACAGTATAGCCAGCCCCTTCCTTTCAAGCAGAGAGACAGCAACTTCACCTAAAAAAATCTATAACAGTTCAAGTGTACGTTGTATAGAGAAAATTCACACCGCTTTACATCGCCGTCAGATCTGCCTTTCTTTTGGCACTCCATTTTCTCAACCGTGGAACCTCCGTATACCTAAGCATTAGCGCAACTGGGCAACAGGTGATCTGCAAGCGGCGAAATACAGCGTGAGGCCCAGTTGCTGGATGAGAGATTTACTTTCGATAAAAACAAAACTTAACAATTTCAGACACAGACCGTGGAACCTCCGTATCCCTACGCATTAGCGCAGCTGCTCAACACTAAACACAATGACCAGTGACAAAATCTTCTGGCTTTTTGGGTTTAACCAATTCAGAGATTCATAAAGATAACAGTGATGAGTTCTGTAGGGACATCTCAGAACTAATCTACAGTAGAGTTTAGATTCTCTGCCCGAACCCGAGCCCGACCCTGACCCGAACAGGCCCGCAGGTCAGGTCGGGCCGACATTTCCCGTCACTATCCTCGGGCCGGGTCGGGCCGGGCCCTTGATCAAGCATTTGTGTTTTGTATTTTTTAATAACTCAAAATAATGACTGTAATTTCCAGCTACAAAACGCGCATCTCTCTCCTCCCTCCACGTGGTTTGTGTCGCTACATGGTCTAACACAAGAGTGAGTTTTGCTCGTGCTGGAAACGTGACTTCTTGCGCAGGTGACATCACTCCCCATGACTCAAGAATAAAGAGAAAATATATATTTTACTAAGGAAAATTACAAAAATGATAGTAATGCACAGTCAATTGAATAAGTAACTTTAATCTGATTACTGGTTTGGAAATATTAACGTGTTAGATTACTCGTTACTGGCAAAAGTGGTCAGATTAGAGTGACACGTTACCGGCATCACTGATTGTGTAGCTTAGAGCAACAGGGAGCTTGAAGATGTAAAGAAAAAAAGAAAAACAGGAGAATTAACTGTGAGCAAGTTTGGAGGAGGATCGGAGGTATGGACCCATTTTAAACAAATCGTGGGCCGTGACAACATGTGTCGGCTTTTGTGAGTGCATTAAGTGCTGCACTTGTTGCATTATTCATTAAGATAATTCTAAACAGATTTCTGCTGTTCAAACAACTCGGAATTGTAGTTGAGAACGTCAGTTATAACAGCCCACATATTAAAAAAATGTTGGGTTTAAATCGGGTTCGGGCTCATAATTACAGTTAATGTGTCGGGTCGGGCCGGGCTCGGACACAACGTGCACGGGCTCGGGTCGGGTCGGGCATGATTTTTTGGGCCCGATCTAAACTCTAATCTACAGAGGCTGTTATAAAGCACGGTAAGAGGACAAAGATTTGATTTTGTGGTGTTCTGATAGATAATGTCTTCATAGTCAAGAGTAGGGAATGTTAATTGTGTTACAACTCTTTTCTGGACATGTAGTGTGAAACAATCAATGGAACGATACAGTAATTTCAAGTGACAGTACATTGTCTTTGTAACTGAGTCAATGTGGGGTTTAAAGGTTAACTGAGAGTCAAGCCAGAAGCCTAAGTATTTAAATTCAGCTACATTTTCTAGTGGTGCCCCATCAAGAAAATTTAAGGACCAGTCTTTGGGTAGTAAATCAGATCTAGTACTGAAAAACATGCAATGAGATTTTTTTCTTATTTAGGAGAAGCTTGTTAGATGAAACCATTTTTGAACTGAGTTAAAATTAGATTGTAAGGAGTGCTGAATTTGTGAAATGTTAGATTTAGAAGAGTAAATTACAGTATCATCGACATAAAGATGAATTTGACAGTCGGAACAGATTTGTGGAAGATCATTGACAAAAATAGAAAATAAAAGAGGACCCAAAGATGAGCCTTGTGGCTCACTTTTTGTTATTAATTTAAAGTCAGACTGATTGCTCTAAAAAGAAGCGAACTGGCTTCTATTGTGAAGAAAAGAATTAAAAAATAAAACTGATTCTGTTGAGAGACCAATAGCATATAGCTTGTCTAGGAGGAGGTAGTGATCAACCTTATCGAAAGCTTTTGATACATCAATGAATATGGCACCAGTAGGCATATCATTATCAAAGAAGGATAGTATGTCATTAGTGAATTTTGTGAGAGCAGTCGTCATCGAGAAGTTGGGTCGAAAGCCAGATTGGTGTGGACATGAAATATTGTAATCATCAAGGTAGTTGGATAATTGGTTAAGAATATGTTTTTCAAATATTTCTGCAAAACTGTTGATGATTGAAATGGGTCCATAGTCTAATATCTTGGGGGTCACCACCTTTATGAAGTGGGGTCACACTGGTGCATTTCCAAGATGAGGGAGTTTCACAAGTAGTCAGAGATAGATTAAACAAATCAGACAGAGGAAATGATAAAACATGAGAAGCCAGTTTAAAGAATTTAATCTCCAGCCCATCTAGACCACAACTGCTCCCAGAGCTTAAGCCATCGATGACCTGTTGAACCTCAGTTGAGGTGATAGTTCTGAAGGAAAAGGAGCTTCTGCACCTTTCATTAATCAAGCTGAGGTCAGAGCAGTGATTACTCTACAGAGAATTGCCAGTTACTGAGAAGTGCTGACTAAAGGCTTCTGCAATTACTATTGAATCATTAATAATTTCATTATTCATTTTAATGTGAGTAGTGAAGTTTTTTGTAGATTTATTAGTTACACTATTGATTATCTTGGGTTAGGGTTAGGATTCTTAAAGTTGGTTGTTAGGGAGTCTTTATAGAAATTGACTTTAGCATTTCTTGTTTTGATTGTACATTTATTCCTCAAATCTTTATAAGCATTCCAATCAAAGACATCCTTAGTTGCTCGATATTTTTTCTAGGCCCTCTTTGTTTGAAAAAATTTATAAGTTCTCCTTTAATCCACTGTAAGTGTCTACCCTCAACTCTGATTGTTGACCAGGGTACGTGTTTGTTAATGACTTCGAGAGACTCAGTGTAGAAGAAATGCCACGCATCTTCAACATTTGGTATTAACTGAAACCTCTCCCATATTATTTTTAAAATGTCCTGGTTAAAGACATCAGGATTAATATTATTAGCTTTCCTTACTATGATAAATTTAGGAGGAAGATGACGCATTCTAATCTTCCAAAAACAAAGGACAATGGAGTGGTCACTAAAAGAATCTTACAATAAACCAGATTGAATAATTCTATCAGGATGCGTGACTAGTATCCAATCAAGCAGGGAAGCTGAGCCAGAGCACACTCTGGTGGGTTCAGTTATAAGTTGTGTGAGGTTTATTCTATTAAAAGGGTGCAATCATTGAGAGAGGAACGGTCTAGCCAATTAGAAATGAAATCCCCTCAGAGAATTTTCTCACTTGAGTGGTCTAAGGAGTTAATTTTGTAGA
>CAEMYA010000252.1:20680-43075 GCA_903131615.1 Diplodus sargus | reverse complement strand
GTCCGCCATTGTTGTTGTTGTTGTTGTTATGAGACGTTGTGTTGTTCAGAGGCAAGAGGTCGGGGGGGGTGGCGATGGCGTCATCGTTTTCGGAAAGTATGCGGATTTGCCATCCACAAGAAAACGGGAGGGCTGCGTTTTCAGATTTTTCCACCCTGAGACCCGGTTTCAAAAAAGTGCGTTTTCAGGCGTTGCATTTTCAGGATCCGTATGGACGGTCGGCCAAAACGATGCAATACATGTGCGTTTTCGCAAAGGATTATTATCGTCGGGAAGGGGCCTCATTGTGAATCTCTTGGAGGCGGCGAGGGACGAAATTTCGCTCCGACCCTGATACGCCTCTGGAGGTAGTATCAGGGCCGTATTATTGGTGAACCGAACCAGTGTGAACGGATAAGCTGGCAGCGTGGAGTGGGAGCGTGTCGATTAGACAGCCTGTTAACTACACAGGTCCTTCACTCAACTTAATACAGAGAAATGTCCCGCAAAGCAACGTTACAGAACCAAACAAAAGTAACATAATAACTGTAACTGTCATTGGCAACTTATATGAGGAAAGAAATACCGCAGATATGTGGAGAAGCGGGGCGAGTGACTTTGGTGTGGCAGTGTTTGCTGTGTTTAGCACTACAGTGCATCTCCCTTTGTCTGCGACTGATACCTTCAACTGTAGCTGTTCTGCCTCTGTGTATGCCAATGTGTTGTTTCTGATGGCTGACTCTGCTTTGTCTGTAATGGAATTGGAATTTTCGTGTCCCCTTCCTTCCCCTTAGCCTGTTGTGATGCTTGTGCCTTCTCATCAAACTTAAAGACATTTTCCAGAACAGTGCTTGGTAGCAGGGATGTTAGTTCCTCAAATGTCTGGTTACTCTCAGTAGTGAGTGCATCGATGGTGAGATTTATCTCTCTGTCACACTATTTGTAGAGACTCATCTTGTCCAGAGAAAACAGATGGTTTGAAAGAGGAGTAAAAGAATCCATCTATGTCAAATTTGAACGACAGTCTTTGAACAGTGGAGATGGCCTAAGACATTAGTGATCACTCACCTTTTTTGGGGGGGCCTTATGGCTTTATTTAATAGGTCAGCTGAAGAGATGACAGGAAACAGGATGAGAAAGGGGGGGAGAGACACGCAGCAATAGGGACCTGGGCCGGGAGTCTGACCCGGGTCCGCTGCAAGAAGCCTCTGTACATGGGACGCCCGCTCTACCAACTCAGCTAAACGGCGCCTCGTGATCACTCACCTTGAATTTAGTACTGAGTTCTCTCCCCAGACAGCTTAACAACCATTCACACCTGGGCTCACCTAGCCCTAGCAACCCACATGTTTAAAAGCCTGCAACTCCCCTCCAGTTAGTCAGAACTGAAGAAGCCTCTTGGATCAGAGGTGAAACGTCTTCAATTAACTGAAACAAGTCCAGTTACCTACGATACAGCAGTTACAATTACCATGACCTGGATGACTGAGAACCTTCATTAACAATCTATACTTTCCCAACTTGTAATATTTAAGTAACTCTGTGTCTTTATATTTCACAGGTGCTGATGAAGAACAGAGCCCAGAGTGTCTCAGGATTGTTCTTTTAGGGAAGACTGGCAGTGGGAAGAGCTCTTCAGGAAACACCATTCTCGGAAGAAAGGAGTTTAAAGCCAAATCAAGTCAAACATCAGTCACCAAACGTTGTCAGAAAGAACAGACTGTAGTAAACCGTCGTCCAGTCGTTGTGGTCGACACTCCTGGTTTGTTTGACACAACTCTGTCCCGTGAAGGGGTTAATGAGGAGATGGTGAAATGCATCAGTCTTCTGGCTCCAGGACCACATGTCTTCCTGCTGGTGATACAAGTTGGCAGATTTACACCAGAAGAGAAGGAGACAATAAAACTTATCGAGGAAGGCTTCGGGAAAAATGCTGAGAGGTTCACCATCATTCTGTTAACTGGAGGAGATAAACTAAAGAAAGACGAGATATCTGTTGAAGAATATATTGAAGAAGAATGTGATGATTCTTTCAAAAAGCTAGTTGCTGACTGTGGAGGAAGATACCATGTATTTAATAACTATGATGAACAAAACCACATGCAGGTCAGTGAGCTGATCACCAAGATCGACACCATGGTGAAGACAAATGGAGGCAGCTGCTACACTAATGAGATGCTGCAAGAGGCCGAGGCAGCGATACAGAAAGAAACGGAGAGGATCCTGAAGGAGAAGGAAGAAGAGATGAGGAGAGAGAGGGAGGAGCTAAAAAGAAAACATGAAGAAGAAATGGAAGAGATGAAAAGAAGAATGGAAGAACAGAGAGCAGAAATAGATAAGGAGAGGAAACTGAGAGAAAAGCAACTTAAAGAAAAGGAAGAAAACATCAACAGAGAACGTGAGGAGAGAAAGAAAGAACAGGAAATGAGAGAAGAAGAAGACAGGAAGAGAAAACAAGAGGAAGAAATTCACAAACAGGAGTGGAAACAAAAAGTTGAAGCTTTGGAACAAAAAATCAGATCAGAGTCAGAATCAAGGGAAAATATTGACAGAAAGCTGAAGGAGAGCAGAGAAGAGATGAGGAGAGAACGAGAAAACTGGGAGATAAATCGAAATGAATGGTGGAAAAAACGACTTCAAGAAGATGAACAGAGACGACAGGAGGAAGAAACGAGACTGAGAAAACTGCAAGAAGAATACAAACAAGAAAGAGAAAATGATGAAAAGAAAAGAAAAGAAGAGGATCGAATGAGAAGAGAACAAGAGGAGAAAGAGAGAAAAGACATGGAGGAGAAGTATAAGCAGAAAATGGAGAATCTGAAGAAGACGTATGAAGAAGAAGCCAGAGAGAAAGCTGAAGAGTTCAATGAGTTCAAAGAGAAATACAACAAGAAGTTTGAAGATCAGAAGAAAGAACACGAGGAACAAATGAAAGAAAAAGATAAGCAATACGACCTCTTAAAGGCTCTTAGAGTCCACAAAGAAGAAGAAATGAAGGAAAAACATCTTGGTGAAATGTGTGACTTGGTGAAACATGTGATCAGAAATGAAAAGACTCTGGAAAAAATCAATAAATTACTGAAAATACACAAAAAAGAAATGACACAGGTGAAAATTGAGGAAAAAAAGAAAAATCTGCAGGAACAACATGACAAACAAATGAATGACTTGATACAGAAACTCCTGAGTGAAGAGGACAAATCAAGTCGGTTTTGGTTGTTGTTTCCTTTTAACAAGTGAAACTCTGAAGGAAGAAATCTTTCACTGGTGTCAAACAAAACCTCAGGAGGAGCAGTGGGTTGTACTGTAATGTAGAACATGGACACAGAAAATACTTCTCATCGGCTGTCAGGTGTCTAAATATTTAAGTGTACAACACTAAACTGGAGGTAACCATAGCAACAGTTGTGTTGTAGCTTAATCAACAGTTAACGGTTTCAGACTGTGGAGAAGAAACAGACACAGCTGATATCAGACAAGATTTTAACTGATTATTCATAAGAAGAATAACTTTATGTAGCGGACACTTGGCGTCAACAAATGAGGCGGAGAGATTCATGATGGGTGTTTACATTTTATTGTTACTGTAGCATTGTGAAAACTACGGAAAAGAAATACAGAAAGAAAAAGAGATTAGATAAAATGCATGAACATTTCACTCATAATTTCTAAACCCACTTTCACTAGAAAAATAAAAGATACATTCATTGAAAAACGTATACAATTATTATTAAACTCCAGGATAAAATAAAAGCCCAAATTCGAGTTACACATACCTCGTTCCACTAAACCAAGGGAGCTAATCATATGTTATGTTGAAGGTGCCTTCTGGATAACCATATTCCTCCAATAACAATAAAACAAACACAGGGCTGAAGTTACAGCTCACACAAGACAGAAGACAAGTGAGAGAAGGAAACTGTGTCAGTATGAATCTCTGACATTAGTCATTAAGTAGTTCTGGTTCAAAATGATCTAGAGAGGAACAGTTAACTAAAGTTAAACTACTATTTGTGTGTTTCATGTGCCACCCAGTGGACGGCTGATGTCACTGCACTGCTGTGTAAAGAAATTCTGTTCTGTGATTGTGACAATGGGTTGGCACAACGTCAGCAAATGTTCACTTCGTAGAAAGTCTTTATGATGTTCTGTATCTGTTTTCTTCTGTACGGTTGAGTTGTGAATAATTTCCTTTTTTGCTGATTGTTTTATTTTATTGCTTGTGTGATTTATTTACAGATTAACTACAGCTCAGTAAAAAATATTATGAGAAAGAACTTTGTAAGTGAAATTAAATGTCAAATATTATATATTAACATATAAACTTCTCATGAGATATATAAATATGATTAAAAAATGCCGTTATAGACAATTAATGTTTGTTTTTCTTACGTAATTTGTAACTGATTACATCAACTTAAAACAATCCAGATGAATCTTAAATAGTTCTTTCTGTGATCTTTGGTTTCTTTGTAAGGTTAAAAAAGATGAACAAAGTGTTTCCTGTAGTTCAGTGTGACTGCTTTGTTTCTACCTGCACAGGAGACACTGAGGGAGGAAGTGGGTTCAGTCTGAAACACGTCTTTATTCACCTCTCCAGTTCTTTATGTACTTTCTTCATCTTTAGCTAAAACTGGTACTGAGATACTCTCAAAGTATTCAAAGTATCTGAAGAGTACTTAACCCTAACCCTAACCAGTTTACTACACATGTACAAATATAACAACTTTAGCAGCTGAAACACATCAAATCTGAATCAACCTCAGTATTAGATCACTTCAGGACTCAGAGGCTGATGTTAATCAGTTTAAGTAATTTCAACAGCTTGAATGTGTCTCATGATGTCCTAACAGTTAAAAACTTAAACACTCAAGTAAACCCCCTGATATTTGTTCATTACATCGAGCGAATCTCTTTGTTTTAAATATTTTCATGTGATGGTTGTAAACAGTGTGTAGAGAGAAGCGTGGAAGTTATGTTATCACTGAAGCATCATGTGATCACAGTGAACAATTCCTCATATTTTTACCAGAAACAACAAAATGTTAAAGGTCCCATATTATACTGTTTTTCATCAATTTCACACAGCTGTCAGAGGTCCAACAACTCTGTATTCGATATGCATTACCCCCCAAACCCATCCGTGGTCCTTAATTTCAGCTGTCTAAAAGTCATTCTGCTGAGCTCTACTGACACTAGTCTGTTTCTGTGTCTGCACCTTTAAATGCTAATGAGCTCCGTCTGTAAACGCCTACTTGGAGAGCCTTGCCTGCTACGTCACTCTCAGGGAGAGGATTCCCCTTGCGTTAGCGGTACCATGCCCTAATGTTTGCGGTGGATGTTGTTATGGCTTGCGGAGATTTTTTCGTACAACCAAACCAGTTTGACCCAGAATCGGACCCAGAAGGAGAGGCTCCTGAAGAAGTACAGAATGTGGCTGCAGCGGGACATTTCAGAATGGTTAGTGTGTCTGAATAATGTTAGTTTGTTCGTGTTGTTACAGTTACTACCATGTAGCTAATGGCTAACAGCTAGCAAAAGCTGTGTTTGTCTCCAACACAGTCTCCAGACTCTTGGACACTGTTCACATTGTCTCTATCTCCAGTTTGCACATGTTTTCAGACTTTTTACTGTGACAACCAAGCTCCATTATAATATTATTAACATTAAACTTGCTAGGTAGTTAGCCAGTTTCCAGCTGACTTCTCCATACTCTTAGGCAACTGTAAATACTATCAAACCGCGGCAACACTTTTCGGTGGCTCGGGTGCAGTTGCTGGGTCCCGTGTGGTTGGGACTGATCCTTTTACGAGGGTCAGTGTCGAGGCAAAGCCAGCTTTGTACTGCCCTCGTTACTGAAGCAGTCCGATGTGAAGTGGTTAGCACACACATACAAGCTAACACGAACCGCAGCCAGTACTTTGTCTGAAAATATGAAACACAACCACTGTCTCTTCTGTTGTTCTGTAGCTGGGACAGAATATAGGCACTTAAGTTCATTTTTACAACCAACAACAGAGCAATTTGCGTGTCCAGGTTTGAGCAACAACGTTGCTAAACACTGCTGTCTCACTGCTGGACACACCGAACTTCACCTCGGGGATGAACGCCCCCCTCTCAGATATATCCTATCACTGCACAGAGGAGGCCGAACTATGATAATGACTCCTTTTGTTACGTAACGAAAGGAGCTGAATCTGAAGAGCCTGTAGGAGCGCCGTGTTACCAGTGGATGGGCTTCAGAGACCATGCAGGAATCACTTGTTTTCCTCATTCTGGGAGTTGGCAGGCTCAGGGAGGACCAGCTTATATGTAGGGCCAGTTGTTCACAACATTTCATCTGGATCAAAATTATCTGGATTTGGAAATCCCATTTTTTGCTATTCAGGATCAGGTAATCCGTCTTACTTTTATGCCAGTTTTTCAAAGCAACATTGGATTGGATCACCCTGATCCACACAGTTTTCAAGATTACCAGTGCTCTAAACCAACCGATCGGATGGCACAATATTAGGAGACAGTGCCTATCTCCTCCTACCATGGCTGATGACTCCTTTTCTTGCAGCGACCACACCTGCGCAGGCACGCTTCAACGCTGTTCATTGCAAAACAAGATGTGCAATTGAGCGTTTCAGTGGAGTTCTGAAGAGACGCTTTACATGCCTTAACTACTTCCGAGCGGAACTGCAGGGAACGTGTAACATAATACTTGCGTGTATTGTCCTGCACAACAGTGCTACCAGGCACAATGTCCCTCTCTGTGATGATGTTTGTGATGCACCTGTGCCTGTTGAAGAACCAGACCAACCTCTGGCCTTCTGTCAGAATGAGGGACTGACTGGACGTGTAGTAAGGGATGCAATTGTTAGAAATTATTTTTGACAGGTTCATCTCTGATGATTGTTTCTTTGAAATTAATATACAGTGATGAATGACAGAAACATTTAATATATTATTTTTGTTTGTTCATAAAATCTGTTTGGGGGGGATTGTTTCATGGGGACAAGATTATTTTTATTTTATTTTTACTTTACTATACTGAAAGGCTTAATTGGCAGCCTATGTCTACTTTAACTTCTTTATCACTGTAACGGTTAAACAATTCAAGCGCAAAATATAAGAAAGTATATACACTAGATGATGAAAATTTATTATTTGACCAATTTTAAAGTTTTACTACATTTTCTTCCTGTAATCCACCTTGAAATCCTGCCTCCTGTTGAGATCAGGATAATCCTGTTTTTTTTAATCAAAGTTATCCAAATCCTACTGAAACATTTTGAACAACACAAACTGAAGGTTTGATCCAGATCAAAACTAGGATTGGATCCTGTGATCTAACCCAAATTTAGAATCCTTCTTACCCTTTTGAACAACCCATTTTCAAGATTTGATCCAATCCAATAACCAAACTCAGATCAGATTACCTTTGAACAACTGGCCGTAGAGACCAGAGAAAACCTGTTTTTCATAACATGGGACCAGCTCTTCACATGGTGGGTGTTTGTTCTGTCACTACCAGCTCACCTCCTCTCTCCGTCATCACTGAGCATCCTCCGGGCTGAAGTGAGTCCCACTCCGCCTCAGTCTGCAGGTTCCATCCGTCTGTCCGTCCTCCTGGAGACACAAACACAGTTTGGTATTTACTAATATTTATTTATTTGAATAAATAAATAAAAACTAATATCGTCACACAATCATTCACAATTGTAATAAAGGGACTTTTTTATTATTACAAAACCGATGGAAAATGTTTGTTCCCAAAAAAATAAAGAGTTTGTTCTGACCCAGCACCAACCACCCGGACAGGTTCAGAGGACATTTGAGGTGAAGGACTGTAGTTTTCAGGGGCTCCACCAGATGTCGCCCGCAGCTCAGAGAAGAGAACCTGAGCTGAAACATGACGCTGTTTCCAAACTCTGTCACATTTCAAACATGTTTTACAAACTTCCTCTTTGCTTATAGGCTTCATGCAACTCAGTGAAAAGAGCTGCAGGTTGTCTTCTCCACTCATCGTGTTAAAGACGATTATGTTTTTATTCACACATCTTGAAGACACATCAGAAATGTTCTGCAGTCACGCCTTCACTTTACTTTCACTGTCAACTGGTTCACCTGGTGACGATGGCGCAGCGCGAGTTTCAGCAAGTGAGTAAACGACTAAAACCAGAATAATAGAAGAAATCAATAAGAGCAGCCTGTCTGTTAAAGAGGATACAGCTTGTTATCATCACAGTCGCTTCACTAACTGAGCTGCTAACAGCTGTTTCTTCACTTCATTGACAGAATACAGACAAACCGTCAGTCCACTTTATAAATGTGGGAAATTCACACTGTCGGTAAGAAAACGATGATTGTGTTATTTTGTTTGACTGCAATCAGAGGAAGTTGTGTCGACGTTCAACTGAATAATCTCTTTAAGCTTCTATTGTTTTATTTCATGTAGGCCGAGATAATATTAAAGTGATTCAGTCATTTTAGATGATCAGCAGCTCAACAGGAGCAGGAAGAAGAGTTATAACTCATTAAAGTTACATCAGGACATTAAGGACACTTGTGGGAGAAACAAGTGTTTCTCTGAGTTTACATTTAAATACATGTTAAAATATGTTTTATGAGGATATTTATCTAAAAATTATTTAACACTGTTCGTACACACGCAACACACACACACACACACACATATTGCTCGACTAAATCCCAACCTGAATTTAAAATCTCATAAATCGAATGTATAAAGTGTTTGTTGATGTTTTTGTTACTGTGTGATGATGATGATGACCGTGATGATGAAGACTGATGATGATGACTGCATGTTACAGTTGGTGACACAGAGTTTTTGACTTCACTCCTCAGAGATCAGAGGACACTGTGCAGCAACACTGACACAAGTAAGAGTTCACTGTTTGTACAAAGACATTAACTTCACACAGATTCATGATGAAGTGTCACCAGATAACTTTTACTGTGATTTGACTTTATATAAATCAAGCTGACTATCATGAGTTAATCATGGCTGTCTGGGTGAAACAGAGAGTTTAGTAAAAGAGAACATAAATTCTGTTCATTCTTCCCTCCAGGTGAACGAGTCTCAGGTTTCCAGCAGAGAGACATCATGGCGGCAGCAGGATCAGGTCAGTCCAGTCAGACTTGATTAGTCCTGATAACACACTGTCTTATCTCTCTGTCAATATATTAACTTTGTCCTCAGATGTGATGTATCATCTGAATGAAATGTTGCCTCTGACCAAATGTGACTGTGAAAACTGTTCACAAAGTCTCACTTCAACAATCATTTGCTACGTTTCTAAATTAGAGCTCAGGCCTCAAACTGAGACCTTTGACCCCATTTACACTTTTCATTTCAAGTGTCATTAGATAAATATAAATATCCAGACCACACCAAAACAATGACAGAAAGTTAAAACTGAAAACCAGTGACTCTGAAAACAGACAAAAAAAATCAAGAGATCATCACTGAAAGATTTAATTTTTCAAAAACTAATGAAAAAAAATAAATAATATTTAATGTCTGTGAACAACTTTCAGATAAACATATTTCAATGTCAGTGTTTCCTTTGTCAGTTCAGGTTTTGTTTTCAATGACAAATTTTATGTTTTTGATGCCAAAATTCTCTGTAACTGTTCTGACTCCATATATACATACTGTACACTATGTTGACTGATTATCACACCGATATCCAGCAGGTTTACTGATTTTGTTTCTCTTGTATTTCTCTTGTATTTCATTTATAAAATAAATTGACTTGATTTGATTCGACTCTGATGTGGCATGTAATCTGCAAACTAACTAGTAACTAAAGTTTCCAAATAATTGTGTAAAAAGTATTTGCCTCTAAAATGCAGTGAAGTGGAGGTATAAAGTAGCACAAAACTGAAATACTCAAAATATAAGCACCTCAACATTGTTCTTAATCAAAGTACTTGAGAAAATACATTTTGTTACATTCAATCCCAGACTTCATCACAATGACTCCTTATGTAAAGGGTCAGTCTGAGTGTACCTGCCTGGTACCCCCAAATGTTAAGACCCAGAAGATGTTTACTTCCTTCATCACTGACAATTCAGTCTAAAGCAAAGCTTCGACTACAGTCTCGTCTTTCTAATTCTTCTTAAGAACACATGGACTGAGAGGAATAACACAGTCAGAGACAGAAAGAGATGCATTTCTTAATCATTAGTATTTGAAATAAACAAACTAAAGCCTGAACCTTTTTGCAACGACAATTGAAACCTTTAACCTGATACTTTGTCCAGACCCGTTGGGTTCAGGTTGCAAGCAGACCTCAAGGTTCAAGGTTTATTCAGTTGTCATCTACAATACGAGGTTGTACAATCAAATGTAAGTTGTCATCATTTTACGCTGCACAAGAAATAACTCTCTTTTATGGTGGAGTGTTGAGAATGAGTTCAGGAGCCTCACAGTCTGAGGAATGAAGCTGCTCTGTAGTCTGGTGGTACAGCAGCAGATGCTTCTGTATCCGGTGTCAGATGGAAGCAGGGTGAACAGACTGTGGCCGGGTGGCTGCTGTCTTTTAGTATCTTTGTGCTCTGTGCAGACGTCTCACTTCACTGATGTCACTGATGCTCTGTAGATGGTACCAGTGATGTTCTGGGCGCTGTAGAACCGTCCTGTCCTGGGCTGTGATGAATTGTGACAGTTTGTGATGTTTCCAGTCAGGATGCTTTCTGTTGCTCCTCTGGAAAAGTTGACCAGAATCTTGCTCCAGAATTCAACCTCCCTAAGTTGCCATAGAAAGGAGACACTTTTATGTGCTTTTTTACCCAGGGTGCTGATGTGTGATGACCAAGATCGGTTCTTACTGATGGTGATTCACAGGAACCTAAAACTGTTCACCTGCTCCACCTCAGCTCCACTGATGTAGACAGGTTGTGTGTCTTTGACTCCTTTTTTCTGTAATCAACAATCAGCTCCTTGGTTTACTGACACTGAGCAGTAGATTGTTCTGTTTTCCTCGTTATATGATCTCCCTTCATTGTTTATAATGAGGCAGATGTTGGTGGTGTCGTCCTCATACTTCACAGTAGAGTTCTCTGGATGTCTGGGAGTGCAGCCATGGGTGTACAGTATGAACAGGAGGGGGCTGAGCTCACAGCCCTGGGGGGCTCCAGTGTTTAGCACTAATGTAGAGGAGGTGTGGCTGTCAGTCAGAACTCTCTGGGCTCTGCTTGTGCGGAAGTCCAGTATCCAGTTGCAGAGTGTTGTACTGAAGCCCAGAGTGTTTAGTTTTCCAGTCAGCTTCATGATTGAGATTGTGCTGAATGCTGAGCTGAACAAACGGCATACTGATGGGGCTGTTGTTAATGTCAAGGTATATAAAGGCCGGGCAGAGGAATAGTTTTAGGTCCAAGTGTGACTGTCGGTGTCTATCTGTAGAAGGATGGTGGATCTGTCCCCTTAAGTCTCTGATGCAGGAAGACTGGCACAGCCACACAGGACTTGCTGGTTCACTGGCCCTTTAATCTGACATAAAAATCAACAGCCCAGTCCTCAAAAACACTGTGTTAGGCTACTGCAAGCACTCAGGTCTCCAGCTCAGGATTATTTTCATTTTCCTTTACAAAAGACTAATATAGACATTTTCACATCACAATGTAATGGCTAGAAAGGCTAAAGAGGGAGATGCAGAGCAGGTGTGGAAGGAAAGCAGACTGGTGACGACCACAAGACAACAGGAGGGAAAACCACACAAGAAGAGCAGGAAATGAAAAGAATACATGAGGGCACAGTTTCAAAATAAAACAGGAAATCACAGAAACCCAAACAGGATCATGACAGAAGATATTCTTAAGAGTAGAGAAGTGGTAAATCACAGGTATTAATATAAAACCTCTCAATAACTGCACGTGTGTTACGGCTGAGACTTTGTGAATTCAAATGCAGAGACCAGAGACAGCTTGCGAGTTGAAAAGGTTTATTTTCGTGGTTATGCTGAGGTGGTAGGCAGGTGCAAGGTCCAGATTGGTAGGGACTTGCAGACGGGCAGGCCGGGGTTCGGCCAGGCAGGCGGCCAGACTGGCAGGCAGGAAGGCAGTCAGGAAACAGAGCTGAGTAGTGTCAAGGTTTTCTGCAGGGTGAGCCAGACAGGACGAGCATTAGCATTAGAAGCAAAAACACAGGATGTATAATCGTAGAACTTCTGAACGAGTTGGTTGGTTACGGAATAATCTAGCACCAGAGTAGTGGATAGACCGGGGTTATGTAGTTGGCAGGTGAGGAGTTGATGAAGGGCAGTGTAATGACCAAGCTCGTGGGGAAAAGGGAAGCAACCTGAACCAGAATGGTTTTGGTAAAATTGCAAGTTATTTATTTGCAGGGTTTACAAAAAGAACGGAAAAGGGCTGCTGGATGCTGCTTAACTCAAAGAAATAAATATAACCTAAAGAGGTCTCTCTAAAATGAGAGATAGCCACTAGCTACTTCAAAATCAGTTCATCAATTTCATCACTAAAAAAATAATGAACAGAACCAGTGACCTATGGTCATGAACTTTGGGTCATGTCCGAAAAAATAAGATCCCAGACACAAGTGGCTAAAATGAGTTTCCTCCGCAGGGTGGCGGGGCGCTCCCTTAGAGATAGGGTGAGGAGCTCTGTCACCCGGGAGGAGCTCAGAGTAGAGCCGCTGCTCCTCCTCATTGAGAGGAGCCAGCTGAGGTGGCTCGGGCTTCTGTTTCGGATGCCCCTGAGACGACTCCCTCTGGAGGTGTTCCTGGCATGTCCCGCCGGGAGGAGACCCCGAGGAAGACCTGGGACACGCTGGAGTGACTACGTCACCCAGTTGGCCTGGGAACGCCTTGGGATCCTCCCGGAAGAGCTGGAGGAAGTGTCTGGGGAGAGGGAAGTCTGGGTGTCCCTGCTCAGGCAGGTGCCCCCGCGACCCGGCCTCGGATAAGCGGACGAAAATGGATGGATGGATGGAATTTCATCAATAATAAAAATTAAAAAAATAAGTAGCACCCTCTAAACCTAGTGTGTCTAACAAAAGTAATCTACAGGTGCCCAGTTGGTGTCAGTTAACCCCACTAAGATACTTGCCCAATTTCCTTACCACAGATTACGGTAACACAGGAAACAGTTGAAGATCACTAACCAAAGCTCTTACAGAAGTAAATGCGTTTACACAGGGGAGCATAATACACACAAGGCCAGTTGATCAAAAGGCCAAATCACAACTGAGGGCAGCTATTTAAACAGAGGGATGGTCTGGAAGGCAGTAGATGATTGGAGGAGATTGCCAGACACCGCACCAGTCAGATCACCGGCCAGAACCAGGGAGTAGGCAGATCTCACCCCAGCCAATCCTCGGCAAGGAATCGCACATCCTGCTTAACATGAGACAGCTGCACAACAGAGATACACATACCCAGATAACGTAGGTGGTCGTAACAGGCAGGTGTGCCATTCCACTGTTGTCGCCACGGCCCAGCCACACACACGGTGCAGGTAAGGGAAAAGGGGGGAAGAAGGCAGACAGGAGAAACGTAGAAAACAGAGCAATACACAACCCGTTTGTCACTGTGACACATGTGAATTATGCCATTGTGTCCAAATCATGTCCATCAGATTACATTAAAAAGAGAGAATGACTGAAGGAATGTTTGTGTTTCTGTATCTTATACTTACAGGTGAACTTCGACCTCGTGAACGCAGGAACAGCTTTCAATTTCAGCCTTCTGACAGTGAGTCAAACTGAACTGAGTCAGAATTATTCTTGTTTCATCAGATCTGGGTCTCATCCATGATCAGATTTCAATATTAAGTTCAGGTCTTTTCAGTTGATGGTGTTTTGTTTTTAAAAGGGCAGAAACTTCTCAAGTCAAGCAGAAAGCATTCAGTAAAAAAAACATTCAGCAGCTGTGAGTACACTGAGAATTAGTTATCATGCAGTAAAAGAGGAAGCTGATTGTCTGTAATTAATCCTGATGTTTTTGTCTTTAACAGTCATGAAACTTTTGCCTACATCACCTACTCTATCATCAGTGGAAAATACAAGCAACCACTGTAAGTAAACTAAATAAATCCAGCAGTGTCTAGTGTTGCTTTGGGCCGCAATGCATTACCTAGTAGACGGCCCGCTGTGTGTCTTCACTGTGACAAGATTATTTCCATAGTGACAGAAAGGAGGAGCTGAATAGATTAACATAAACCCTGATCTGTAGTGAAAGACCACCAAATGTATTTTTTACTTTTTTACTGTTTTTCATTAACAGAAATAGTAAGTGGCCGACATGCAAGTTTTTTTTTTTTCCTCCATGATCAGGATTTATCTGATGGGGGTCAAACAGGACCTGGATGATGGATGAGGGGGGGCTGGTCCAAAAAGAGAGAACCACTGTTACAGGCGGTTTTCAGTCACACTGCCTCCTGTTTCCTCTTGTCTGAATTGGGCTCCACTCACCTGTTGCCACTGACCCTAAACTGTGACTTTCCCTCTTTTATTACAGTGTCTGCACTCAGGATTGTTCTGGTGGGAAAGAGTGAACACAAAATGACAGAACTTGGTAACTTCATCCTGAAGAATCAAGATTTTCATTTACAAAAACATTCCAAACAACTTGTGGCCGCTAAGAGACAGTGGAGAGGAAATCCTCTAACTGTAGTTAAAACGTCAAACATGTTCAGTCTGTCTGAGGAAGCTGTGAGAGAAGAGATGAAGAGCTGCATCAGTCTTTGTCCTCCTGGACCAAATGTTCTCCTGCTGTTAGTGAATCCTTCCAAGTTCACTGAGAAGAACAGAGAAACTCTGAAGTTCATCTTGAGTTTGTTTGTTCAAGATGCTTTTAAACACTCGTTGGTCATCATCACACATGAGGAGAAGAAAAAAAGTTCTACTCTGAATCAGCTCCTTAAAGACTGTGGAGGAAGACACTACAACATGTCTGAAGACAACCACTGGTTATTAATGCAGAAGATGGAGAACACTGTCCATGAAAACAGAGGAGCCTTCCTCACCTGCAGTGAAGAGACCATCAGAACAAAGTCTGAAGACATCAGAGCAGCTTTAAACCTGGTTCTGTGTGGGAGGAGAGGAGCAGGGAAGACTTCAGCAGCTGAGGCCAATTTAGGTCAGACAGAGTTTCCTTCAGTCTCCAACTCATCAGAGTGTGTTCAGAGTCAGGGAGAGGTGTGTGGACGTTGGGTTTCCCTGGTGGAGCTGCCTGCCTTGTGTGGAAAACCTCAGGAGGAAGTGATGAAGGAATCACTCAGGTGTGTCTCCCTCTGTGATCCTGAGGGCGTCCATGCCTTCATCTTGGTCCTACCTGTGGATCCCCTCACTGATGAAGACAAGAGTGAGTTAAAGACCATCCAGAACACATTCAGCTCTCGAGTCAATGACTTCATCATGATTCTGTTCACTGTGGAGTCAGATCCTACAGCTCCAGCTGTTGTTAACTTTGTAAAGGGAAACAGAGACATCCAGGAGCTCCTTCAGAGCTGTGGAGGAAGATATGTTGTTCTCAACATCAACAACAAGCAGCAGATCTCAGAGCTGCTGGACACGGTGGATAAAATGAGACTGAGACTCTACAAAGACAAACTGTGCAGCTACACAACAGAAACATTTGCGTTTGCTCAAATAGAAAAGATCCGACAACAAGAGGAAACCATCACCACACTGCAGGCTGAGCTGAAGGACCTGAGAACAAAAAGCACCATCAGCTGTAAGTACTGTATAGTATATATATTAATAATAATATATCATACTTTTCTTAATAATATTCTTCTAACCTAAAACATCCACTGGACATTATACAATCTACGCTGTCTCATCATAGGCAACTGGACTTGTTTCAGTTTCTTGAAATGTGAACACCTCTGATCCAAGAGGCTTCTTCAGTTTTCACTAACTGGAGGGGAGTTTGCAGGCTATTTAGACCATGTGTGGGAGCATCCCTACAGAGTCATTGAGGACATGTGTTAGCTCTAAGTTTCAGAGTCGTTAGGGCCAGTTGTAAGTCAAGACCCAACCGGCCTTCATGTGGGTTGCTAAGGCTAGGTGAGACCAGGTGTGAATAGTTGTTAAGCTGTCTGTGGAGAGAACTCAGTAGGCCCTAATGACCCTGAAACTCAGGCCCTGCCCAGACGACAACGCCGTTTTGCGAAAACACACACGTATTGCATCGTTTTGGCCGAACGTCCATACGGACCCTGAAAACGCACTTTTTTGAAACCGTGTCTCAGGGTGGAAAAAATCCGAAAAGCAGCCCTCCCGTTCTCATGTGGAACATGAGCATCTGCATGCTTTCCAAAGCGATGACGCCATCGCCTCACCCCGCGACGTCTCATAACAACAACAACAACA
The DNA here is from genome assembly GCA_903131615.1 of Diplodus sargus. Taxonomy (NCBI): domain Eukaryota; kingdom Metazoa; phylum Chordata; class Actinopteri; order Spariformes; family Sparidae; genus Diplodus; species Diplodus sargus. The sequence continues at coordinate 26,747 of CAEMYA010000252.1, read as the reverse complement.
ACAACTACAACAATGGCGGACTACATGCTCGTGTTTGTGCCGCAGAAGATATTGAGCCTTTCTTGCAACTTACTCTCCTTGTAGTTGAGTGTGAGTCGCAGCAGCAGTTCGACCTCATTATCAGTCCACACAAACGATTCTGGTTTCCTTGCACTAGCCATTTTCATCTTCTTCTTACTGTGTTCGGTTTCTACGTCTACTGTCTGTTTGTTTACAGCGGGCAAGCTTAATGCACATGCTCCGTGTCGTCTTCTCTGTTTTGGGTGATTGTCAAGCGCCACCCATAGGCCTGGAATATGAACTACAGTGTTTTCGGTCGTTTTCAGTGGATCCATGTGGACGCAAATATTCTTAAAACGATGACAAGGAAGACGGAGACAAACAGATCGTTTTCGCCTGTCTGGACGGGGCCTCTGAGCTCACAGTGTTTAAAAGCCTGAAACTTCCCTCCAGTTAGTCAGAACTGAAGAAGCCTCTTGGATCAGAGGTGAAACAGCTTCAAGAAACTGAAACAAGTCCTGTTACCTACGATACAGCATTTACAATTGCCATGACCTGGATGACTGAGAACTTTCATCAACAATCTTTACTTTCCCAACTTGTAATATTTAAGTATCTCCATGTCTTTAGATTTCACAGGTGCTGATGAAGAACAGGGCCCAGAGTATTTCAGGATTGTTCTTTTAGGGAAGACTGGCAGTGGGAAGAGCTCTTCGGGAAACACCATTCTTGGAAGAAAGGAGTTTACAGCCAAATCAAGCCAAACATCAGTCACCAAACGCTGTCAGAAAGAAAAGGCTCTAATAAACGGTCGTCCAGTCGTTGTGGTCGACACTCCTGGTCTGTTTGACACAACTCTGTCTCATGAAGAGGTTAATGAGGAGATGGTGAAATGCATCAGTTTTCTGGCTCCAGGACCACATGTCTTCCTGCTGGTCCTGGAAATTGGCAGATTTACACCAGAAGAGAAGGAAACATTAAAACATATCCAGGAAGGCTTCTGGAAGAATGCTGAGAGGTTAACCATCATTCTGTTAACTGGAGGAGATAAACTAAAGAAAGACGAGATATCTGCTGAAGAATATATTGAAGAAGAATGTGATGATTCTTTCAAAAAGCTAGTTGCTGACTGTGGAGGAAGATACCACGTGTTTAATAACTATGATGAACAAAACCACATGCAGGTCAGTGAGCTGATCACCAAGATCGACACCATGGTGAAGACAAATGGAGGCAGCTGCTACACTAATGAGATGTTGCAAGAGGCCGAGGCAGCGATACAGAAAGAGATGGAGAGAATCCTGAAAGAGAAGGAAGAAGAGGTGAGGAGAGAGAGGGAGGAGCTTCAAAGAAAACATGAAGAAGAGATGGAAGAGATGAAAATAGGAATGAGAAAACAGAGAGCAGAAATAGAAAAGGAGAGAAATCTGAGAGAAAAACAACTTAAAGAAAAGGAAGAAAACATCAACAGAGAACGTGAGGAGAGAAAGAAAGAACAGGAAATGAGAGAAGAAGAAGACAGGAAGAGAAAACAAGAAGAAGAAATTCAGAGACAGGAGTGGAAACAAAGAGTTGAAGCTTTGGAACAAAAAATAAGGTCAGAATCAAAGGAAAACATTCAGAGAAAGTTGGAGGAGAACAGAGAAGAGATGAGGAGAGAACGAAAGAACTGGGAGAAAAAACAAAAGGAATGGTGGAAAAAACAACTTGAAGAAGATGAACAGAGACGACAGGAGGAAGAAACAAGACTCAGAAAACTGCAAGAAGAATATGAGCAAGAAAGAGAAAATGATGAAAAGAAAAGAAAAGAAGAGGATCGAATGAGAAGAGAACAAGAGGAGAAAGAGAGAAAAGACATGGAGGAGAAGTTTAAGCAGAAAATGGAGAATCTGAAGAAGACGTATGAAGAAGAAGCCAGAGAGAAAGCTGAAGAGTTCAATGAGTTCAAAGAGAAATACAACAAGAAGTTTGAAGACCAGAAGAAAGAACACAAGGAACAAATGAAAGACAAAGATAAAAAGTACGACCTCTTAAAGGCTCTTAGAGTCCACAAAGAAGAAGTAATGAGGAAAAAACATCACGGTGAAATTTGTGAATTGTTGAAACTTGTGATCAGAAATGAAAATAATCTGGAAAAAATCTACAACTTACTGAAAAACCACAAAGAAATTAAACAGGTGAAAACTGAGAAAGAAAAGAAAAATCTGCAGGAACAACATGAAAAACAAATGAATGACTTGATACAGACACTGTACTGATGAGGAGTCGGTTTTGGTTGTTGTTTCCTTTGAATAATTAAAAATCTGAAGGAAGAATTGTTTCACTGGTGTCAGACAAAACCTCAGGAGGAGCAGTGGGTTGTACTGTGATGTAGAACATGGACACAGGAAATACTTCATCTGCTGTCAGATGTCACTGCACTGCTGTGTAAAGATTTTCTGTTCTGTTCTGTGATTGTAAAAACGGGTCGGCACAACGTCAGCACATGTTCACTTTGTAGTAATTAATAAAGTAAGTACTGAGCTAATTCTCCTGACCTTTGAAACTTTTTTGTTTTGACTCACTTCATCCTCGCTCGTTAAACATTTGAATCAGTCTTTTTTCATACTCCTACTTCAATTAATGAACTTTAAAGGCCGATCTGTTCACCTCATCCTCTTCAATGGCCTCTAACGAAGCTCTTTGTGAGGCCATGCAGCATATTAAATCTGAACTGTGCTCTCATATTGATCTGAAAATGGATCGGCAACAAACGAGTATTAACTTATTACAATCATCGCTGACTATCTTTGATGATCAACTGACTCTGATCGGACAAAGAGTCAGTGTAAATGAGGACATGATAAGCGATTTGGAAAAGCAAGTCAAGGACCTGGAGAACAAAGTAATTACCTGACAGACAAAGTCGAGGATCTCGAGAACCGCAGTCGCTCCTCAAATCTGCGGCTGCTGAATGTCCCTGAGCGTGCCGAGGGCCGTGACATGCTTGGCTTTATCCAGCAACTTATTCCACAATTCCTTGGCAAGATGAACTTTCCATCGCCACCCGTCATCGCACTGGCACTGCACGCAGGGAGGGTCTCCGGGTCTCCGGTCGACGGCCAATACTGGCAAAACTTATTAACTTCCAGGATAAACTGAAGATACTCCGACTTGCTCGAGAGAAAGGGGATCTCTCATTCCAAGGCTCGAGGGTGTACATCTACCCGGACTTGTAATGTGTTTCACTGTGTTTTTGTTTGTTTGTTTGTTTTGGCTTTGTACTATATGTATAATTCTGTGAAAGGACCCCCTCGAAAATTAGATGATTCATCTCAAGGGGCTGTCCTGAATAAATAAGTTCAAATTCAAAATTAAAAAATGATTAAAAAATGACATTATAGAAAATAAGTGTTTATATTTTTCTTAGTTTTCTTACATGTTAAATAAAAATACATGCTTTGTAACTGATTACATGAACTTAAAACAATCCAGATGAATCTTAATAGTTCTGTCTGTGATCTTTGGTTTCTTTGTCATGATAAAAGATGAACAAAGTGTTTCCTGTAGTTCAGTGTGACTGCTTTGTTTCTACCTGCAGGAGACACTGAGGGAGGAAGTGGGTTCAGTCTGAAACACGTCTTTATTCACCTCTCCAGTTATTTATGTACTTTCTTCATCTTTAGATAAAACTGCTACTGAGATACTGTGTTACTACTACTAAGTATTCAAAGTATCTGAATACTAGAGTTTATTCCACATGTATAAATATAAAGACTTTAGCAGCTGAAACACGTAAAATCTGAATCCACCTCAGTAATAGATTACTTCAGGACTCAGAGGCTGATATTGGTCAGTTTTAAACAGTAAAAAAAAACATCTGTGAGTTAAACACTCAAGTAATTCTCTAGATATTTTGTCATTACATCAAGAAAATATTTTTTTCTTTGTCTTTATATATTTTCATGTGGATGCATGTGTATAGAGAGAAGTCTTATTTTCTTATTTTCTCACTTTGTTGCTGCTCAGGACGCTTTACCAACACAACATGTGTCTGTCTGACAACCAACTGTCTTTGTGGTGCGCTTGTTTTTTTTGGACCTTTTGAATATTATTGATATGACGTGAGCATCAGTTAGCTTTTACTGTGATACTCTGAGTACAAACAGTGTGTGCACTTTTGAGTCCTTTACCAGAATCAGTTATTATTCAGGGAAAGCATCTCCAGCTGTGTTTGAGTCAATCCTCAACAGACTGGAGACAAAACAAGCTGCAGCCTCCAGAGAGACTCTGAGCTGAATCAACTCCTCTGACAGACTGTCATCCTGCATCAGACTGTGAGTGTTCCTGTTGTTGTGTCCACCCCTTGCTGATGCAGAGTGGACTGTGTTGTCCAGCAGGTGGCGCTCTAACATTAATCTGAAGTCAGTGTCAGATCTTCTGCCGTTTATCTCATTGTTTTTAACTCTCCACATCATTTACTGCTTTAACATTTTCTCTTCATGCCCTTCAATACTTTTAAAACCACAACAGGGTTTAGAAACATGTTTCCATCATTATTCTGACTCATTATCAGAGAGTCCATCACTGAAACATGTTTCCACACACTGGAGGTGTTAGTGTGAAGAAGTCCTCTAATTTCAAAATAAAACACAGAGTATATAATATATATATTATTACATATTATATATTATATCTCTATCAAAAGGTTCAGATGATTACAAGCCTACCTGGACTTTCCTGTGTACGTTTCATTATAAACCAAGTATATTTTAGTGTAATTGTGTTCAGTATATCTGTGTGATAACTACCGGGCATTAAAAGTAATGAGGAAGCAGATTCTCTTATTTTGAGATTTTAAAAAGCTGCCTGATTAAACTCCTACTTGTAAGGACATGATCGTATATTAAAACCAACCATCCCTTTTCTATTTAAGCCCGCATACTGTTAAGACAGATCAAAACGTGTTCTGGAGTCACGTATTTATTTTACTTTCACTTTCATCTTCAGTCCGACTTCCTCCTCTGATGGCGCAGCGCCAATTTCAGCAGGTGAATAAACGACTAAAACAAGAATAATTAAAGAAATCACTAAGAGCAGCCTGTCTGTTAAAGAGGATACAGCTTGTTATCATCACAGTCGCTTCACTAACTGAGCTGCTAACAGCTGTTTGTTCACTTCACTGACAGAATACAGACAAACCGTCAGTCACTTTATAAATGTGGGAAATTCACACTGTTGGTAAGAAAACGATGATTGTGTTATTTGTTTGACTGCAGTCAGAGGAAGTTGTGTCGACGTTCAACTGAATATAAAAAAGTTTCTATTTAATTTCATGTTTGCCGAGATTATATTATATTACATTATATTATATAATATTATATTATAATATTATATAATATATAATATAAAAGTCGTTCGGCCATTTTAGATGATCAGCGGCTCGACAGGAGCAGGAAGAAGAGTTATAACTCATTAAAGTTACATCAGGACATTAAGGACACATGTTGAAATATGTTATATAAAGATATTTATCTAAAAATGATTTAACACTGCTCGTACACACGCGCGCAGGCACGTGCACACATAAGGCCCAAGGGGTGCTTGAGCCCTTTTTGTGTGCTTTTTATTGAATAAATACATTCCTGTTGTGCAAAGGGATGTCAAAAAACGGCGGTATAAAAACGCCACGGTTATCTACCGTACGCATTTCCTCCTAATATGGTGCGTGTGCGTGTGTGTGTGTGTGTGTTTGTCCGCTGCTCCGCTCTGTCTCTGCCTTCGAACGGTCTCGAACGGTCTCTACTTTCAAATTAAAAGCCCCCCGCTAAGAACCCAGTTCTAAACTCCAGTGGGGTGCAATGTAAAGCCCTTATTTTGAAGACAAAGAGAGAAAGAAGCCGCTGCCTCATCAGAACTCCACCTGCACATAGAGTGGAGCGACTCGAGCCTATCTGAGTTATAAACCATTAACATAACTTCCGTTCACTTATTCAACTTCCTTAAGTATGAGCAATATTCCAGAGGAGCGCCCATTTGTGCTTGTTAAGCTAACTGCTTGTTAACCAGAGTTAATAATAATCTCACA
>CAEMYA010000252.1:5068-19958 GCA_903131615.1 Diplodus sargus | reverse complement strand
TAAGGACACTTGTGGGAGAAACAAGTGTTTCTCTGAGTTTACATTTAAATACATGTTGAAATATGTTATATGAAGATATTTAACCAGAAATGATTTAACACTGCTCGTACACGCGCGCAGGCACGTGCGCACACATAAAGGGCGCTTGAGCCCTTTTTGTGTGCTTTTTATTGAATAAATACATTCCTGTTGTGCAAAGGGATGTCAAAAAACGGCGGTATAAAAACGCCACTGCTATCTACCGTGCGCATTTCCTCCTAATATGGTGTGTGTGTGTGTGTGTGTGTGTGTGTGTGTGTGTGTGTGTGTGTGTGTTGAGCCTTAACCGCTGCGGCTCCGCCCTGTCTCTCTACGAACGGTCGCTACTTTCAAATTAAAAGCCCCCACTAAGAACCCAGTTCTAAACTCCAGTGTAGCTACTGTAAAGCTCTTATTAAGACAAATTCGTTGTCTCGGCCAAGTGGGCATTTGGAAAAGGAGAACTATTACTAGTGTACCCCTTTCCTATCGAGAGAGAGAGAGATGCTGCTGCCGCCTCATGGAGAACTCCACCACGCATGTGGATGAGACGTAACGTTAACAGTGGAGCATAACTTCCTTGTGGGGGCGAACAAGTCGCCGTTCACTTATTCAACTTCCTTTAATATGAGTAATATTTCAGAGGAGCGTCCATTTGTGCCTGTTAAGCTAACTGCTTGTTAACCCGAGTTAATAATAATCTGACAGCTGTCTGTGTCGCTGTTGATCTGCCACAAATCTTAAACTTCTTCCAGATATTGAGTTTATTGTGACTTTGCTGTTGTAAACATTGCTGTTCCTATTAACAGTCACAATAGTCATTTCTTAGTTTTGTCACATGTTTAGATGTGTAGCCTGTATTTCTAGTTTGCACTTGCCCTCCAATAAATAGCCTGATAATAAACCAGTGCTTCATTGAACAGCAGCTGAATTGCATGTCTTCCAAACCTCAGTATTATGATGTGAATAAACTCATGTTGACAATAATTTGTTGACACAAAAGAAATGGCAGTTGCATATCACTCACAGCTACACAGCTAAGTAGTTAGCTTTCTATAAGTGCTGTGTTTATTAATTTTACATTAATCAATCTATATATTGAGTAATTAAGGCCCGAAAGCGCGCACACATACTGCCCTTTTCTGTCTTTGAGCCCCTGCCCCTCTATAATCATGTGCACGTCCCTGTTTCAGAGGAGCGTCCATTTGTGCTTGTTAAGCTAACTGCTTGTTAACCAGAGTTAAGAATAATCTGACAGCTGTCTGTGTCGCTGTTTATCTAAACTTCTTCCAGATATTGAGTTCACTGTGACTTTGCTGTTGTAAACATTGCTGTTCCTGCTAACAGTCACAGTAGTCATTTCTTGGTTTTGTCACATGTTTAGATATGTAGCCTGTATTTCTAGTTTGCACTTGCCCTCTAATAAATAGCCTGATAATAAACCAGTGCTTCATTGAACAGCAGCTCCCCTGTGTTGACAGTGTTTGTCCAGCAGGTGGCGCTCTAGCATTAATCTAAAGTCAGTGTCAGATCTTCTGCTGTTTATCTCTTTGTTTTTAACTCTCTACATAATTTACTGCTTTAACATTTTCTCTTCATGCCGTTAAATACTTTTGAAACCACAACAGGGTTTAGAAACATGTTTCCATCATTATTCTTCTGACTCACTATCAGTGAGTCCATCACTGAAACGTGTTTCCACACATTGGGGGTATTAGTGTGAAGTTGTGAAGTCTCAATTACAAGTTGAGAAGAGAAGTCGTCTAATTTCAAAATAAAACACAGAGTATATATTATATATATTATTACATATTATATATTATATCTCTGTCAAAAGGTTCAGATGATTACAAGCCTACCTGGACTTTCCTGTGTACGTTTCATTATAAACCAAGTATATTTTAGTGTAATTGTGTTCAGTATATCTGTGTGATAACTACCGGGCATTAAAAGTAATGAGGAAGCAGATTCTCTTATTTTGAGATTTAAAAAAGCTGCCTGATTAAACTCCTACTTGTAAGGACATGATCGTATATTAAAACCAACCATCCCTTTTCTATTTAAGCCCGCATACTGTTAAGACAGATCAAAACGTGTTCTGGAGTCACGTATTTATTTTACTTTCACTTTCATCTTCAGTCCGACTTCCTCTGTCAGTGATGGCGCAGCGCCAATTCCAGCAGGTGAGTAAACGACTAAAACAAGAATAATTAAAGAAATCAGTAAGTGCAGCCTGTCTGTTAAAGAGGATACAGCTTGTTATCATCACAGTCGCTTCACTAACTGAGCTGCTAACAGCTGTTTGTTCACTTCACTGACAGAATACAGACAAACCGTCAGTCCACTTTATAAATGTGGGAAATTCACACTGTCGGTAAGAAAACAATGGTTGTGTTATTTTGACTGCAGTCAGAGGAAGTTGTGTCGACGTTCAACTGAATAAAAAAAGTTTCTATTTAATTTCATGTTTGCCTATATTATATTATAATATAAACGTCGTTCGGCCATTTTAGATGATCGGCAGCTCAACAGGAGCAGGAAGAAGAGTTATAACTCATTAAAGTTACATCAGGACATTAAGGACACTTGTGGGAGAAACAAGTGTTTCTCTGAGTTTACATTTAAATACATGTTGAAATATGTTATATGAAGATATTTAACCAGAAATGATTTAACACTGCTCGTACACGCGCGCAGGCACGTGCACACATAAGGCCCAAGGGGTGCTTGAGTTTATGTGACATTGCTGTTGTAAGCATTGCTGTTAAGCAAAGAATTGATTTTAAAATACTTCTAATTGTTTTTAAATCCATTAATGGTCTAGCTCCCCCGTACATTGCTGACATGCTCACTGAATACACACCAGACAAATCCCTTAGGTCATCAAATAAAAGTCTCCTTAATATACCGAGGATACATTCTAAATTAGCTTATGGTGCCTTCAGTCATTATGGTCCCACTCTCTGGAACTCTCTACCACATGAACTAAGGTCTGCTACTACTGTGTCATCTTTTAAAAATAATCTCAAAACATATCTTTTTTCACAAGCTTTTAGCTAGTTTTAATGAATGTATTTATTGTTTTAATGTTCATACATGTTTTTGTTTTGTTTGGTTTTTTTTTGTTTGTTCTTGACTGACCTTCCAAATTGTTATGCTTTTATCTTGAAGCACATTTAGTCTATGCATGCCGTATGAAATGTGCTATATAAATAAAGTTGACTTGACTTGACTTGTTCCTGCTAACAGTCACAGTAGTCATTTCTTAGTTTTGTCACATTGTTTAGATGTGTAGCCTGTATTTCTAGTTTGCACTTGCCCTCCAATAAATAGCCTAATAATAAACCAGTGCTTCATTGAACAGCAGCTGAATAGCATGTCTTCCAAACCTTAGTATTATGATGTGAATAAACTCATGTTGACAATAATGTGTTGACACAAAAGAAATGGCAGTTGCATATCACTCACAGCTACACAGCTAAGTAGTTAGCTTTCTATAAGTGCTGTGTTTATTAATTTTACATTAATCAATCTATATCTCTCTATAAAAGCAAGGAATCTCTGTGTGTGTGTGTGTGTGTGTGTGTGTGTGTGTGTGTGTAATATCTCTGCGGATCAGGATCAGACTGACCTGAGAGTTTCAACATGGCTGCTGCTTGGTTCAATGGTGTGCCATGCGGATTTGTTTGGATTACAATGATACCGTTAATGAATTATTTCATAAATGCTTTATACACTCTGGAGCCTCCACAGTGACATGCGCATTAGAGCCAGTCACTGCAGAGCTCAGGACTACGACACACATTAAGAAACAAGCGGATGTATACCTGCGGCAGCGCGAGCTGCACCGGGAGTTAGCCGGTGGTTCGGTCCGTTCTGTTCTGCGCATGATCTACACTGACTGTTGTGGATTAATGTGACTGAACAAGACCGGGCCGGTCTGTTCGGGTCTGAGGAGATGCGGAGACACGCGGAAAAACAAAGTGGAATCAGAATCTGTGGATGTTCGTGTGTAGCTAGCTGCTAGCTGCTAGCCGCTAACCAACCTACACGAAACCGGACTTGGGGTAAATAATGTCCGCCACGCTTTTTCGTGAACATTGCCGTCACGTTTGCTTTGTGTCTGGTGCAGAAGAAACGGTAAAAACAGGCTTTTGTCACGAAAGTGTCCAAGCAGCAAGTTTGGTTGTAGAGCAACAGGAAGTTGTGGGAGGGACGTCGGCGGATGATTGACAGGCAACGACGGCTGGTGTACAGACAGCGATATTGACATTTAGCGTGCTTGGAGTGTATAGTAGTGTGTTATGTAGTGTTTGGTGTCGTGTGTTTAGTGTGTAGTGGAGTCGGTTTTTTGTTTAATGAGTCAAAACAGAAGAAGCTGAATGTGCAGCAGGCAGTGCAGCTCTTCATTCAGCTGGAAGGAGCTCAGGCAGACCTGAGCATTGCCTGCATTTAAATGTAAATAGTTAAACAGAACTTTGTACATTTTTAAAATGTATGCACATATTCAAAAAACAACAATTTATATTAGCATTATAAGTAATAAAAAATGGTTTGTTAAACATATTTGTGGTTTTCACAGTAAAAAAATAACTTTTTCTACTCAGATTTTATGTTTTTTTGTGATTTTAGGTCTATTGTGTTAATACAATATGTCAAAATGAAAAAATAACTACAGTCACACATGTGAGGTTGTGCTGAAAATAATCACACCAAGTAAATAGTTTTTAAGGTGAAATATAATGGCAAAATCAAAAATAGTCAAAAACGAACAATTATTTCCTGGAATATCAGATTTCATAACAAACCTAAATATCCCCGACATTCCACCTTCAAACAGCCTCATTTGGCCATCAGTGAAAATGCTTCTTAACCTCCCACTTTTCTATAGGAACACATATTTCCTACGGGCACTGCACTAGTATTGTGTAATTGAGGCCCGAAAGCGCGCACACATACTGCCCTTTTCTGACTTTGAGCCCCTGCCCCTCTATAATCATGTGCACGTCCCTGTTTCAGAAGAGCGTCCATTTGTGCTTGTTAAGCTAACAGCTTGTTGATGAGAGTTAAGAATAATATGACAGCTGTCTGTGTCGGCTGTTTATCTAAACTTCTTCCAGATATTGAGTTTATTGTGACATTGCTTTTCCTATTTACAGTCACAGTAGTCATTTCTTAGTTTTGTCACATGTTTATATATGTAGCCTGTATTTCTAGTTTGTACTTGCCCTCTAATAAATAGCCTAATAATAAACCAGTGCTTCATTGAACAGCAGCTGAATTGCATGTCTGCCAAACCTCAGTATTATGATGAACAAACTCATGTTGACAATAACTTGTTGATACAAAAGCAGTGGCAGTTGCATATCACTCACAGCCACACAGGATGTTCAGCTAAGTCGTTAGCTTTCCTTAAGTACTTTGTTTATTAATTTTACGTTGATGAATCTACATATTGTGTTATCAGACCTGAAAAAAAAAATTGCGCACACATACTGCGCTTTTCTGACTTTGAGCACCTGCCCCTCTAAATCATGTGTGCGTCCCTGCACACACACACACACACACACACACACACACACACACACACACACAAACACACAAACACACACATATATTGCTTGACTAAAACCCAACCTAAGCAGAACTTTAAATAAATCGAATGTCTGAAGTGTTTGTTTATGTTTTTATTCCTGTGTGATGATGATGATGACTGCATGTTACAGTTGGTGACACAGAGTTTTTGACTTCACTCCTCAGAGATCAGAGGACACCGTGCAGCAACACTGACACACGTAAGAGTTCACTGTTTGTTCAAAGACATTAACTTGACACAGATTCATGATGACGTGTCACCAGATAACTTTTACTGTGATTTGACTTTATATAAATCAAGCTGACCATCATGAGTTAATCATGGCTGTCTGGGCGAAACAGAGAGTTCAGTATCAGAGAACATAAATTCTGTTCATTCTTCCCTCCAGGTGAACGAGTCTGAGGTTTCTAGCAGAGAGACATCATGGCGGCAGCAGGATCAGGTCAGTCCAGTCAGACTTGATTAGTCCTGATAACACACTGTCTCTTTCTCTATCCGTCAACATATTAACTTTGTCCTCAGATTTGATGTATAATCTGAATGAAATGTTGCCTCTGACCAAGTCTTTAATGTGACTATAAATACTGTTAACAAAGTCTCACTCCAACAATCATTTATTATGTATGTAAACTAGAGCTCAGGCCTCAAACTGAGAGAACATACATATATATATATATGTATATATATATATATATATATATCCAGACTTGCCCTCCCCTCAGACCCTCCTCTCCTCTCCACGCCAAAACAGTGACAGACACTTACAGGGGTGGACTGGGACAAAAATTTGGCCCTGGACTTTTCGGTCCAGACCGGCCCACTACAATCCGCGTGCAGATACTGTGCCAACTCGCCCTGTTGATGTACATACAAACACACAAGCTCTTAGTAACACCACTATCCTAAACAATATCCCTTTATATTCTGAAGCCTTGAATTAAATAAATGATAACGACACAGTGTGTTGCTCACTTGCTCTTAAGAAGGAAACTGGAGAGAGGGTGGGCCTGTCGCCTATCACAAACCTGGACAGGAATAGTGTGGAATAGGTTAAGTTTGAACAAGATTACATGCACATAAGGAGTCTGCATGCAGTCAGAACTTTGGCTAGTTGGCTAAAGTATGGAAAACAATAGTATAATGATCTGAAAAATGGACAATCACTAATTTTATTTTAGAAAGACAGAACAGCTTAACACAATGTATAGACAATGAAGCATGACATAAGAGGAAATACTTGTAACTTGTGTACTGCATCATGAGTAATATGTATGCAGATGTTTTGTTGTAACAGTAGTTAATCAGTGTTTTATTAATTTTAACTGTATAATGTTAAACTTTTGAAAGGACAACAAACCATAAACACTGACTGAAAAAAATATGTAAAGCAAACATGTTTGTTAAGTTGTTAGCTCAATGTCCTTCATGACCAAATTGGAGTGTGGGCACAAAGAAAAGATGCATGTTGGCACTTTAAACACTTTAACTGTGGTGACCTGATTTGTTGGATGTCATTATAGGTAGAAACGATCCAAAACTGTGAAAACAGCATATCTACATGCTCAAAACACATCACCTTGCAACATGTGAGTTGTAGGCTTGTAGATCTGCAATTTTGTGTGGCATCCTTTGATGAAAGTATGAAATAGGGCTTAAGTGCTTAAAAAGGAACTATTCAATTAATCAGGATTATATATGAATATGATTATTGTTTTCCAATACTTTAGATAACTAGATTTAGTTGTAGCACACCATCCAGAGTTTAAAAAAATAATACAAAGTTTAATAAATAAAAATAAAATAAAAAACGGCTGTCCATCGGCCCATTAGTGACCGGCCCACCGGGAAAAGTCTTGGTACTCCCGATGGCCAATCCACCCCTGGACAGTTAAAACCAGTGACTCTGAGTCAGAAGATCGTCACTGAAAGATTTGATTTATCAAAATTAATGGAAGAAAAAAACAAACAATATTTAATCTCTGTGATTTATTTCTCAACAGGACCAAATATTTGTTTTAGTGTCAGAGCAACTTTCGGATAAACATTTTTCAATGTCAGTGTTTCCTTTGTCAGTTCAGGTTTTGTTTTTGTCACGATCCGGCTCCAAGGCTGTGCCATAGTAGGATGAAACGTGAGCTGGCTACTAGCAAGCGGTATTTACTGGTCCCACAAGTATTAATCAAACAAGGAAAACGTATAAAGATCAGTATCAATAATTAAAGTATGTATGGATGTGTGACAATGTATGTGCAGATCCAAAGAAACAAGGAAAACTTGCTGCCATCAGGCCTGCCGTTGAGCAGGGATCAGTCCCCCTGAGAGCGTGTCCGCAGAATGAGGAAGGTCTTTATAGGCAGAGCACACTGGCTCAGGCGTTACTCATGCAGCTGATGACCCTCCATTCAGCACCTGCAACACACAACCCAAAAGAAACAGGGACACCTAGTGTCTGGGTGGAGGGATCGTCAATAACAAATTTTATGTTTTTGATTCCTAAATTCACTGTAACTGTTCTGACTCCATATATACTGTACACTATGTTGACTGATTATCACTCTGATATCCAGCAGTTTTACAGCATTTTGTCTTTTATTTGATTGGCCATAAAATAAATTAACTTAATTTAATTTGGCTCTGATTGAGCATGTAATCTGCAAACTTACTAGTAACTAAAGTTGCCAAATAATTGTGTAAAAAGTAAAGTTTTTGAACGTTTTTGAACATCTCACTTTACAAGTTGTTTTTTCCACTCGCCGTCATCTTGCCAGTCGAAAAAACCTTCTTTTTAGTAACTCTGTGTACACAAACAATGTTCTCAGTGCTCATGTTCATGTGTAGAGACCCTGGTGATACTACCAGCAAAGTTTCATGTTGTGTCGAGACTTCTTAGTGTTTTAAAAATAGAGATTTTGATGCTATCGTAAAAGTGCCCGTAGCACTCCCATTGAAAATGAGTTTGACCTGAAAACGAAAATATAATCAATCTGTAAAGTGCTGTAATTAATCTTTTTAAAGAAAGTTTGACTCGGGTACATTCACAAAAAGAACCTAGGTTGCATTTTGGTGAGAGTTTTGCATTAATGAAGCAGATGTTGGTGGTGTCCTCATGGTTCACAATAGAGTTCTCTGGATCTCTGGAAGTGCAGCTATGGTTCTACAGTGTGAACAGGAGGGGGGTGAGCTCACAGCCCTGAGGGGCTCCAGTGTTGGGCCCGGAGTGTTTAGTTGTCCAGTCAGCTTCATAGGTGAGATTGTGCTGAATGCTGAGCTGAAGTCAACAAACAGCATTCTGATGGAGCTGTTCTTACTGCCAAGGTATATGAAGGCCGGGCAGAGGAATAGTTTAATGTCCAACTGTGACTGTCTGTAGAATCTGTCCCCTTAAGTCTCTGGTGCAGGAAGGCTGCCAAGGTCACACAGGACTTGTTGGTCCACTTTTTTATTTACAAAAGACTAATAATGAAAATGTTCACATCACAATGCCGTCATAGTCTTTTAACCAAGGTTCTGACAGTAACCAAACATGGTGTGATTGTATGCTGGTAATCCAATGAACGCCTTTTTATAGAGCACCCATGCATGAGAGTTATTTTCTGCTACATTTATTTTAATCAAAAAAGATGCAGAGCAGGTGTGGAGAGAAAGCAGACTGGTGAAGACCACAAGACAACAGGAGGGAAACTATACAAGAAGAGCAGGAAATGAAAATAATACATGAGGGCACAGTTTCAAAATAAAACAGGAAGTCATAGAAACCCTAACAGGATTATGACAGAAGATATTCTTAAGAGTAGAGGCGTGGTAAATCACAGTTGTTAATACAAAACCCCACAATAACTGCACATGTGATTGATGCCATTGTGTCCAAATCATCTCCATCAGAGATTATATGAAAAAGAGAGAATGACTGAAGGAATGTTTGTGTTTCTTTATCTTACAGTGACAGATGAACTTCAACCTCTTAAACGCAGCGGCAGCTTTGAATTTGTGCCTCCTAACTGTGAGTCAAACTGAACTGAGTCAGAATTATTCTTGTGTTCAATAAGAGTTAAATTCGGTTTTAATAGTTTATCATTCTCAGAGTTTAGTGTGTTTACTGTAAATTGTTTTTAGAGCAGCAGTGCTTGGATCATTTTATTTTGATTATGAAGGTGATTAAATAGATAAACTAATTGTCTTTCCAGTGTCTGAGCTGAAGGTGGTTCTGTTGGGGAACATTATAAAAAAAATTTAAAAAAATAAATGGAACTGCATATTACATCCTGTGTACTGCACCATGTAGTTACTGTAAACATCATCAACATTTTAGGAATGTTTTCCTTCAGCGAGGCACAAACAGTGTGCCAGGAGGAGCCCTGCCTATGCAGCTGCACTATTAACCCACCAGGTGGCTCTAAACTATAGATATGGAGGACCAGCAAATCAATTTAGAAGAAATTCATAATGAGATTATTTCTAACTCTGTTACACAAATGGGTTCATCTTAACTCTGATCCCTCCTGGACCAACTGTATCAGTTGTGGTCAGATAGTGTCATTTACAGGGATTGTCTCAGTCTGCTGTTATTGATACAAATCCCAGACTTCTTTTTCTGATCATGAGTGGAATTCTCTTATTGTGAGCTTTAGTATAAAAAGGAAAAAAGCCGTAGGGAGCTTCTGGCCACCGCAGCTATGTGTGCTTTGGACAGGAACTTTATGAAGTAATAAGCGTATAAGAAGTGTCTGCTAGAGTTACATCAGCCCAGAATCCTTATCAGTTATTGTAAGTGTTAAAAACAATCATGACAATAAAATCAGACAGTAAGATAGAAAGCTGTATCATAAAATATTAGTAAGATCGAGTTGAAAATTGTTACATTTTGCCAAAATATTGTGAGGACACAAAATGCAGAGACACTCAATAATAAGGCAGGATGAGGAAGGAAAATGAGCTTTAATTAACAACAGCTGAAATAAAAAGAACATTTAATCCAAAATCCATCAAGAGTAAAATGCCAGAATAAAAAGTAGCAACACAAAAACCTTTAAGTAGTACAAATGAGCAAAAACACAAGGGAGCAAAAAAACGAACACATGAGAGGCAAACATGGGGAGACACCAAAGGAAAAAGGCTCAGGAGAAACACAGGAGGACAAAATGGATGAAGTGACAGACTGCATGGAGCACACAGGCTTAAATATAAACAAAACTAATGATGGGATGAGTTGCAGGTGGAGAAACACAGGTGAGGGAAATGATCGGGAAAAACACTAGAAACAGCAACGAGGCTGGTAGGTGGAAAAAGCTGAAGACACTGGAAGGAGGGAAGGGTTGAAGAGGGAGATGCAGAGCAGGTGTGGAGGGGAGCAGACTGGTGACGAGCACAAGACAACAGGAGTGAAAACCACACATGAGGGCACAATTTCAAAATAAAAAATAAAATAACAGAAACCCAAACAGGAACATGACAGAAGGTATTCTTAAGAGTAGAGACGTGGTAAATCTCAGTTATTAATACAATATTAATACTCTTGTGTGGTTTTCCAACAATAACTGCACATGTGAATGATGCCATTGTGTCCAAATCATCTCCATCAGAGATTACATGAAAAAGACAGAATGACTGAAGGAATGTCTGTTTCTGTATCTTTTATTTACAGATGAACTTCAACCTCTTAAACGCAGCGGCAGCTATGAATTTGTGCCTCCTAACTGTGAGTCAAACTGAACTGAGTCAGAATTATTCTTGTGTTCAATAAGAGTTAAATTCGGTTTTAATAGTTTATCATTCTCAGAGTTTAGTGTGTTTACTGTAAATTTTTATAAGTGCAGCAGTTCTTTAATCATTTTATTTTACCTGATAAAGGAGATTAAATAATTATACTAATTGTCTCTCCAGTGTCCGAGCTGAGGGTGGTTCTGCTGGGGAACAGCTGGTCTCAGAGGAGTTCAGTGGGGAACTTCATACTGGGAACGACTGAGTTCACCACTGAGGAAGAACCAGACCGCTGTCTGAGAGTCAGAGGAACATTAAAGGAGAAAGAAATAGTTCTGATCAACACCCCAGATCTGCTGCATCCCAACATGTCTGAATGCAGACTGACAGAACATTTAGAAACCTGTGAGAGACTCTCTGATCCTGGACCTCATGTGTTCCTGCTGGTTCTACAGCCTGAAGACTTCACTGAGGAACACAAAGTGAGACTGCAATCAATCCTTGAAAACTTCAGTGATCGATCATTTGATCATTCACTGGTTCTGATATCAACACCCAGAGAGGAGAGTCCAGGTCTGATGGACAAATACATGTCAAACCCACCGTTAGGAGACATGATCAGAAAGTGTAGATCCAGCTCGTTGTGGCACCGTGACCATCAACAGCTGTTGACACTCATAGACAAAATGGTGAAGGAGAATAATGGAGATCATCTGAGCTGTGAGGTTTTCAAAGACGTAACATCTGATTTACCTGCTGGTCATCAAAGCCTGAAAAGAGGTGAAGAATCCCTCATTAAAGTGGATCCTGTTAGAGATGCTGGTAAGTGGCAGAAGTACTTTTATAATGTGATGAAAACATCTCATCCATGATCAGATTTTAATATTAAGGAAGGTTTTGCAGTTGATTGTGTTTTTCTGTTTTACAGGACAGAAACATCTCAAGTCAAGCAGAATAGATCCATTTAAAAACCCATTCAGCAGCTGTGAGTACACTGACTCATGATTATCATGCAGTAAGAGAGGAAGTTGATTTTCTGTAATTAATACTGATGGTTTTGTCTTTTAACAGTGATGAAACGATTGCCCACACCACGTACTCCATCATCAGTGGAAAACAGAAGCATCCAGTGTAAGTAAACTAAATAAATCCAGCAGTGTAGTGTTGCACTGGACCAGAATACAGAATAAAGTACTTTGTAGCAGGCAAGCTGTGTGTCTTCACTGTGCCAAGATTATCTCCATAGTGTCAGAGGGAGGAGCTGAATAGATTAACATTAAACTCTTGACCTACAGTGACAGACTACCAAAGGTGTTGTTGGTTTTATTTTTTATCTTTTCATTAACAGAAATAGTTAGTAGCCTACACTTATTACAAGAAAAGAGAAAAAGACGAAGAACTTTTGTTTTCCTCATCGATCAAGATTTATCTGATGGGGGTCCAACAGGGACCTGGATGATGGATGAGGGGGGGCTGGTCCAAAAAGAGAGAACAACTGTTACAGGCGGTTTTCAATCACGCTGCCTCCTGTTTCCTCTTGTCTGAATTGCCATCAATCCTAAACTGTGACTTTCCCTCTTTTATTACAGTGTCTGCACTCAGGATTGTTCTGGTGGGGAAGAGTGAAGACAAAATGACAAAACTTGGTAACTTCATCCTGAAGAATCAAGATTTTCATTTACAAAAACATTCCAAACAAGTTGTGGCCATGCAGAGACAGTGGAGAGGAAATCCTCTAACTGTAGTTAAAACTACAGACATGTTCAGTCTGTCTGTGGAAGCATTCAGAGAAGTGATGAAGAGCTGCATCAGTCTTTGTCCTCCTGGACCAAATGTTCTCCTGCTGTTGGTGAAACCTTCTGATTTCACAGAGAAGAACAGAGAAACTCTGAAGTTCATCTTGAGTTTGTTTGGTCAAGATGCTTTTAAACACTCGACGGTCATCATCATACATGAGGAGAAGAAAAAAAGTTCTACTCTGCATCAGCTCCTTAAAGACTGTGGAGGAAGACACTACAACATGTCTGAATACAACCACGGATCATTAATGCAGAAGATTGGGAGCATTGTTCATGAAAACAGGGGAGCCTTCCTCACCGGCAGTGAAGAGACCATCAGACCAAAGTCTGAAGACATCAGAGCAGCTTTAAACCTGGTTCTGTGTGGGAGGAGAGGAGCAGGGAAGACTTCAGCAGCTGAGGCCATTTTAGGTCAGACAGAGTTTCCTTCAGTCTCCAACTCATCAGAGTGTGTTCAGAGTCAGGGAGAGGTGTGTGGACGTTGGGTTTCCCTGGTGGAGCTGCCTGCCTTGTGTGGAAAACCTCAGGAGGAAGTGATGCAGGAATCACTCAGGTGTGTCTCCCTCTGTGATCCTGAGGGCGTCCATGCCTTCATCCTGGTCCTACCTGTGGGTCCCCTCACTGATGAAGACCAGAGTGAGTTAAAGACCATCCAGAACACATTCAGCTCTCGAGTCAATGACTTCATCATGATTCTGTTCACTGTGGAGTCAGATCCTACAGCTCCAGCTGTTGTTAACTTTGTAAAGGGAAACAGAGACACCCAGGAGCTCCTTCAGAGCTGTGGAGGAAGATATGTTGTTCTCAACATCAACAACAAGCAGCAGATCTCAGAGCTGTTGGACACAGTGGATAAAATGAGACTGAGACTCTACAAAGACAAACCGTGCAGCTACACAACAGAAACATTTGCATTTTCTCAAATAGAAAACATCACCACACTGCAGGCTGAGCTGAAGGACCTGAGAACAAAAAGCACCATCAGCTGTAAGTTCTGTTATGTTTGAATATGAATAGTAATAATTAATATTTCTCTTCATAATATGTTCCAATGCCAAAACATTCACTGGACATTAAACAGTCTTTACTTTCCCAACTTGTAATATTAAAGTATCTCCATGTCTTTAGATTTCACAGGTGCTGATGAAGAACAGAGCCCAGAGTGTCTCAGGATTGTTCTTTTAGGGAAGACTGGCAGTGGGAAGAGCTCTTCAGGAAACACCATTCTAGGAAGAAAGAAGTTTAGAGCCAAATCAAGTCAAACATCAGTCACCAAACGTTGTCAGAAAGAACAGACTGTAGTAAACGGTCGTCCAGTCGTTGTGGTCGACACTCCTGGTCTGTTTGACACAACTCTGTCTCATGAAGAGGTTAATGAGGAGATGGTGAAATGCATCAGTCTTCTGGCTCCAGGACCACATGTCTTCCTGCTGGTGATACAAGTTGGCAGATTTACACCAGAAGAGAAGGAAACATTAAAACTTATCGAGGAAGGCTTCGGGAAGAATGCTGAGAGGTTCACCATCATTCTGTTAACTGGAGGAGATAAACTAAAGAAAGACAAGATATCTGTTGAAGAATATATTGAAAAAGAATGTGATGATTCTTTCAAAAAGCTAGTTGCTGACTGTGGAGGAAGATACCATGTGTTTAACAACTATGATGAACAAAACCACATGCAGGTCAGTGAGCTGATCACCAAGATCGACACCATGGTGAAGACAAATGGAGGCAGCTGCTACACTAATGAGATGCTGCAAGAGGCCGAGGCAGCGATACA
>CAEMYA010000251.1:279155-292174 GCA_903131615.1 Diplodus sargus | reverse complement strand
ATACACAGACATGTATACACAGACATATATACACTGACTGAGCACTGGACCGGATGTCGACGTCGCCGCCATCTTGGATGTGGCAGCTCCGCCCTGTGAACTGATACAAGTCAATGTAGTGAACTTTATAAAGCTCCTTCTATGAAGTGCTATGAGTTAATGTCTCATTTACACATTCACACACATATGGATATATTCAGGAAACGGAGAGGAACCAAAAACACCATCTGTAACGTTCTCTGATTATTTTAAATGTTAACTACTCCTCATATGTTCAGTATACAGGTGTGTTTTTATGTGTTTACAGCTGCTAATGTATGTAAAGCTGTTACTGTGATGATACATGCAGTTAAATATTGAATCTGTCTGTAATAGCCACGTCCACCTTTTGGGACCCAAAGATGAAGTCATTCATTGTGGATTTCAAAATGGACTCTGAACTGAACTCAGTGTCCCAGAATTCCCCTTTCTTCACACCCACGGGCAAAATTCAGGTTTGAGCTACTATTGGTCAGGGTGACAGACCCCCTGCTGATCAGGTAAACCCAAGAGCATTCATTGTTCTCCCTCACTCACTCGACGCCCTCGACTCCTTCACCTTCGGATCCTCAAGCTCTCCTCTCCACCTCCCCCCATGGGCTGCCTGCCCTCAAGTTCTCTTCTTCTGGGCCCAACAAGCTGTGGAGAGCTACGAGCTACATTGGCAGCAGGCCCAAAGAACTTCTCCTCACTGCAGCGACACGAGGTCCTGCCAATCCGAGGATCTGAGGAACACCAAGCAGGTTAGCATGAGCTGCTATCCTTACAAAAGATAGGAGCGACAGTTTCCTCCTCTGCCGACTTTCATCAAACCTTGCGCAGCAAGAACAGCTTTGTTCAACATTGGAGCCCCAACCTTCTCCTGCAACCACCAGCACCTTCTCTTCAAAGACTGGTGATGTTGAACTGGGCCTAGATAGCATAGCATAGCACGGCTAAGCACAGGACTTTAAACTCTGGTTGATGTGATGCATTTGTGTTCAATATATGTGTTCATTCACTGTTGGTGTTATTGTGATCTTAAGTCAAGTTATTGGTAGTTCGCTTCCCTAGACGGCTAATTCCACTTTAGTTGAATTATGCTTCACACAGACTCACAGTCTCTGCATGCAACTAACCATCTTCTATAACCAAGCATTATGTCACATACACACACAGGGAGCAAATCACACCCACATGTGATATCAGTGACCACCATTGTTTCTTTGCTCTGCCAGACACACACACACACACACACACACACACACACACACACACACACCTATGTGTTGAATAAAGACTTTGAACCTTCTTGCTGTCCATTTAATATTGTACAAGAGTGAATGTTGCCAACCTCTACACTGTTGAGAACTCCAAAATCCCTCAACCATTACTAGTTGTTATGGTACATTTGGTTGTAGTTATTAAGTTAATTATTAACCAGAGTTATAAACAGTTCAGTACATTTTTATGAGACTAATTTAGTAAAATTGCTATCTTTTCCCTTCGTCAAGGGTGGTGCAAATTTGGCAGAACTTTAAACATTCAGCCCGAGAGCTGAGCGCAAAGTTTACAGGGGACAGACATTTCCAAAGGCCTTTCTGCTTTTTGAAAAAAGTGGCTGGTCAACGTATTTGTTTTTGTGTTCTAATGCAAATTGGATCATATTATTTATCATAATTAATAATTATTCCAAATAATCATTAATTATTTTTGATAGACAAATTTAACCTAAACCCCCTTTTATTGTTGTTAAACACTCCTTAACCGGGCCTTGTGTAATGTGAGGCCCATCACACCACAGCTCTGTCTAGAAGGGCTCTGAGTCTCTGGACTCAGCATGCTCCTTCTGTGGATGTTTCTCTGCTCCAACACACCTGAGTCAATGACCTGGCCATTATCAGAGCTTGATGACAAGCTGATCGTGTGATTCAGGTGGTGGAGCAGAAAAACCTCCACAAAAAGAACAGGGCTGAAAAACACTGAGTAAGTTTGGTGAGGGAAAGATGTAGGATGGAAACAGGAAACATTCAGCGTCACGACTTTCTCTGTGTCAAAGCTCTGACATTTCATGGAGCCGTGCATTGGCCTCGACCTCGTCCCCCTGTGACCTCGTCCCCCTGTGACCTCGTCCCCCTGCGACCTCGTCCCCCTGCGACCTCGTCCCCCTGTGACTGTGTGTTTCTATAACATCAGATGTCCTCCTTCACTCCTGACAGAAGAGCTTTGTCTCTTGTGGTAAATATTCATTGTTTTAGGGAAGTCAAACAAACGACCGTGACGCCTCTTCTGTGGTGAAGACATGAACTCTTCATGTTCATGATCCCAGGAGGATGAAGGCTGTCCATCAGCCCTCCTCCTCTGCAGGGCCAAACATCATGTGATCAGCTGGTGGTCATCATCAGGCGGAGTTATCACAGAGTCACAACAGTATTGAAGGATTACCATATAAAAATGGAAATATTTAATGTAAGCCAGACTGAGAGAGTCCAGCGGTCATCAGTGATGTGAGCTGCAGCAGAGAGCTGCTCCTCATCATCAACACAAACAAACAGACTGCAGATTACAGGGATGAAGATCAGCTCTGAGGTTTCCTGTCCTCTACAGTCCAGATGATTATAAACCCAGACGGACAGATTACACTTCGTCCCCGAAGCACGAGCTGAGACGAACGTCTGCAGTGATTCACTTCTGATTAATGTGTTTATTCATATTCTCCTTTGTAAACAGAGTCCGTCTGTGTGTTTACATTCTGACATGTTGAGTAAACCAACATTATGAAGACGAAAGCTGTGTATGAGTGATTACTTCACTTCCTGCTCCACCCTGTCAGTTAACGACCCTCCGTCAGTCTCTGAGGACGACTGACTCACTTTCATTACAAACATCAACTTTCTGATCTGATGTAAACACAGGAAGTAGAAGGTAAAAACTATCACCTTAAAAGCCTGAAAGGAAACCTCTGATCTGTTTTAATTGTCTTTTTAAATATATTTTATGTTAATATTTTTACATTGTTATTATTTTATTTCTCTTTTACACGTGCACTGTCTTAATATTCAGTTATTCAGTAAAACACTTGGAGTCGTAAAAGAGCTGTGAACTGTATTTTTCTTTTTACTCACTGTTACGGCCCTGAATTAAACAAAGACTCAAACAAAAAGAGGCCAGTAACATATGAAGGACGCCAACTCAGCACAGTCAAATATAAATGTGTTTATTTAACAAAAGAAACAGGGCAGGAGTTCCTGGCCAAACTGAAAAGAAAGAGAGAAGAGACCCCAGACCAGCCATGACCGTCGCATCTGGGGAATCCTCCCGACTAAAGCTGCCTAACCAAAAACAACTAACCTATCAAGAGAAAAACAAATAATTACGAAAACAGGACAGGAACTCAAACCCTAAATTAAAACAAAGCCCTGGCTCTCTAACAGGCCAGGGAACTGAACCCAAACTCAAATTAACAACAAGGAGAAAACAGCAAAAAGACTGTGAGGCCAGCGCAGCCTCCCGCCTCCTGCAACACACCTGTAATGAGAGAGAGAGAGAGAGAGAGAGAGCCGCCCTGCTACTGCCTCCTGCCCACACCTGAGCTCAGGAGGGCAGAGCAGGGTGGAGTCAGGACACACACACCCCTGGCCACACGTAATACTCACATTAAAGGTGCAATTTGTAAGAATGTTACTTAAAAATTTTATCCAATACATTTTCAAGAGAATGTAAAAAAATAACAGTTTTGACTTGATGATGTTTGTGTTGTGAGATTCAGAGATATCACTGAAGTTAGCATGCTAACCAGCTAGCTCCAGTCTGTCCTGGTCCAAAGCTCCTGTGTTAGCAAGGTAAACTCCAACACTCCCCCAGACCACTAGCTGCACAGCTAATTGAGCTAACCAGCTAACTGCAGCTACACTCGGTGGCAGGTACCGGTTTATCTAGTGATGTGCTGTTAGTCCTGAGAGTGAATTCGACTGATGCCAAATTCTCACATAATGCACCTTTAAAACCTTGTCATGATGAAATCCGCATCTTTATTTATAATCTATGAAGACTTGAATCTTCCAGCGTATTGTTATCGGAAGACCACTGGTTTGATTCCCCTGGTCTGCATGTTCAAGTGTCTTTGGGCAAGATACTGAACCCCAGACTGCTCCTGATGTGCTGGTCGGCACCATCAGTGTGTGAATCTATGTATGAATTAATGTAAGTTGCTTTGGACAAAAGCGTCTGATAGATGTAAATGTAAACCAGGATCTGATCGTATTTCGCTGACAGATTATGATGCTAGTGTTTCTGAAACCTAATTGGTGCAGGGAAGTGATGCCACCTTTTTAGGACTGAGAAGACATATTTCATTGTATTCATGCAAAGTCCCTGCTTCATCATCACACCATGATGACTGTTTATGACCTTCAGTCAGCTATTAGCCTGAAGTAACATCACATTCATGTTTATGACGTGTTGGATGGATCATAAACTCATGTGCAGTTATCACTGAGGTCACCTCTCTCTGTTCACTGTTTGACATCAGCTTCATGGTAAGTTAAAAAAATTCCCACGTCCCCTGTGGACCATAAACATTGACACATTTTAATCACCACACTTTTTTCTGAAGAAAAGTACCTGACTTATTTATTAGTTAATTAACATAAATTCACTGTCAACTATCAAACATGATCTGTTTTCAGCATCTCAAATAATCAGTTTATCTCTTTTATATTGCTGTGAATTAAAAATCTGATTTTCCTGCTGTCACTTAATCTGTTTGTGTTGGGTATCGATCATTACTGATTAATCAGCCTACTTGATATCTTAACAAACACAACCATGCAGAAATAAAAACATTAACATCAGACTGTCAAAAGCTGATGCAGGTTTTGATCAATAATCAAGAGTAAATATTATGAAATTACTTTAATCTCAGATTATTTTATGAAGTCAAAAGTGTTACTTCAAAAACCTGCAACTTTTCATGCTGTTCAAACTCTGATAGAAATGATCATCAGTGTGTCTCATGTGTATACACTGTATTTGAAGCAGACAGTTAGCTTAGCTTAGCATAAAGACTGGAAACAGAGGGAAACTTTTAGCCTGCTCATGTCAAGAAACCTCTTGTTGACTGTTTATTTTTGGATTGTCAGGCTAGCTGTTTCCCCGTTTCTAGTCTTTGTGCTAAGCTAAGCTAACCTGCTGCTGGATGTAGCTATTAGTCTCACCTGACGCTGTAACAAAGTTTGGCCAATAAAACGTCTCAATAATCAGCGTCAGTAACCTGCCGAACTCCATTCAAAACAACAAACATTATAAACATGAACAGGCTGAAATATTATTTTCATGTCTCAGTCAAAATAATGAAGTTAAAACTTGTTGTGTTCAGAAGTTTTTATGTTTTTTCACAAATTAAATGTCACACAGTGTTGAAATGAAGAAAATTCATTTAGTACAGAATATGTCTTACATTTAAAATAAAAACATGACAGCGTAAGAAAAATACACATCAACTTGACTTATCAGAATAATAACAACAACAAAAACAATAATAATGATAATAAACACATTTGAAACTGTGGATCTCAGTGTAGCTCACTACATGACAGCGCTGACTTCATGTCTTAATTTATAAAAAATACTTCAGAGTATCAGTTTTTATTTCAGTGTTCAGTTTAACTTCGTCATTAAGATCAATATATTTTATATACCACACAGACCTGTTGATCCGTACAGAGACATCTGGTTTAAACTGTCTGACCTCATAATCAAAGTTTGTTTATATGTTAGTGTTAACAGAGACAGTCACACACACACAGACATTAAAGTGCAAACTACATGAAAAGTAATAGACGGCTTCATAAGAACAAGTCACGTGACTCTGAACAACTTCGTGTTTCCTTCTGTAGTGTTTCTGTTTTATTTTTAGCTTAAAGGAAAATTCCCCTCTGAGATCGTTTGACACTGAACGTCACATCACATTCAGTCTCAAATGTCTCACTGTTGTAACCCTTCATTTAAACCTGACATATGAGAACAATGATCATTTCTTAGTTTAGCTTAGCTTAGCATAAAGACTGGAAACAGGAGGAAACCATGGACGTTTAATAAGAACTGGGCATCTCGTCGGAGGAGGAGCCCAGTTGCAAGCTTCTCAGGGAAAGGTGTGACTTCCTGGGTGTAAAATGCTCTGTTCGAGCATCTGGGTCATCTAACTTCCTGTTTAGCCCTCTGCTAACGTGAAGAAAATGATTAAATAGTTCAGCTCTTCTAGACTCTCCAAATGTTATCTGACCAAATGGATCAAATATCAGATATCGTGGGCGTTGTGATGCTTAAAAACATTTATCTGCCGATCTCCAAAGTCTTTGTGGGTCTGAGTGTTCAGAGTGTTTGACCATGATGTCAAACTGTCTTCAAAGGCTGGCACCATTTCTGAGGGCTCAGAAGAAACTGCTAGCTTAGCTATCTTAGTAACAATCTGCCATCCAACACTTCTGAGACTCACTATTTAGCTAGTTTAAAAAAAACACACAAATTAAAGATATAACATCTTTATTAGTGAGATTCAGAGGTGATGGAACGCAGATTATTTTACCTTCGACCGGAGATAAGCTGTTTCCTCCTGTTTTCAGTCCTAATGCTAAACTAAGCATGCTAGCAGATGCCTGCATAGTCAAAACGATTTTGAAAATAAGTGTATATTGTAGATAGTCAAACAGTGTTGAAGTGTTTTGTGTAGATTTTTCCATTTACATTCAATAAACTGATGGTTAGCGTGGAGCTAATGCTAACACCAAACAGGAAACAGCCCTGCTGTAGAGCCACAGTTCCTACAATAACCACTAGGTGCTGAAACCAAGAAGTTCATTATAAAAGTCAAACTTCTACTTTAAAGTACAAGAAGAAAAAATATTTTCCACCATAAGTTCTGGTTTCAATCATTCGTCTATGTGTCTTCGTTAGGGGACATTAAGGAATATGATTGTCTGATGGACAGGTGTCTGATGGACAATTGTCTGATGGACAGGTGTCTGATGGACAGGTGTCTGATGGACAGTTGGCTGATGGACAGGTGTCTGATGGACAGGTGTCTGATGGACAGTTGGCTGATGGACAGGTGTCTGATGGACAATTGTCTGGTGGACAGGTGTCTGATGGACAGGTGACTGATGGACAGGTGTCTGATGGACAGGTGTCTCAGCCCATCACAGCCCATCACACATACAGATCTACAGAGCAGATCTGTATGTGTCCCTGAAGTATCACAGACCGTCCCCCTTCAAAACTCACAGCCTACTTTCATGTTTTGTGTCTCTAGTTAAACCACTGACCATGTTCCTTCATGTTCCTTCATGTTCCTTCATGTTCCTTCATCTCCCTTCATGTTCCTTCATGTTCCTTCATGTTCTCTGTTGATCCACATCAGGCACTGAAGCTCCGGTTGTGTTTGTGTTTCCTGGTGTGACAACATTTAACCAGCAGCCCGAGGACGACCATCAGCAGTAACGCTGTCAGGATGACAGCAACGATGTAATTCTGGACACTGGCTCGGCGACACATCTTCTGCGCCTCCTTGATGTTGACTGGCTCGGAGTACTCGTCGTGGACGCAGGTGACGGTCTCGATGTCTGGGACCACCACCGCCGAGTGCTGCAGCATGTGCAACAAGTCCAGGTTACTGCAGCAGCTCAGAGGGTTGGAGCCCATATAGAGGGTCTTCAGGGAGCGTTCCAGAACCAGCACAGTGCTGGACTCCAGGGTCACCAGGTTGTTGTTCTGCAGGTTCAGGGACTCGATGGAGGACTCCATGTTCCACACTGGCAGGGTGGTCAGCTGGTTGGTGGACAGGTCGATGTGTCTGAGACTCGTCAGGGAGGACAGGTCTGTGTTAAGACTGGAGATGTTATTATCACTCAGCAACAGGTGAACCAGAGAATGCTCCAGACCAGACAGGGAATGCTGGTCCATGTCTAAACCCGGGTTCAGGGACAGGTCCAGTACCTTTAGTGAGGTGTTGGTGAAGGCGTTGGCAGGCAGAGTCCTAACGTTGTTCTCAGACAGGTTCAGGAACTGCAAGTTCCTTACTGAAGTGAAGTAGACGCACTCTGCAGGATCCTGCTGGTCCTGGTCTGTAGGATCGTGGTGGATCTGGTCTGATGAACAGATCTCCAGGTTGTTCTGCTGCAGCTGCAGGTGTCTGATATTCGCCAGTCTTTGAAACACCTGGTGGTGGAGGGTGGTGAGGTCGTTTCCCTGTAAAAAGAGTTCCTCCAGTTTCTCCAGAGTGTTTTCTTTAAACGTGAGACTCTGCAGAGAGTTGAAGCTCAGATCAATGATCTTCACCATCCGAAGATAACCTGTGGCAGAAAACGAGCTGAGACAGTTGTTGCTCACATTCAGGACCTCCAGTGATCTAATGCAGTAGAAGAAGGACTCTGGTATGCTCTTGAGCTGGTTGTAGCTCATGTCCAGGTGTCTCAGTTTAGGGAAAATATAGCGATATTCAGGATTTCCTGTGACGTTGATGCTCTGGAGTCTGTTTCGTGAAATGTCCAGATACTGGAGCTCATTCTTTCCGAGGAGAAGAGGAAAGAAGGACATTTTGTTTTCACTCAGATCTAAAGACTGAAGTTTGTAGTGGCTTTCAGATTTGCTGCTCTGGAAGAGTTCCACGCTGTTCTTACTCAGGTTCAGAACCGTTAGGTTGGACAGGTTGAAGTCTGTGATGCAGGTGATCGAGTTCTTGGACAGATCGAGTTCAGAGAGATGATTCAATGAGTCAAACGCTCCGTCCTCGATTTCCAGTATGACATTGTTGTGGAGGCTGATCTTGGTCAGCAATGAGGAGCCGCTGAATGTGTTCTGGGATATTTTGGTGATGCTGTTGCTGTTCAGAGAGAGATTCTCCAGTACCGGAGAGTCAGACAGGAAGTAGTCTGACATTCCTGTGTACAGCCCGTTGTTTGAAAGATCAAGTGAGTGTACAGCGGTAAGAGGCCCGATGTTGATTTTGGACAGAGCGAACACATTCAGATGATTCCTGGACAGATCCAGGACCTTCAGATCTGGCATGTCTTTGAATAGGCCCGGCTGGATGAAGTGGATCTTGTTGGAGTGGAGCTTCAGATGGTGAAAGCCGGTGTGGTGCGCCAGAGTCTCCTGACTCAGATTCTGCACCTGGTTACGAGAGAGGTCCAACATGTGCACGGCACGAGGAAGGTTGGCTGGGACGCTCCTGAGGCTCAGATCACTGCAGAACACGTCCATCTGGACCTGAGAATAGAGACAAACACAGGGCTGATGATTTCGGCATGCTGCCAGCCCCCCTGACTGTGACACAACCCAGCGCCTGATTTTAAATGGATTCATGAGTCAGAGTATCGACAGCGGCTGCAGACAGCAGCTCAGTCCTCTGAGAGTTGAAGACCGAGCTGCTCTCATGAAGCAACATGTAGTTCTGTTTACATTAACTCAGAGGTAGCCGGCTCTACTCAGACCAAGGTATTGTAAAGAAAACACACCTTTGTAACAGTCACAGCTCTTCTCCTCTCCCTCAATAGATTCAAGTATTTCAGTTATTAAGTGAGTTTATAATTGAGACCAGATGTCCAGAGACCCCCCCGGCCAAAAACAGCTCATAAAACTGTCTCCATCTCTGTCTGAGGCCGAGCACACTGAGCTACTCTGCATATTTGTGGGATCTTGAATGAGGCATTCCTCTCTTACACAAACAAATGAGTTTTTTATTGAAGTGATTTATTGTAGAAGAACAGCGACAGGCAGACCAGCTCAGATCTGTGGTCAGGAGTTAACATCAGTAAACTCATGAGCCGGACTCTCTGACTCCTGCTGTTGTTATCACTGATTTAATATAGACTGATTAAATTCCTTGTGTGTTGAACATGTGATGTGTGTGTGTGTGTGTGTGTGTGTGTGTGTAGTTTACATCGCAGTTAGTCACAGTAATACTGTAGGGAGGCGGGACACACAGCCACTGGACTACAGTGATCAGCGCCACACTAAATCCACATTCAGAACTGTGCTCAGTAAAGTTCAGCTTATACTCACCACCGTGCATGACGGGTGGCGTTGAGGTCTTGCGGACGATGCCAGGAAGAAGCTGATGGTCAGCAGGAAGAGTGGCTGAAGACCGGCCATGTTGGTCTGTCAGACACAGAGGGGGTGGACGTCAGATGGAGGCAGGGAGCTGCTGGAGGTGAAGGAAGAGGGAAGTGAGTGACCTGGCAACAGACGACATGTGGGGCTTTCTGACGTTCTGTGACAGGATGAGTCAGCAGACTGAACCTGATCTGTGCTGCAGGTTGTTGTCAAACAGAGCAGCACTCATTGCTCACAGTGTGACTCATCAGGGTCTGGGCCTCGCTTTTATACGGAAACTTGCAAATGTGTTTCCTGATTAGTTCCAATGAACAAAACAACAACAACATGCAGCCCGCAGGCCGACAGTGTAGGAGTGATTATCAGAGACGCTGGGAAGTACCTACGAGGGCACCACGGACACAGAAAGTTATCTGAAACAGAAACACAGTTGGGTTTGAGTTGACCTGTTGTGACTGTTGTTACAGTTGTTACTGTTGTGACTGTTGTTACAGTTGTGACTGTTGTAACTGTTATTATTGTTGTGACTGTTGTTACAGTTGTGACTGTTGTAACCGTTATTATTGTTGTGACTGTTGTTACTGTTGTGACTGCTATTACAGTTGTGACTGTTGTTACTGTTGTAACTGCTGTTACTGTTGTAACTGTTGTAACTGCTGTTAATGTTGTGGCTGTTGTGACTGTTGTGACTGTTGTTAAAGTTGTTACTGTTGTGACTGTTGCTACAGTTGTGACTGTTGTTAATGTTGTGACTGTTGTGACTGTTGTCACAGTTGTGACTGTTGTTACAATTGTGACTGTTGTTAATGTTGTAAATGTTGTGACTGTTGTAACTGTTGTGACTGTTGTGAAAGTTGTTAATGTTGTGACTGTTGTTAATATTGTGACTGTTGTTAATGTTGTGACTGTTGTTGCTGTTGTGACTGTTGTGACTGTTGTTAATGTTGTTACTGTTGTAACTGTTGTGACTGTTGTTACTGTTGTTGCTGTTGTGACTGTTGTTAATGTTGTGACTGTTGCAACTCTTCTGACTGTTGTGACTGTTGATACTGTTGTGACTGTTGTTGTTATTGTTGTTACTGTTGTTACTGTTGTGACTGTTGTTACTGTTTTTGCTGTTGTTACAGCTGTGACAGTTGTTAATGTTGTGACAGTTGTAACTGTTGTGACTGTTGTTGCTGTTGTGACTGTTGTTAATGTGACTGTTGTTAATGTTGTGACTGTTGTAACTGGTGTTACTGTCTGTTGTGACTGTTGTGCCTGTTGTTACTGTTGTAACTGCTGTTACTGTTATTATTGTTGCGACTGCTGTTACTGTTCTGACTGTTGTGACTGTTGTGATCGTTGTTACCGTTGTAGCTGTTGTGACTGTTGTTACTGTTGTGACTGTTGTTAATGCTGTGACTGTTGTTAATGTTGTGACTGTTGTCAGTGTTGTCACTGTTGTAACTATTGTGACTGTTGTTAATGTTGTGACTCTTGTAACTGTTGTGACTGTTGTTACTGTCGTTAACGTTGTTACTGGCGTGACTGTTGTGACTGCTGTTATTGTTGTTAATGTTGTGACTGTTGTTACTGTTGTGACTGTTGTTACTGTCGCTAACGTTGTTACTGGTGTGACTGTTGTTAATGTTGTCACAGCTGTAACTGTTGTGACTGCTGTTACTGTTGTGACTGTTGTCACTATTGTGACTGTTGTTACTGTCATTAACGTTGTTACTGGCATGACTGTTGTGACTGCTGTTATTGTTGTTAATGTTGTGATTGTTGTTACTATTGTGACTGTTGTTACTGTCGTTAACGTTGTTACTGGTGTGACTGTTGTTAATGTTGTGACTGTTGTAACTGTTGTGACTGTTCTAAATGTTGTGACTGTTGTAACTGTTGTGACTGTTGTTACTGTTGTAACTGTTGTGACTGTTGCAGGATGCTAACTAGCTAGCCCCAGCTAAAGACCCTGAGCTAAACATGTCAACAAACACTCCCCTGATGCTCTGAGGTCCCGGTCCTGACTGCTAACTGAGCTCATGAGCTAACTGCAGCTAAAGTTAGCGGTCACTCTGGGGACGTGCTGCCCTCTGGTGTTTGGAATGGACTCACTCCATTGCAGTATTTTCATGTGATACCACTGTGTACTTCTACTGCACTACACTTTAGACGCAAATATTTTACTTTGTACTCCACTACATTTATCTGATAAGTTTAGCTACTTTACAGATTACACGCTGCATCATTTTTAAATGGATTGTGATGATCAGCTGACTCATAGTATACACTTTATTAGGGGTGGCCCGGTCCGATCAGCAGGATCGGGATCGGGGCCGATATGGGCATTTTTCCACTGATCAGGGTCGGCAATTTTGAACGTAGACCTAAGCCCGATTTTTTCTTTTTACGTCAGAGCACAATTTGTGGCAGAACTCAAACACATGCGTAACGTCACTCTGGTAAACCTGTGGATCAAATGTCAGCAGTGTGGAAATTTAAATTACTTAACTTAAATTAGAAAGCGAAAGCAGTCTAACGGCGACATGTAACATCTGCAATACGACTGTTTCATGAGGGGAAACAGAAGAGGTGCAGTTAATACTACACATTTGATACGGCATATAAAAAACAAACAGTCAAAGTTAAACGAGTTCACTCAAGCAATACAGGCAAAGACACCAAAGCAACAAACGCTTGTGGATACTTTCAAAAGGACAGAGAAATATCCTCGAGACAGCGACATGGCCAAAAATATTACAGAGAAGGTAATTGAATGAATCGGTCTGGATAACCAGCTCATGTCTGTGGTAGAGGATGTATAAAGCAGTGGATGATATGGAGGTACCAAGCGTAAGCTGCGTCACACACATCAGCTGCTGTACACGAGGGTCTGCTGTCACAGT
>CAEMYA010000251.1:263434-273812 GCA_903131615.1 Diplodus sargus | reverse complement strand
CAGGTGGGTGTTCGCTGCCTCCAGGTGGATGTTCGCTGCCTCCAGGTGGATGTTCGCTGCCTCCAGGTGGGTGTTTGCTGCCTCCAGGTGGATGTTTGCTGCTTCCAGGTGGATGTTTGCTGCCTCCTGCTGGTCACACTGTGTCACCACCGCTGCTGCTGCTGGACTGACCCACATCCTTCAGGTACTGATGACATGAAACTTCTGTGTCTGAGGGGAATGTTGTTCTTTTTCTTCACTACATTCATGTAACTGCTACAGTTACTTTGATTTGATACATTAAATATGATGGTTATATATTAAAGGCCTCACATATCTGAGCTCTTCATCTTCTGCACATTAATAGATATATATAATAGACCCCTGAGCTTAATCAACGTGGATTGCAAAATTTTAACCTAGATTTTGGCCTTATGTCTGGAAAGTGCATTACCAAGCATCATACACTCTGATCAAGTGGGATTTGTGAAAAATAGGTAATTCACCGCCAATATGAGAAGACTTTTACACTTGATATGGTCCAATAGGACAGGAACAGACTCGGTTGTTGCCCTCTCACTTGATGTGGAGAAGGCATTTGACCCGGTTCAGTGGGAATTCTTGTTTGCAGCCTTATCACATTTTGGATTTGGACAAACATTTATTAGCTATATATTTTTATAGACAGACTCTCCCAGTCTTCACTTGACTTACCCAGTCCTATCATGTCACACTTCAAAGGAATCTGGACTAAAATACATAAGATGTTTAAACTGCCACACTGTAAGCAATCCTACTCCTCCTTATGGCATAACTCTATGATTAAAATTTGAAAGACATCAGTATTTTGGAAGAAATGGCATGATAGTGGTATATGTACCATCGCTGACCTTTTTGAAAATGATGTGTTTGTGTCATATTTGGAGCTAACTAGAAAATACAAGCTCAAGGGGAAAGATCATTTTTGGAGGTACCTTCAAATTAGGAGCTGTATTACCTCCAAAATTCAGTACAGAGTTGGAAATCACATCACAGACTACTTCACATATCTGAGGAGTGCCATCGAGCTTCTGTATTTTACAGAATAACCAACAAATTGCTAAGCAATGACTGTAAGAACCTAAAGGTGATGTGGGAGAAAGACTTGGGATGTATAATGGAGGACGGAGAATGGTTGAAAATATTATCCGACAAGGGAAAATACATAAGGGAAGCGAAAGGGAAATTCATCCAATATGAAATAATACACAGATACTATTGACACCTTTAAGATTATATAGGATGGAAGTAATAAATAACAATCTGTGTTGGAAATGTCAGAAAGAAGAAGGGCACTTTTTTACATTGTATGTGGGAATGCCCAACTATCCAGCCCTTCTGGAGAACCATTCTGGAATATTTAGGTAACTGGGTCGGAAGAAACATATCAATATCTCCTATACTCGGTCTACTAGGTGACAGAAGTCAATTACACAACATATCAGGTAGAGTTTTCTGTGATCATGGTTGGCATTACAGTGGCTGCTAGGACAATACTTAACACTGGAAAACGCCTAAAACCCCAGGATTAAAAAAATGGCTTCATGCTATGATAAAAACAACATCTTTTGAGCATATGCTAAACATGCTAAACAGGATACTTTTACTCAAGTAACATTTCAAATGCAGGAATTTTACTTGTATGCATGGTATTATTACTTTTATTTCAGTAATAGATCTGAGTTCTTCTTCCATCTCTGGATAAATGTGTTCAATA
Organism: Diplodus sargus; assembly: GCA_903131615.1. NCBI lineage: Eukaryota > Metazoa > Chordata > Actinopteri > Spariformes > Sparidae > Diplodus > Diplodus sargus. The sequence goes on along the minus strand of CAEMYA010000251.1, from coordinate 272,077 downwards.
TTTAATATCTCAGCTTGAATTAAATTATATGACTATAAACAAATGTATAAATTCACACATTATCAGTATTTAAATAGTTGGTGTCAGTGTGAAGTCCTGTTGGATCAACCACTGACCCTCTGCTCTGTGTGTGTGTATGTGTGTGTGTGTGTGTGTGTGTGTGTGTGTGTGTTCAGGCCTAAGCAGTCTGTCTTTCTTTCTCTGCCCAGTTTCTAACAATGGATAAAACTTTAATTAATATAAAGTTATGATAATAATAATAATAATGAGGACAAACAGACATGTGATTGGCCAGGAATAAGTTTTATATAAAATTTAGACAGTGGATACAGAGGCGATATTATGTGTATAAAAAATACATAGAATGAAAGGAAAATAAATGAATCTTATCTTTTCTATTTGGAGCAGACGTTCAAGTTAGCTGATGAAATGTAAAAGGCACTAAATGTACAACATTCCAGTTTAAACAGGCCAAACATTCAGAGATGAACTGAAATAAGAAGAGAAGTCACAGGCAGTCTGTTGTCTTTGACAGGAAAGACTTAGTGCAGATTCACAACAGAACAAAATAACACACAACTATTTATACCATCAACAACACGTACAGACTGGTCAGGAGAGAGGAGTGGACCAGCTGCTCACATCTGTCATCATAACTTAGAGTTTACATCTACAATAAACACCGACGAGTCTCACAGAGAGCAGCAGGTCGTACAGCTTCTGTCCTCTGCTCACTAATAACAACACGGACCAACACAAACACTCGTGGAAGGCCACAGTGTCTGCCGGCTCTGCCAGACTCCAGTCAAAAAAACATCAAATTAAGATTCTCTTCAGTCACAATGAAGAGAAGTGTTCGGTTGCAGCTCAGGTGATCCGCTCATCTTACAGCTCACTGGAACTAAATGAATGAGCTGATTTGATATTTGGTTTGACTCGTGCACTCCTGAGGATCGATCTGATCGGCGCTTCTACTTCCTCTAAAACAAACCACTGAGTTCTCGGATCGGACTCCAGAACAAATGTTCTCACTTTACGTTTCTGCAAACCACAGATACTTTACATTTGTAAGTGTCATATCATGTTCTCATATCATGCTCCCATTACATGTTCATGAGTCGACTGTCATGTCAGCAGGTGGAGGAGAAGGTGGTGGAGTTACAGCCAGAGACCACTGTTCAGGGCTGTGTTTAGACATCTGGAACATGAAGCCACTGGACATTTGTAATGAGTTGTCGGGATGCTTTGCAGCCGTGTTGGTGGAGACAGAAGCCACAACAGAGTCGACTCAACGTGACACTGAAAACTAAAGAAAGTTGAAACATCTGTGGATTGCACAAACATACAGTGACCACTAACCATAACCTATAGTTTGAGATAATTGCTAACGTAGCATGCTAACATGCTAAATACTAGCATCACATTAACTCTGTGTTTCTGTGACTAAATGAAGCTGAACTGGATGTTTCTGGTGCTGACAGACGGAGCAGACACTGTGACATCCGAGTGGCTGAAGAGGGGAACTCGACTCTCCTCCTCCTGAAACATCCACAGCCCAACCACCACACTGGAATGACTTACAGTACACAGCACTAAATATCTTACAGAGCAGGAAATATATACAAATACTGGTCAACATTACTGCATTCACAAGCTGAAGCTGAAGGCATTTAGACAGAAATCATTCTTATAGGTCAGAAGAGAAGTTTGGCTTTGAACAGAAAATCTTTTGGAATGCATTAAAGCTTCAAAGCATCTCAAAAAAACTTATTCGACATATTTGGCCCATTAGTGTGAAAATAAAAAGCTTTACACAAACAAATGATATTTATCAGTATAATGATGGTTATGTTAGTTAACTGCATGCAAACAGTGTTTTAGCATCTGAAGCTCCCAGTTTGTTTCATCCCAGCTCAACATGCATATTAAAATAAAATGACTTGATTTATTCTACAAACAGGCAGGAACACAAACTGCACCTGGGCTGCATGTGTTCACTTTTTCAACAATAAGCAGACACTCAGAGCACCCAGAGTTATTATAAAGAGCATTACAGAACATGTGTGACTGAGGGGAGATCAGACGGGCGGCAGCACAACAACATGCCAGGAAACTGAAGCGTTCACAGTAACAACACGTCTCGTGTCTGAGCGGTACCGGCTGTGTGTCACGTCATCATGCAGTTACTGTAGAAATATACGTTACACATCCTATAGAACATGATCACTGGAGGATGGACGAGGCTTCAGCAGCCTGACGCACCAGCTGTGCTTCACATGGAGTTACAAACAGAAACATGATACAGAGTGAGCTTCAGGTGGGACTGTGGTCAGACACTGAACAGCTGGAGAGCAACAAAATTACACAACTTTGCAGAACCTCACAGAACTTTGTTTTATTACACTGTAACGTCATGGCACTGCTTACGGTCATGTTCAGTCTGACCCCGTCCTCCATGTTCTAGATGTTCCTCTGCCGTCACACCTGACTAAAAGGATGACCTTGTTGTGGAGGCCGGCTGAAGCCTGATAACGACCCTCGTGTGAACCTCGTGTGTCGGGTAGAGGAACATGAAGATCATGCAGGACAGGTTATGTGTGGTCGGTCAGAGTGAGGCTGTGCGTCCCTGTCTAACAGACACTGTTACTGATGCAGCGCGCTGCTTTAAAACCGAGAGGAAAGAAGTTTTGTGTGTTTGCATTGAGTTTGAGAAACTGAGCGTTAAATCTTAAAGAGGTGAATGATCAGAACAACCAGCATCTGTCCACACGGACACAGGACGGCTGACATCACTCTGATCTTCCATCGATTAGGACGTGAGAATAGTTTGCTGTCAGAAGTTTCTGACCTCCTGCTCGCCGTGCAGCCATCTTGATCTTAACACCAGTTCACTGCAGCACTGGGTCGAATGAAAAGATGAATGTATACAAGCCGGTGTGACATTAATGTGATGATGTCAGCTGGTGCGTCCGACTGCTGAAGCTCCTGTAGATACAACAATTAATCTATATGAATCTATATGATGAAGACTGTGACTGTAATGAATCTATATGATGAAGACTGTAATGACTGGAATATGATGAAGACTGTAATGACTGGAATATGATGAAGGCGTTGTGCGGTGGTCCATGTGTTGATCTGATGTAGTGTGTTTACATGAAAGCACATGGAAACATCATGACATCATCGAGTAACAGCATCATGCTTCTTTAACCCCCCGCCCCCCATTCTGTCCCAGAGCAGCTGATCGAATCTCATCATACTGTGATTATTGATTATTGATGAATGCTTGGTCCTCTTCAGTTCTTACGGATGTCAGCGTACACCACCGGCTCCATCTTATGGAACGAGTTCTTACTGCCTGAGTGGTCCAGCTGTGCGTATATCACCGGGCCCTGCAAGCACAACACACACAGACACACACACAGACACACACAGACAGACACACAGACAGACACAGACACAGACACACAGACACACACACACACACAGACACACACAGACACACACACACACACACACACACACACACACACACACACACACACACACACACACACACACACACACACACACACACACACACACACACACACACACACACACACACACACACACACACAGGTAAACATCACACCTTAGGAGCTGTGTGGGAACCTTTAAATCATTCAGTGAAACTTCTTCATGTTTTAAATGAGTTTGACCGGATTAATTAGAGATCAAGCACCATGTGGAACAACATGCACACGCCTGATTATTTAAAGAGCTGAAGCAATCAGTTTATTAAATCAATTAGTTGATCCACAGATAATCAATGAGATCACATTAACTGTCATTTAGCATCCAAAGTAAAAAAATATATCATTTCCATCCGGCCGCAATTTCCCTGTGTTGCACTAATGAACATATTGCTTATACATACAAACCCCAATTCCAATGAAGTTTGAATGTTGAGACATTGTGTAAAATGTAAATAAAAACAGAATGCGATGATTTGCAAATCCTTTTCATCGTATATTCAGTTGAACACACTACAAAGACAAGATATTTAATGTTCAAACTGATAAACTTCATTGTTTTTTTGCAATATTCACTCATTTTGAATTTGATGCCTGCAACACGTTCCAAAACAGCTGGACAGCGACATGTAGCGCTGTTACATCACCTTTCCTTTAACAACACTCAGTCAGCGTTTGGGATCTGAGGACTCTAACTGTTGAAGTGTTGCAGGTGGAGTTCTTTCCCATTCTTGCTTGATATACAACTTCAGCTGCTCAACAGTTCGGGGCCTCCGCTGTCGTATTTTGCGCTTAATAAGTCGCCACACATTTTCAATGGGGGACAGGTCCGGACTGCAGGCGGGCCGGTCTGGTTCCTGCACTCTTTTACTACGAAGCCGCGCTGCTGTAACACGAGCAGAATGTGGCTTGGCATCGTCTCGCTGAAATAAGCAGGGGCGATTCTGAAGAAGACGTTGCGTAGATGGCAGCACCCTAACCCTACCCATGATGCCATGGGCACTAACACACCCCTGTACCATCACAGATGCTGGCTTTTGAACTTTGCGCTGATAACAGTCTGGATGGTCGTTTTCCTCTCTGGCCCGGAGGACACGACATCCACGATTACCAAAAACAATTTGAAATGTGGACTCATCAGACCACAGCACACGTTTCCACTGTTCGTCAGTCCATCTCAGGTGAGCTGAGCCCAGAGAAGCCTGCAACATTTCTGGATGTTGTTGATAAAAGGATTTCACTTTGCATTGTAGGGTTTTTTTAACTTGCACTTTGAGATTTAGCGACAACCTGTGTTAACTGACAGTGGTTTTCCAAAGTGTTCCTGAGCCCACGTGGTGATGTCCTTGACAGAATGATGCCGATTTTTAATGAGGGGCCTGAGGGGTCGAAGGTCTCAGACATTCGATGTTGGTTTTTGGCCTCGCCGCTTACATGCAGAGATTTCTCCAGATTCTCTGAATCTTTTGATGACATTATGGACTGTAGATGATGAAATCCCTAAATTTCTTGCAATTGTACGTTGACAAATGTTCTTCTTAAACTTTAAGACTATTTGCTCATGCAGCTGATCACAAAGTGGTGAACCTCACCCCGTCCTTGCTTGTGAACAACTGAGCCTTTCGGGGATGCTCCTTTTATACCCAATCATGGCACTCACCTGTTTCCAATTAACCTGTTCACCTGTGGAATGTTCCAAACAGGTGTTTTTTAAGCATTCCTCAACTTTTGTTGCCCCTGTTCCAGCTCTTTTGGAACCTGTTGCAGGCATCCAATTCAAAATGGGTGAATATCTGCACAAACATAAAGTTTATCAGTTTGAACATTAAATGTCTTGTCTTTGTAGCGTATTTAATTGATTATAAGTTGAAAAGGATTTGCAAATCATTGTATTCTGTTTTTATTTTGGTTTTACACAACGTCCCAACTTCATTGGAATTGGGGTTTGTATTCCATTCCACCTTTATTTATATATAAAGGTTTATTTGCATGAGTAGCAGAATGACGGCATACCCGTCTAATGTTTCAAATCCCCCGCTCACCCGGCTGCATGTTGCCGTATCCTTGAGCAAGATACTGAAGTCCAAACTTCTCCTGAGGAGCAGCTGGCACCTCGAATGGCAGCTCTGACATCAGTGTGTGTGTGTGTGTGTGTGTGTGTGTGTATGTGTGAATGTGTGTGTGTGTGTGTGTGTGTGTCAGGTTGGACAGAAATGAAAACATGAACTTGCTGTTTCTCGTGTGATGCATTTCTGCAGCGCATCTGTGCATCGCACTGTGTCTTGAGCCGAATGACAATCTGCACATGTGCATTACTTAACGGCAGGATGTAGCCAATCAGAGGCAGAGGATGGCAGGTCATGCTGAGCAAAGTAGCGTGATCGAAAATAACGCAGCTACAGCAGTAAAACTGCACATCTGCTGACTGACTTGAGTAAATATATTCTATAATAGATATATACAAATATACATTTATATGCTGCCTGTTACATAGTGACGCACATTAGTCACAGAAGTGACAGAAAGGCTGGACTGGTTGTGTCTCTTTGTCGTGGACACTTTGCAGACCTTTAACATGCAGTCTGACCTCGTTTACCTCCTGTAAACCATCAAACTGACATTCTTCCTCTGTACGACTGACCAGAGCTAGGCTAGCTGTTTCCAGCGGTTGCAAGTCTTTATACTAAGCTAAGCTAACCAGCCATCTGTAATAGCTGCAGACAGACATTATTATTATTATTATTATTATTATTATTATTATGTATCATTGAGAGTGGAATCATCTGACTCTCTGCAAGAAAGAACAGAAACAGATTTACTAAATGTTGAACTTTTAATCAGCTGATACCATTTTCATATTCTTCAATGATCTAAGTTTCAGTTTGTTGGTCAGGTTGATTTTTAGTCAAATATAAATAAACTTTATATTAATGTTGAAGGTTTCTATGACTGATCTGAATACTAAATATGTTCAATGAATCAGTGGACAGTTAAATATTTCACCTCCATCCAGTTTAAATAATGAGACGTGTCCCCAGTGACCTGCTGTCAGTCAGCTGACTGTTTCTGTTTAGGTCCTCAGGTGCAGCTCCTACCTGTAGTGGTCCAGAGGGACTGGTGGACCTGGAGCCCTCCAGACTGGACTCCACCTTCTTTCGAGGCTTCGGAGCCTGAGAGCTCACACTCTCCAGGGACGTACAGCTAATGTAGGGTTAGCGTTTACCACCGTGTCACATGGAGACAGACACAGACAGACAGACACAGACAGACAGACACAGACAGACAGACAGACAGACCGACACAGACAGACAGAATGGAGCACAAGAAATAAAACATGAGAGATGAGCATGAAACTAACAGAGAGCAGCTCCCAGTATACTCTGGGAGCACAGACAGATACTGGGAGCAGACCAGAGGTGCACCGACTGGACTGACATCAGACGAATAATCATTCAATAACGATTTCAATCAACAAAATTCTCTGAACTGTGTGATCCTGTCAGAATGAAGCAGGCTCAGCAGTGATCATCAGTTGTTGTCACTCATGTTAAGTCTGAGTCAGTTGATGTCAGTTTTAGGGTTAAACATGGCTGACTGCTGCTCTCTGCAGGGGCGTCAATTATCTGATAACGACTGTTTATGAGGTCAAAGAGGCGTCACTCTGTTACACTGTGGCTTAGGGGTTAGGGTTAACCCTTAACTGAGAATGTTTTTGTGGTTCTGACAAATCAAACAAAGTGAGATGTCTTCTCTCCAGAGGATCACTTCATGACAACATCACTCTCATCAATATTTTAATTGAGTTCACACACTTCCCATTTTTGAACCACTACCTGGCAGCATTTCTATCAAGAAGGCTCATGAAAAGTTACGTTCTGTCAGATACAGCAGGCTGCAGCTGTTTCAAGATGACAGTAACATTAATCAGTATTTAATGTAATAAAGTATCCGATTCAAATATATTAAAAACTAACCCTAACCCTTCAGGTTTACCTTTACAGTCTGAAAACAATTAATTAAAGGCATCACTTTGGTCTCTGAGACATCAACTGATTCATTCATCTGTCCCTTCATCTGTTCAGTCCATGAAATACAAACAGGTGATCGGTGCACCTCCAGTAAACTCACAAAACAATTAATTCTTAATGCATCTTCTGAACTCTGTTGTCATGACAACTGCAAACATCTGAGTTAACAAACATGTTTCATAAAAAAAAATAAAGCTTTGAAGAAGTGCAGAGATGAGGAAGACAAGTTAGTCTGAGCGTTAGTGACGATGAAGAGTGAGGAGACAACATGCTGATCGACAACGAGCCGAGCTGATTTTAACAGGAAGCGTTAGTGGTGTTATGAACACGAACGAACACACACACACACACACACACACACACACACACACACACACACACACACACACACACACACACACACACACACACACACACACACACACACACACACACACACACACACAGGGATGGAGGACAGTGACTGACACCAGTGGAAACACAAACCCCACACACACCGCTCAGACACTGATCATACTTTAAACTTATCAATCCATCTGATTCCAACAGGATCATTAGATGGTGATCAAGCCAGGAGGTGAAACTACCTCACACACACTCACACACACAGGAGAGTCTCCACAGATTATTAATTAGAAACGGCATGAAGTCAAACAGATTGATCCCCACACTGAGAGAGTCGAGCTTCATGCAGAGAGAGTTAACGAGCTGTTAACAGCTAATTAATAAACCTCAGACAGCTAACAGCTGATTAATAAACCTCAGACTGTTAACAGCTGATTAATAAATCTCAGACTGTTAACAGCTGATTAATAAACCTCAGACTGTTAACAGCTGATTAATAAATCTCAGACTGTTAACAGCTGATTAATAAACCTCAGACAGTTAACAGCTGATTAATAAACCTCAGACTGTTAACAGCTGATTAATAAATCTCAGACAGTTAACAGCTGATTAATAAACCTCAGACAGTTAACAGCTAATTAATAAACCTCAGACTGTTAACAGCTGATTAATAAACCTCAGACTGTTAACAGCTGATTAATAAACCTCAGACAGTTAACAGCTAATTAATAAACTATAGACAGTTAACAGCT
>CAEMYA010000251.1:204942-262198 GCA_903131615.1 Diplodus sargus | reverse complement strand
AAAACCCCACACACTGCTCCAACTATAACTGTTGTGTTACTCTGAGGGAGAGAATCTACACACACACACACACACACACACACACACACACACACACACACAGTTAGTTTTTTAAAATACAGCTGACCCTTTTGGATTCTGGAATCTGTCCTGATTGATTATCAGCTCTGATTGATTATCTGGGATTTCTGCTGCTCTGCTCTGATGCTCTGACACAAAGCCCCGCCCATAACTACATCTGATTGGTTGCATGACACAATTAACAGCCTCTAAACACTGAGTAATCTGAATGTATAAAGTAACTAGTAACTAACGTATTATATAAATGTAGAGGAAGAATAAAGAAGGAGAGTCGCTGAGTAAACTGTACTCAGGTTGTTCTAGTTTCATTTTTACTTTAAATTAAGTTATTCGTTGATTTCAGTTTCAGCAGATAAAGAAAACATACTGATCGAGTCGTCATGGATAATGAACATTTCTGGCAACACCTGTCAAAATAAACACAAATGAAAGCTCCTCGAGTAGATTTAAATAACACCGGCCTTAAAGATGAACTTTGGGCTGATTCACGTTCAACTGAGTCTCCTGACAGGTGACCGTCCAACAGGTGTGTGTGTTCAGGAACTGTGTGTGTGTGCATCAGTGAACAAACGCCCACCTGCAGGGTGGAGACAGTCAGCTGATAACAAGCTGTCACGTATACCTGTGAGCGTCTCACAACAAGATCAGACATGCTGGAGATGTTTTATGTTTCTTTCACCTGAACACAGTGAGACACCAACATCAGGCCACGACATGCTGCGCGTGGAGCCAACATGATCATTTTACTTGACTAAACTAAATTTCACTTTTGCACTAAACTGTCTCCTGTTTGTTTACCTTTAAATGAAATGTATTATTATTACTAGAGAAGGCAAGTTCTGAAAACTTGCGGTTGTGAATGCTCCCTGTTGACCAGCTGAAGGTAGATACGGATTGCTGGCTGTGAAAACTTTGAATAATGTCCACAATATCTAAAAACTGTGAAATAATGTAGGATTGTTGAAAAACTAAGGCCAAACTGAGCTGGTGGCTTCAGTAGCGTGACATCATGGTGATAGGCCCCGGTGCTAATATTTTTTTGTGCCCCCGCCCTAAACACAAGTGCACGCTCGTGCACACTGCATGCACACGCACACACAAGCTTGGACACACACGCACAGCCACTTGAGAGAACTGCTACTGCAGGGCTGGACTGGCCATCGGAAGTGCCGGGATTCGTTTCAATAATGGGCCGATGGACGGCAGTTTTTTATTTTTATGTATTTATTAATTCTGCTGCGCCTTGTCTTGGTTGCTACCGTAAATTACCAAATAATAGCCACGTTTCAATTAACCGCAGGGTCCCCTTTAAATGCCGGGTGCAGGTGTATATTTTGGAAAATAACTGCCGGTTCCAAATAAATGCCGAGTCTAATTCATTTTTTTTTTTATCAAGGAAGAAGACGTGACCACTGACACTGCACGTTTTTCTTCTTCGCCTTTTTCAAGTATTGTGCTTTCTGTCAGCCAGTATCACACTGATGATGGCCATGGCTCCGGTGCAGCAAAAAAATAAAAAGTACAACTTGAATTCAAACTTTCTGTTGTAAAATATGCAGAGGAAAACGGAGAAGCAGCCGCTAGACATTTCTCTGTCGACCCCAAGAGAGTGAGAGATTGGCTAAAAATCAAACTGAGCTTCCGCGTCTGTCCGAGGAGGACAGCAACAGGGCCAGGCTGCCTGCTGGAGGGAGGAAGAAGGCTAGCGAGGAGCCTGAGATAAACATGCGGGAATGAGTTATCAGCAAACGGGCACGCCACGAGAGAGTATCCTGCAAAATCATCAGGGCGATGGTGATCGTAATCGTTTCCTCCGACAACTATTGCCCAGAAGGATGCCAGAAAATTCACGAGAAGCTGGCGAAGTTTGTGGCATTTTCATCCCAGATTTTTGTGAGGAAGGAATTAAACGCCTGTCCCAAATTGCTGCCTGGTATGTTAAGTGATTGAAACAAACAAACGCCCCGGCTATTATTTGGTATCTTATGGTATGATAACTCTCCCGGCCCGGGGAGAGAGACATACATCGGCTCGGCCCACAGTGCTCAGCTGCAGACACAGCAGAGAAGTGACGATTGGCCCAGTGGCTTGTCTGTAGGGCTGCAACAATTACTCGAGTAACTCGAATAATTCGATTACAACATATGATCAAGGCAAAATCTCTACCTCGAGGCTTCGTTTCATTACCAGCACCCGCGTTATGCGGCCTGCTTAGCTCAGGGATCATTTTTCCACACGGACTGTTATTGCAGACACACACCGCTACATTCAGAATTGAGTTAGCGCGATGGTGGAGAGCCAAGAAGCCGGCCGTAAAAGACAGAGAATGTCCAAAGTTTGGGATCATTTCACACTTGAAAAAGAAGATAACAAAGTGCAACAGGTCTACTGCAAAGCAGAACTGGTGTACCACAACAGCATGTCAACAATGATTCAACATCTGAACCGAAAGCATCCACTTGTTAGCACCAGCTCACCAAACGTCGCCAACACAAGCTAACGTAAACAGTGATGTTAGCTAAATTAACGGAGCCTAGCATCGCTAGTTAGAGCGTATGGTATTTGTAGAGGCTGTAGCCTGATGTAGGTATGACTAGAAATCATGCCTTACTTGTCTGTCTAAAGCAGGGGTCTCAAACTCAATTTACCTGGGGGCCGCTGGAGGCGGAGTCTGGGTGAGGCTGGGCCGCATCAGGTATTCCACAAAAAAAAATCCAATCTTCTCAACAACATTATTAACAGTTCTTTAACTCGAATGGGTTCTTCTGAACTTGAACTGACCTGAACATGAATGAACACTGAAGAGCATGAATGGCTCTTGTGAACATGGCTTCTCTTGCCTTCTCCTTGTATTCCTTGTGCACCCAACTTTCTCTGTGCAAATAAGACACGTCAGGGTCTGGGTTTCCGTTATCCGGTAATTACCTGACTTTGACTGGTAAAATCTGCCGAAGTCTGGTATTTTTCATTCAAATGTATGCCACTGTGAGTGACAGCAGAGATGAGGAGTTTGCCGTGAGTGCTGGTTGACTAAATTGTTTCCTCCGCCGCAACAACTTCACTTGCAGAAGATGTACAACTATTGGCCAGAAGGATGCCAGAGAATTCACAGAGAAGCTGGTGAAGTTTGTGAAATTTTCATTCCGGATTTTTGAGAGGAAGGAATTAAACGCCTGTCCCAAATAAATGCCTGGTGTGTTAAGTGATAGAAACAAATAAACGCCCCAGCTATTATTTGGTATTTTATGATAAATATTTCAAAAACATATCGCGAACAGACTTTTTTTAATTCAAGTTGCACACCGCGTTATTAAAATGGTATGAGACAGTCTAGATGTGTTTTTGTTTGCAAATTGTTTTATCTGAGAACAGGCCCTCAGTTTCTTTATGTTCATGTTAAAAGAGCGCATTGTGCAATATCTATTTTAGAAGTTACACATGTGAGTCAATTGACGGCACTCATTTTATTTGATACAGCCTATACTTTTCAATAAAAAGGATTATAAATTGACATGCTTTGATATCATTCTAATATTTCTTGCACATCATTTATCGTTTTAAGCTCAATAAATTGCAATAAATTCACTGCAGGCTTTGAGTGTGAATGCAGATTCACATAGAGCTCAACTGTCACCGCCCACTGTTTAAACGGCTCCGGTTCCGGAAGTGAATTTCGCGGTTTGGGTAAACGTTTCCATGGTTACAGCGAGCTCCACCAATCGGAGACGTTGCTGTTATACTATAGGTTTGTGGGAGTGTGTGAGTGAAGGACCTGTGCAGTTATCAGACTGTCAGACCGACACGCCCTCGCTCCGACAGTCTGATAACTGCACAGGTCCTTCACTCAACTAAATACAGAGAAATGTCCCACAACGTTACAGGACCAAACAACAGTAACGTAGTAACTGTCGGTGGCAACTTATATGAGTAAAAAAATACCACAGCTGTCCGTGGAAAAGCGTCTGTCCTCCTGTCTGTTCTACCGACTCTTCGTCACATTTCTGCCCGAAAAACAACGTCTGACACCGGCAAAAAACTTTAACTCACCGAGTGTTTGTGATGAAAATAAATCACAGTGACGGTCAGCCCTCCCGACCGAGACTTCAGGGGACTTTCCCCCAGAAAAAACAGCATTCGCCCCCGCAAGTGAGGGAGTCAGACAGCGTCCTGTTTACTGATGGTGATTATGTTATTATGTAATTTAGCGCAAAAAACATAACTGTGTCACTTTCCAGGATGTTTGGTGGGTCAGTATCTCAATCACTATACATCATAACAGCAGCCATATGATCATAAACTGTCCGCGGGTTTAGATTGACAGGAGGGACACCTGGGAAACATCGATATCATCAACATGACGTGTACAGCACGCCGCACTGCGGCTTTCTGTGTGAATTACACGGTGGTTTGGCGAAGATGCTTCGTTCTGTGTGAATCACCATCGGCAGAGAATTGGCGAACCACCGTTCCGGAGATAATGCGGAGACGCTGTGTAAAAAGGGCTACTGACAGAATGAAGCCATGTGTTTACGTGGAAACAGGACTGATTGAGCACAGTGAGACAGACTGCAGGCTGCTCACATGTCAGCCAATCAGAACACAGTGTGAACACAGCATGAACAGAGAGTCCATGAGTGTGTGAACGCGCATTGACAATGTGTGAACACAGCACAGGTGGGACTCCAGCCCTGGGCCTCCTGAAATGGGACACCTGCTCTACTAACGAGCTACCTGGTCGCCCCTGGGGCTGTTTTTTTACAACAACCTGTAATAACAATAATAATAATAAAGATGCATCGACTGACCTCTGAGGACGACCCTGAGCTCGGTTCTGGCCGGTGTTCCTGTAACGTCCGGCGGGTTCTTGACGTCGCAGAAGAAGGTCCCGTTGTCACTGAACTGGGCCGGACTGAGCTGGATGGACACGTCTCTCTTGTTGATGTCTCCAATAAACTGAACTCTGTCTTTGAACTCGTCCTGGCCGGGGAAACCTTTCCCATTCGAGAAGTAGAAGATCTACAGAGAGAAGAGACAGCAGTCAACACAGTCTGTCATCGTCGTTGTCTTATCTCTGCATTTTATATTTCTTGTTACTGCCCTTTTCACCGATATTGTATTTTGTGAACATCAGATTTTATTGCCTTTTATTGCTCAATTTGTCTTTCTTGTACTGTATGCTATTATGTTCCGTGAAGCACCTTTTAACTTTGGTTTTCAAAGGTGCTATAGAAATAAAGTTGTTTTTTATTATCATTATTATTATCACTGTTATTATTATTATTATTATTATTATTAGCATTATTATTATTGTTATTGTCATTATCATCATCATCATCATCATCACCACCCTGTCAGGATCTGTTCAGCATGACTGAGTCTACACAACACTATTTAATACACATGAACATCACACATGAACATGTATCCACACTAATGTTTGCAGGTTGTCTTTTGTACTTACATGTTTAATGACACATGAAGTGTTTACAGATGTGATCATACTGCAGATGTGTGTGTGAGTCTGTTCTGACATGATGACTGCACAGTTTTAACCCACCCCACACACACACACACACACACACACACACACACACACACACACACACACACACACACACACACACACACACACACACACACCAGTGTGACTGACAAATTAACACACAGGAGGACATCATGTGGACGTGATCCTACTGTGTCCATACAACACACCATTTACATCAATTGTAACAGCATGAAACGACCCTTTAAAGGCCTGAGGCTCAGTCTGCTGCTGGTACTGATTTATTGAATACTGTACATGAAATGAATCAACATTACACAATATCGATATTATTAATTATCAATTATTATGTTCTCTGAGGCTGGTGAAGACAGTCTGAGCAGTGGAAAGTCACCAGATCAACCATCCTGCAGCTGTGACATACATAAGCTGAGAGGATGCAGCTCACCACAGACAGAGCTTTAGAGAACTGAGTGACAGCAGAGTGACAGCAGATTATCGTTATATATACGAGCTATGAGGACTCACCACATATGGAGCTTTGCTGAACTGGTTGTCAGGCTGACTGGACTGGAAGCTCCAGGTGACAGAGGTGGAGCTGCTAACCACTTCACTGGACTTGAAGGTGCAGCGGAGGACTCCTGTGGTGCCGTTCTGCATCATCACCTCAGGGTCGGCGTGGATATCTATGGCTGATGTAGGTCTGAACACTGGGCATGAATAAGTGGAAAGAGATGCAAATAAGTTCAGTGCTGCTGGCTTAAATACAGCAGAATACAGCAGCACCCTGTGTGTCAGAGTGGAGGGTGAAATACTGAACAGAGTTTGTGTCCGTCAGACACACGGGACGTTACAGGCCTGGAAATCAGGTTTATGTCAGTCACAACGATCAGGAGGGAAACAGAAGAGCTACAGTGAGCGTGGTCATCAACACAGCACCTCATCAGACATTTCAGCGCTACAAAGGTTGAGCTGCCTTCTCAGAGTTTCTACCAATAACTCTTACCACCGATCAATCAGCTCATCATTGTGTGTATTAATCGATTGGTCAATAAATTCTCAAATACTTCAAATACTTAAAAAACCAGCAGCTCACGGTGTGTGCAGTGTTGATGGCTGTTTGTCACCTGTGTGCATTCCTGCTGTCAGTTTTTATGTGCAATACCAAGGGTTACATTACTCTCTCTCAATATCAGTTATGCATTGTGTTATATAAAGTACTCAGTGTATGTATGTATAAATAAATAGATGTTTATGTGGGTAGATCATTTTGACCTGGTCATTTTGAAAGTAGCTCGCAAGCTAAAACAGTGTATATGGAGGACTAAACCTGACATAAGTATAAATAAATGCATAAATAAATAAATAAATGCTGAAATAAATGTATAAGTAAATGTATAAATAAAAGTATAAATAAAAGAATAAATACTTTTATTTATTTCTGTATTTCTGTGTCCATATGTAAATGAGGAGGTAGGAGGTCCTAACCTCAGTCAAGAGCATGATTGGTCAAATCGGAGAGCCAGACAAAAGCAAACGATTCCTGATGCCAAGCCTCGCTCTCTGTAATGTTGTAAACCAGCTCCAGTTAGCTTAATGGCCTTGACCGGTGTGACAGGTTAACCGGCGCTCATTTTAACTTGTGAGGGTCCCAGATGGGCTGGTGGTGTGGTTTGAGAATCCTGTCTTGAGAGAGAGGGGTCCTCAGCCATGTCCGCTAACCAGGAAAAACATTCTGCTCATCGCTCCAAGTCATATATATGTGTCATGTGTACACATACGTGTGTGTGTGTGTGTGTGTGTGTGTGTGTGTGTGTGATATATATATATATATATATATATATATATATATATATATACTGTATATATAGGAATATCAGTTTTTTAAATCACCAAATATTTGTATCGGTATCGGCCTTGAAAACCCTTTATCGGTCGGGCTCTGGTATGTATATACAGTAATCTATTAAATCATTAGCCATTTCATATTCATTCCTCTTTGTTTGTTTACAATTTACAGAAACAACTGATGTGTATTAAACACACAGTGTTGATGGTCATTGTTGTTTTTATGTATATTTCTATACACACCTGTCTGTATGTATAGTATGTATAGTTTTATAATTATTATTATTATCATCTCATATGTTTGTCTGTTGTCATGTTAATTGTTCTTGTCTGTGTCAGAGATCACTGAGTTAATTAATAAAGATCAATAAAGACCAATACAGAATGAGGATTGTGATGAAACACGTTTGGCTTTTTAACAATTAAAAAAAAATCAACTGATCAATAAATCAGTAAAGAGATGAATCCACAGCTCCCTGACACAGTCTGCTGGTGTCCAAACCCTCAAATTATCATGATGAGCAGTTTGTTCACTCAGCTGTGTCTTTATATTAATTCATTCTTTTACAGCAATGAGAAGTGACAGGACAGGTGTTTGACTCAACAGGTGTCAAAACTTTCAATTGGCTGAATTATTCCACACAAATTAACATGTTTGTTTATTTCTCTGATTCCATTAATTCCTTCTGAATCGCTTCATTGTTGTTTCAGGACTTTATATTCTTTACTCTCTGCAGGACACACACGCACGCACGCACACACGCACGCACGCACGCGCACGCGCGCGCACACACACACACACACACACACACACACACACACACACACACACACACACACAGACACAGAGCTGAGGTCAGATCTGAATGGGCTGACAGTTTAATAACACAGCTTCAGTTTGACTTCAGGCTGAAAGACCAACAGTGTTTTTTCTGCTCTGTGGAGACTTTGTTCATGTAAATATAAGCTTCCACATAATTTCGACCGTCATTATGTCTGTGCAAAAAAAACCTGAAAAACTAGAGCAGAGAATAAAAAACAACACATAAAAAGCTTAACAACATGCTGCTGAAGTGGTGCCCACATCACCCGGGCTGCTGAGCCTGCTCCACCTTCTGACAGGAGGGAAAACACTGCATGTGGAGAAGATCAATATGTTCTCTTTAATGTTCCTTAAACAGTTCAATCTGATAACTGATCTGTGTCTGTCAAGTTGTGCCGTAAATCATTACGTTAATGGTAACAACAACTCTATTTGTGCACCCAAATTCTAGAAACTGACCCCTGACAGACTGTGATCAGTCTCAAACAACAGATCAACTCCATATCTTACATGTCTGTTTGAAGCTCTTGATATTGTTCAGGTGTTCATGTTACTGTGTGAGATGTGACTTCAACAGACAGTGTTCTGTCATAGGACGGAATTCATAGTAAATCAATGACCCATACAGGAGGACAGAACTCCCCTTTATGTCACACAGCAACACAGATTTATAGAACTATTAACATCGTATCAAAACACATGGAACATCTGCTCCTGCAGTAACAGAGCAGAACAGAAGCTGATTCAGTTCTGTGAGTTCTGTACTTTGTGACTGATATTCAGTCTGAACATTAACATCAACAGAAGTGACAGCAGACCAGCAGATCATTTCACAACATGAAACAGAAGGAAGTGTGTGTCGTCTGTTTCCTGCTGTCAGCTGTTTGTACTCTGAGATTTAAAAACAGAGAAACCACAGTTCACTTCTGAATGTCCAGTGATTCAAACAGCACAGTTCTGTAGGAGAGATGTGTGTTTATGGACTGTGGCTCATTAAGCTGTCCAGTGTAAAACAAGAAATCAATTAGCAAGTTGTTGATTTTTTACATCAAATCATCCTCATTTATTAACACACTTCTTCTTCTTTTCTTCTGTTGACCGTCTGCTGTAAAGACATCTTTTTTAAAATGACAATTTACTTATTTCTATTGTTATTCTATTTTGCACTGATACGAGCATTTACTCCTTTACTACATTCATCTTTACTGTCTTATTGTTATGTTATTGTCATTTTGAGCGATATCTGCCACACAATTACATAATGACTGAGATCATTATAATTACGAGACTTCATGTGTTTACTGACATGATATTATCAAGTCAAGCTCGTGCACGCGGCTGTGTTATGAAGTGTACATGAAGATGTGGAGGCTGCTTTCCTGAGTGGGTCAGCGGGAGGTTAGCCAACCAGGAAATCAGATGTTCTCTGAGATTTGGATGCTAAGCTAGTCGGAGTCAGGCTAACGACAGAGCTGCTGTGTTGGCACTGATTTCATTTACAACATGTTAATAAAATACACCAAGTGTTCTATAATACTGATGTCTGGTGACGTCACTGTCTGTAAACGGTGTAAACACGATGTGTTGTTAGCTCGTTAAAGACGATCCACCGGACGACACGTAGTTACCGAAGACACTCTCTTCACGACACCGTGATTTAAAAATGTGCAACTTTAATGAGGCTTTGTTTTTCACACACAGTCCCTCAGTTATTAAACATTCGTGTTAACATATAGTGTATTAATGGAAAATACGCTTCAAATCGGCATAAAATCCAACACAACCAGCCGCACTTATTCCAGCTGAACATTACCGTGAACTAACCGGTTAGCTTCTGTAGTCAGCGTTATTTCCATCACATCACCTTCCACAGACCGACAGTTCACAGGGCGGTAACCACCACTCTCACCAAATCTTATTCACATTTGAGTGAATTTAACTGTTTCTTTACATATTATCTGGTTCGTTATATCGATGCGTGAATAAGGAGGGTGCAGCTCAGATTCTTTAGATAGCTGTGTTCGGTCAATGTTAAACCTGATATGTAGTCGCCGTGAGGGAGAACAAAGGTGCATTAATTAGCCTGATTGTGAGCGGAGGTTAGGAGTGTGTTTAGGTGTCTCCGTTCCTGAGATGAGACACAACAACGCTAGCTAGCTAACCTGGTGTCCCACCTTAAATATCAGCTCGAAATCAAACGTTTAAATATTAAACTTTAACCCGAGCGGGTCTCCAGCACTCACCTAATACAACACACAGCGTTAATCCAGTCAGTAAAAGCCGCCTGCAGTCGCTTTTTGACCCTTTTGGCTCCATTATGTTGTAAACAGGAGGAGTCCCTCCGCTTTTTTCCACCTCTGTAGGACGACTCGATGCTTCTTCGTGGAAAACTCTGCGGCGGGAAACACAGTCGGGAGTGCGCCGCCTGCCCCCCTCAGGCCGCCGGGGGAACTGACCACTGCACTGTACCGCATGTTGACCTGAGGCGCTGGAGGAGCAGCCAGAATACTCGAGTATACGTAATGATATCGGGTTAAAATATTACTTTGGTAAACTTCAATAAAAGTCTTAAAATATCGTATTAAATATTTATATTTTAAAATAATTAGCAGGTACCTGTATTTTAAGTATTTCCATTTTCTGCTACTTTATAATTCCACTCCACTTATTTTATCTGATAACTGTAGTAACTAGTAACTTTACAGAATACATGCTTCAGTTCATTTTATCATCAATTTTATCATCAATAAAATGTTATTTTATCATCAATATATAAGTATACAGTATCTACATCCATGTAAATATATGGATCAGGTGCTTTACTGATACTTTGATACATAAGTAAGTATCACCTATCCATTTTAATGTAATATCAAATACTTTAAGACTTGTACTCCAGTACTCTTCATGTGGGCGACTTTCACCTTTACCAAAGTAATATTTTAACATCACTGATGGTTTATTTAAAATGCTCACAGACTGTGTATATTCTGAAACTTTGATGTTGTACTGTTACTGTAGATATAGATTTTTATATTTAGATATATTAGAATGTGTGATAATTCAGAATAACATTGCATTTCTCTAACTTTTATGTTGTTGTTTTCCCCTCCTCCTCCTCGCTCCTCCCCTCCTCCTCTCATGGCCCCTCCCCCTCTCATGGCCCCTCCCCTCCTCCTCATCCTCCTACCTCTCCCTCACATATTGACAGATCTGGATCATACCCTGGGCTCTGCTGGATCGATGCCTCATCTGCTCAGTCGTCTCCTGATACACACGCTTTACCTATATTATAATTTGTATTAGATTTGTATAAGATAAGACTCTACAACTCCTCCCTCTGTTGGTCGGACTCAAATGGCTATTTATATATTAAAAAAAATAATAAAACAAAAAGAAATGAAACTAAACTGTAATTTAACGCTACAACTACTTCACTGTATATTGTATATATTTCCAGAAAGACTACTTTATCATTTTTATTTTAATGTCTACTTTAAATTGTATTTATATCTTTATCTTTTGTTTCCATTCATGCTGTATTTCTATTTCTACTTTGCACAGAGCACCTGTAACAAAATCTATTTCCCCCCCGGATTAATAAAGTATTCTGATTCTGATTTTGAAGATATTCTGTCAATGCAACTTTTTTCTCCCTCACTTGAATCGAGGGTCTGAGGACACAGCATGTCTTCAGAGTCCAGACAGTAACGCCCCCTGAGGTCATGTGATTGTGATTTTGGGCTTTATAAATGCACCTGATTGGATAATGAGATTTAAACCGGGGTGTAAAGTCACATTTCAACTTTTTTTGACAGTCTGAGAAGCAGACAGTGGATCATCTGCAGGTTCACACAGGAATCAGTCGTCATGTTTCTTCCTGGAGCACTGACAGTTAATTAGCACTGTAGTCTGAGCACTGTTGTGAAATGATAAATAACATGAAAGCAGTGAAGACTTTGAGATTTTATTCTTGTAGTTGTGAAACAGCGTTTACATCTCTGCTGAACCTCATGCTTCTACAGTTATTTAAGGTGGACAGGCTGAGACTCCTGAAGCTGATTTATTATTATTCATTTAAAAAAAGTAGAAACTCCAACAAACTGGACGCCTTGTAATGTTTGCTAAGGAGCGGTCAGCTAACGAGGGAATCAGAACAGATCAAACATGTATGACAACTTAGATTCATCATGATTAAACAGACTGAAAGCTTAAACTGTGCACCGACTCAGAGTTTGAACAGAAATATTAATGAACGGTTTAAAAAGGTCAAATCCATCCGTCGCTCTGCGTTGTGATTTAATGGAAACAGGAAGTCTTTAAATAATTTACATGGATGAGTTTTACAGTTGAGCACATTAAGTTTCCATGAATCATCACGCAGATGTGTCAGTAAACATGAAAACAACAAAACAGTCACTGATCATTATAGTTAATATTTGACTGATCTGTGACTCGTTATCTGTTCTTATATCAATAATCACCTCTCAGTCTCAGCATGGCCTCCACAGTTTGAGCTCTCACACGCCGTCTCATCTTAACTCTGATCATTTCTGGGCTTCAAAACAAACAATCCAACAGTGTTTGATCAGAAACAATGAAAATCAGCTGTTAATCATGAGCAGAACTAAAGAGTGACGGTGAAGATCGTCGGATTAATGCCAGATTATTAGTGAAACCAAACACACAGTACGTCCGTCAGCCTGAGCCCACAATCATCCAGTCTACTGTCAGTGCATCATCATCATCATCATCATCATCATCACACTGCATCATGATCCATCATAAATAGAACTCAACATATCTACAGTATATAGACACAGAGACATGAACACATGCAGAAACTAAACAGTGATCGACCTCCTCAGACGGTCGAGACGTATGAAGGGTTTTATAATGTTTTAATACCTCCATCTGTTTAACTACAACAGATTCATTCACATCTTAAAGTGACTGACGCATGATGTTTATTCAAAGGAGAAGAAGAGTAAAGTGAGTGATAAAGTCTGTCCGGGCCTCTCTGCTCTTGTTGGGACTGTGTTTAGTCTGAAAACATCTTAAATCATGTTCCTCTGTGCTGCAACACCAAAGACGCAGCCAAGCAGCTGATAATGTTCCACCAACTTGTGTTGGTCTCAAACATGTAGCTGAACTCCACCTGTGTGAGCTGCCTCTCCAGCCTCACAGCCTAAACAGTGGTTATAGTCAAACTGACTGATCATATTTTGATCATTAAACACACATCAGTGGTTCTGGTTCAGAACAGGTTCAGAACCATCATTAGATCATCTATCAGCGTCTGAAACCTCATCAGTCTGTGTCATCAGCTGAACTGAGACCAACAGGAAGACACCTCCCCCTCACCTCCCCACCTCCCCCTCACCTCCTCACCTCCCCCTCACCTCCCCCTCACCTCCTCACCCCCTCACCTCCCCCTCACCTCCTCACCTCCTCACCTCCCCCTCACCTCCCCCTCACCTCCTCACCCCCTCACCTCCTCACCTCCCCCTCACCTCCTCACCTCCCCCTCACCTCCTCACCTAATCACAGGTGGAGCCGTGTCTCTGTTTGTACACAGGACTAACTCACCAAACTTCTTTACACTCTGTAAAATTTCTCTCACTCTCTCATTTCAGCTATTAGACTTTATGTTTTTACTTATATCAGTGTTTTCTTTATGCACAAATTGAAAATGTCCTTAAAATCCAGAATATGGAAAAAGGAGAGACATGAAAAATATAAATACTGTCTCTGCTGAATCATTCCTGATGTTTCAGGTTCCTATTTGTCACAAAATCCTCCACACAGCTGACCAATCACAGCCTGGCCTGTGTGTGAGGGTGGGAACCAGAGGTCTGATTTAAACACACTGATGTCACTTAATTAACTAAGTTAATCAAAAGAGCTGAGAGAGGAGCAGGGAGGCCGGCTTTCTCCAGGAATGTGGTTAAATAAGATGTGAAGTGATTCAGCTGAGACAGAGTTGTGATGGTGACTTCTTCCATCACACATGATTTAATCTATCTTAAGAGCTTTAGAGTTACATGAAGACAGTCCCTCAGTAAAAGGAGCAGCGAGTGATTCAAATACAATATTGTTCTCATCATACCATTTGTCCACCTGACATGAACCAGGTGAACTCATGTTAGTGTTGAAAAATCAATCTGTGGACCTGACTGAATGTTGCTCCACTGTATTCCTGCAGATTCAAAGGAAAGAGAATGTTTCTGTCAGACGTTACAGACAGCAGACAGGTTTGATGTTTCAGAGATGGGGATATTGCTCAAATTGTGTTATGTTCCTTTCTTCATCAGAGTTAAGTTATATACACATTTGTTCCATGAATCTCCTTCAACGTGTCTGTCACAGGGTGGAAATATCACAGAATCAGACGGAAAGAAGGAAAAAAATCAGAAGGAAGAAGGAAATACAAGAGACAGAATGAGGAAACACGAGAGGGAAAGATGACGTGATGCAGAGATTCTCAGTGTGTGAGAGGAGAAGAGACATCGATCCAATCATTTCACCTGCAGAGACGAACGTTCAGGAGGAGACGATGAGACACACACAGTCATATGTACAGTAGAAACAGACACACTCCTCCGTCCACAGTCAGTCACTTATTTACAGTTTAGTGTTCGTCCTCTTCGTCTTCTTATTCTGTCCATCTGTATGTACACAGGAGGCTCCTCCGGTCAGTTCCACGCTCCATCGATCAGACCCGATATCAGATCAATAATGTTTGGTTCAGTGATCACTCACACACACACACACACACACACACACACACACACACACACACACACACACACACACACACACACACACACACACACACACACACACACACACACACACACACACACACAGTGAAGAGTCTCTATCATGTCTCAGGAAGCTGGTTGATGTCAGTCAGGTTGGTGTCGTTCAGGATCACTTTGATTCGATCCAACGAGTCCGCCTGTCGAATCCGCTCCAGCTGCACCTGCAGACCCATAAACGCTATGTTACAGTTTCACCCTTTGTGACTGACAGGTTCTGTTCATCCTAATATTCTTCACAGATGAACGTAAATTAAATGTGTAGCAGTAAGTAGCTAATGTTAGGCTACAAACAGACAACATCACGGTCACATGACTTAAAGCTCACCACCACTAACAATTACTATCCAGGTTTTCTATAAACTCATCAGTGTACAAGTTGTAAAGTCAGAGTTAGAACAGTGTGTAACTAAAGTGGGCCTGTAAAGACGGACTAGTGAGTAGATGAGTCTCCTCCGTATAACATCCATACATAGACCTTTATATTGATACTATATCATCCATACGTTGACCTTTATATTGATACTATATCATCCATAAGTTGACCTTTATATTGATACTATATCATCCATACGTTGACCTTTATATTGATACTATATCATCCATACGTTGACCTTTATATTGACTAGTGCAGTGCCCGTAAGAAAATACGTATTCCTATAGAGAAGTGGGAGGTTAAGAAGCTTTTTCACTGATGGCCAAATGAGGCTGTTTGAAGGTAGAATGTCAGGGATATTTAGGTTTGTTGTGAAATCCGATATTCCAGGGAATAATTGGCCGTTTTTGACTATTTTTGATTTTGCCATTATATTTCACCTTAAAAACGATTTACTTGGTGTCATTATTTTCAGCACAACCTCACGTGTGACTGTACAGTCATTTTTTTTCATAAGCCTGGCGGGCCACCAGGCTTAAATTTCCCACCGCCAGGCTAAGCATAGTTTATTTATTCATTCAAAGTAGGTGTGTATACGTCAGTAACTAAGTTGAAAGCGCAATGGCGTTATCCTATGGTCAACACGTGAACACATGGCGGGTCACAGGTCTGAGGTCAGGTGTCACCTCACGCCCCACAAACTACTGCGACTGTCAGTACATGCAACCTAGACTACTTGTGATTGAACGGAATGTCACAAAGAAAAGGCCAAAAAACACTTGACTTTTTTTTCCGGAATCGGACAAACAAAGGCGGAGATGTTGAACCCGCTGGTTCACCTCCTGACCAGGAGTGCAGCGGCGCGACAGCTGAGCCGCGGGTCGATGAAGCAGCTAGAAAGGATGCTAGCTTGTCGTCCGCTGCAGTGGCAGAGCAGCCTTCTCCGTCCTGCGGCGGGAAACACCGAACCAGCGGATTTAATCAGAATTGGTTGGTGGATCCGAAATTCAGCGGGTGGATGTACCTCACTCAGTATGGTAAGTTTTGTTTTGTTTGTTTTGTACTACGTGAAAAATTAACAATATTAAATGTGCTAATTTCAAAGTTGTTTAGTAGTAAAATGCCGCTATTAAATTCAGCCTTAGATAAGCTATGGCGGTAATGTTAGCTGTTTTAATAGTCAAAGTTTCGGCTTTAGGTATGTTTTGCCGAGTCTGTCGGAGCCACCGCCATCGGGCAACGCAGGGATCCTCATCCAGAATTTTTATTGAAGCTCCTTGCACTACATATAGGCAAGATGTGCTTAATGCTCATGTTGGGTCTCTCCACCATCGCACCAGCATCGATATGGCAGCAAGCAGAAGCAAATGTAAGCAATGCCACTTGTTTCAAATGCAAATATATGTCACTGATTATAATGAACTATCTATTATGAAATATCCAATCGTTAGCTTGCGCTGTTTTCATGTTGTAGGCTTGTCAATCGCTGCAGCATTTGAGCCAGTGATAAATTTGGAGCATGAAGCCATAATTGGTTGTTTTAAAGGCCTGTACTGGCTGCTAAAACACAAAATTGCCCATCACACAAATTATGGAGCCTTGCTGGATCTTGCCAAGCTGCTTGGCTGTGATTACTTCTCTAGACTTCAGGTAAATGATTAAAATGTATATTTTGTGATGTTGACAAGTATTCAAAATACTAAAAAATGTTACGTGTCATATGACTTACTTTTTTAGATTGACAAGAGGACCAGTTATAGGTCCCATAAAATAGTGGATGAAATGTTGGAGATCCTTGCCATGGTTGTGGAGCAACCAATTCTAGAGGCCATCTGCCTCTCTCATGCCATTGGCCTTGAGGTGGATGAGTCCACAGATATGTCCCTGACCAGGCAGCTAGATATACACATAAGGTACTAATTTTACATTGAGTTATACATACAGCGAGTCATACAAATCTGACCTTATGCTTTATAAATTAAAATAATATTTGTCTTAGGTACCTGGACAGAGAAGGCCATATTTTTTGTCAGTTCTTGGACATGGTGCCATTAAATGACGGGAGGGCAGACACCATTGCAGAGGCCATCCGTGAGGTAATTGCCAGGAAAGCCATACCAACAGATCGGATTTTTGGTTTGGGGACAGATGGTGCTGCTGTGATGACAGGTAATAACTAATTCAGTCTAATTTTATGTATAGTTCTATTTATCGCTAACTAAATAGTGATTATTGTCATATCTATCATTGAGGACGCCATATTGGAGTTGCCAAACAGCTGACAGACTCCTGGCCACAGCTTGTGTCTGTGCACTGTGCAGCGCACCGCCTTGCTCTTGCATGTAAAGATGCTGCAGATAATGTGCCATTCATGCGAACATTCCGAGGCCACCTTCAGGACTTGCACATTTACTTTCGAAACAGTGCCAATCGCACAGCTGTGCTGAAAGCAGCCTCCAGTGTTCTGGGGGTGGACAGCCTGAAAGTAACTGTAAGCAATCTAATCATTTTCAACATTTTTTAAAGATAATTTCCCACACTGTCTAACTGTTTTGTGTGTCTTTTTGATGTGTCATTTGCTTGTTAGGAGGTGAAGGACACAAGATGGCTGTCCCAAGACACAGCCATTTCAACCCTTCAGAGGAATCTGGCTGCTGTACTGGCAGCTCTTGCCGAGGAGGCAGAGAACAAGGACCCAGTAGCAAGGGGCCTTTATACATACTGTGCCACATACAGGTTTGTGGCTGCTATCCACCTCCAGGCAGATGTTCTTCCCCACCTGACACGACTTTCAAAAGCCTAAAACATACAGGCAGAGGAGGAGAGGAGACGCCACAGCGGTGATTTTGACTTGCCCTCTTTTTGGACCCGTTTTCGCACTCAGGTATTGAATATTCAGAGTTTCGAGTTACAAACTTGGGAAAATAGGATCTGAATAAGTTTGTGATTGATTTATACCATTAAATTCCATGACAATAATAAAAGACATAACCTGTATTTTTTAAAATAATCTTTTCAAAAGGTAATGGGGCCATACTTGGATCAGCTGATTGAGCACCTGGAAAGGAGATTCCCAGAGATGAACATCCTTGCTGCATTCAACATACTCAACCCACAAGCACTGGAGAGAGAAGAGGATGACTTTGTAGGAAACTTAACACTGCTGGCCAGAAAATTTCCCACTGTGAATGATGGAGCATTACTCCAGGAATGGACCAGTTTCAAGGTGCATGTTGGCCAGGGCATGTTTAAGGTGAGCAGCAGAAGCAAATGTCAAATGAAGTTCTTAAAAATGATCTTCAGTTTTCCTGAAAAAATTTACTCTTTAAAATATTTGCATAATCCTACTAGGAGAAGTCACAGTTAGAGGTGATGCGGGAACTGGCTTCTGACTTTGACGAACTGAGGCTCCTCTACCCAAATCTGGCTCAACTCTCTGCCATTGCACTGACAATTCCAGTGTCAAGTGTGAACTGTGAAAGAGACTTCTCAGCCATGAACAGGGTAATACACTGTGATTATTTTGTTTTCACTTCTCTGCTAGCAGTTTATGTAGGCATACATTTTCTTAATGTCATATATGTGATTATTTTTCAATAGATCAAGACAGACCTCAGAAACAGGCTGCAGGGGAAAAGCCTTGCTGCCTGCCTGAGGATCAAAATAAATGGACCCCCTGTGACTGAGATGGACTACCAGAAAGCCCTGGAAGTCTTCTTTGAGAGACCCAGAAGGATGACATGTAGTGATCCAACATGCAATCTGTGCCACAAAAAGTAGGAGGGACCAAAAAAACATGCTTCGCCGCTGGTGGGCCGCCCTTTCAACCTACCACCGGGCTTAGCAAGCTTTCTGGGGGAAACCTTGCTTATAATATAATATAAATATAAATTGTTGTTTGCTGAATATGTGCATACATTTTAAAAATTTACAAAGTTATGTGTAACTATTAACATTTAAATGCAGGCAATGCTCAGGTCTGCCTGAGCTCCTTCCAGCTGAATGAAGAGCTGCACTGCCTGCTCCACATTCAGCTTCTCCTGTTTTGACTCATGAAACAAAAAACCGACTCCACTACACACTAAACACACTACACCAAACACTACATAACACACTAACTGTCACAAATCTCTCAACATCGCTGACTGTACACCGATTAGTGACCGACCGATTATCGGCCACCGATATATTGGGGCCCGATAGAACGGCCTAATTTCTATCAGGGGTTCTATCGTATCGGTGAAATGTTGCGCGGATAGAAAAAAAAGTGTGTCAATGACAAAAGCACATGCTGGTGTACTGATTTATTCTGTCCAGTGGGGCGGGCTGAGCTCAGCCAGAGACTTTGGCTCAGCTCACATTTCAGTGAAGTCCCTTCCCCACTCTACACCACGAAACCTCCCGACCACCTGACCAACCAGCAGACAACCAGCGGACTTTTCCCCCTTTTCCACAAGCCACAATTGTTGTATAATTGTGGACTGGATTGTCCTGTGTTAATTTCTCCATGTTTGTGAGACAACGCGGAATGCTCCCCACTACGCGCTTGCTATAGTAACTTTTAATTGATTGAAAACGTTATTAAAAGTTTACACAAAAGCACCGAAGGGTACAGTTTAATACAAATACAATGCTAAAAGGATTGAACCGAGAAAGCACTAGTCTCCCCGACACGACGCGGGATCACTTTTATTTTATCGTCGTCATTTTGGCTTGGTTTGATTGTGTGCGTCCACAGCTGGGTTGGTTTATGGAGGGGACGAATGAACGACATGTTTTTTGGCATGCATTGCTGACCTGGGCATTGTTTCTCAGTAAATTAGAAAAACCTTTCCTATCATTCCCCTTTTCTGTGCATGGTTGAAGGAGATCGCATCCACGCTCCCTCCTGCACCGAAATGTCACCTTTAGTCACATAAACCGACCCGGGTGTGTGGACACAGCCACCGCATCAACTCGCCACCCGCATCTATTTAAACTCCGTCACTTTGCTTTGTTCTTTTGCCCTGATGAAGATCTCCAGGTCGAAACGTTGGCCATGTCTGTTCGATAACACAATAAATTAAGTAACGTCAGGCATATGTAACATCAAGGCTACGAGTTTGCCGCATCACTTCCCCATCAACGCTGGTGTCTCTTATTTGTGGCCGCTGCCAGCACCACGCGGGCTTTGCCTTTCAGCAATCAAGCGCTGTTTTCGTCTTTGTTAAAAACAATAACAGCAGCAGCTGCAGGCAGCTGAGATCGCTGTGCTGTCTGTTTTGCATGCAAATATGAAATAACACAGTAAAATGAATGGTTCTCTATTTACAAATTTAAAAATGCATAGGTTAAATAATATAAATGTTTTCTTTCCTTTATTACACAGATGGCTGAAAAAAGGAGCAAAGTATGTTAAATGTTAAAAGTCTTGAATAAAGACATTGGTTTAAGGAAGCATCTGTCTGTACTACTGTCACTGTGACTGTACTATTGCATCATCATATCAGTGCAAAATCTGTGCACAATCCAAGGCCTGTTTGCATTCCAGCTCAAAAACTCACTATAACGGTTGCATATCGGCTATCGGTGATTGCACCCCCTCTAATATTGGCAATCGTTATCGGGCCAAAAAATCCCTATCGGTCGGACACTAACACCGGCCGTCGTTGCCTGTCAATCATCCGCCGACGTCCCTCCCACAACTTCCTGTTCCTCAACAACCAAACTTGCTGCTTGAACACTTTCGTAAAAAAAGCCTGTTTTACCGTTTCTTCTGCACCAGACACAAAGCAAACGTGACGGCAATGTTTGCGAAAAAGCGTGGCAGACTTTATTTACCCTAAGTCCGGTTTTGGACATGCTGGTGCGTCCGGTTCTTTGACTCGGTCGGTGGCCCGTGTGTAGCTAGCGGCTAGCAGCTAGCTACACATGAACATCCACAGATTCTGATTCCACTTTGTTGTCCGTGCGTCTCCGCGTC
This sequence comes from Diplodus sargus, assembly GCA_903131615.1. Classification (NCBI taxonomy): domain Eukaryota; kingdom Metazoa; phylum Chordata; class Actinopteri; order Spariformes; family Sparidae; genus Diplodus; species Diplodus sargus. The sequence goes on along the minus strand of CAEMYA010000251.1, from coordinate 240,784 downwards.
TCCGCATCTCCTCAGACCCAAACAGACTCGGTCCGGACTCGTTTAGTCTCATTAATCCACAACAGTCAGTTTAGATGCACAGAACAGAACGGGACCGAACCGTTGGCAAAATCCCGGTCCAGCTCGCGCCACCACAGGTAGAAATCCGCTTGTTTCTTTACGTATGTCGTTGGCTTGAGCTCTGCAGTGATTGGCTCTGGTGCGCACATGACTGTGGTGGCTCCGCTGGACAATGCTCCCGAATTTGTAAAGCATTTATGAAATAATTTATTCACGGTATCATTGCAGTCCAAACAAATGCGAAGTTGCACACCACTGAACCAAACGGCAGCCATGATGAAACTCTCAGGTCAGTCTGATCCTGATCCGCAGAGATATTTGAGGCACACACACACAGACAGACAGAGATTCCTTGCTTTTATAGAGAGATACTATATCATCCATACATTGACCTTTATATTGATACTATATCATCCATACACTGACCTTTATATTGATACTATATCGTCCATACATTGACCTTTATATTGATACTTCATCATCCATACATCGAGGAGGCTTCTCACCTGGAGGGTCTGAGATAGTTTGACAAAGTCCTTCTGAACCTGCTCACTGACGTCCAGCTCCGTCTGCAGCCGCTGAGCTTTATCTCTCTCATCAAACACCTGAGACTCTAACACACTCTGCGCACATGCACACACACACACGTGCACGCGCGCACACACACACACACACACATTTAATTAGAGAGGCTAAATGGGGCGATAAAAAACATAAAATAAATATCTAAGCGGAACACTGAAACATCTAAAATCTGAATATTTACCTACTGTATATTAGAGTTTAGATCGGGCCCAAAAAATCATGCCCGACCCGACCCGAGCCCGTGCACGTTGTGTCCGAGCCCGGCCCGACCCGACACATTAACTGTAATTATGAGCCCGAACCCGATTTAAACCCGACATTTTTTTAATATGTGGGCTGTTATAACTGACGTTCTCAACTACAATTCCGAGTTGTTTGAACAGCAGAAATCTGTTTAGAATTATCTTAATGAATAATGCAACGAGTGCAGCACTTAATGCACTCACAAAAGCCGACACATGTTGTCACGGCCCACGATTTGTTAGAATGGGTCCATACCTCCGATCTTCCTCCAAACTTGCTCACAGTTAATTCTCCTGTTTTTCTTTTTTTCTTTACATCTTCAAGCTCCCTGTTGCTCTAAGCTACACAATCAGTGATGCCGGTAACGTGTCACTCTAATCTGACCACTTTTGCCAGTAACGAGTAATCTAACACGTTAATATTTCCAAACCAGTAATCAGATTAAAGTTACTTATTCAATTGACTGTGCATTACTATCATTTTTGTAATTTTCCTTAGTAAAATATATATTTTCTCTTTATTCTTGAGTCATGGGGAGTGATGTCACCTGCGCGAGAAGTCACGTTTCCAGCACGAGCAAAACTCACTCTTGTGTTAGACCATGCAGCGACACAAACAACGTGGAGGGAGGAGAGAGATGCGCGTTTTGTAGCTGGAAATTACAGTCATTATTTTGAGTTATTAAAAAATACAAAACACAAATGCTTGATCAAGGGCCCGGCCCGACCCGGCCCGAGGATAGTGACGGGAAATGTCGGCCCGACCCGACCCGCGGGCCTGTTCGGGTCAGGGTCGGGCTCGGGTTCGGGCAGAGAATCTAAACTCTACTGTATATGTTCACATCAGTCATTTTAAGTGATATTCAGTTCAGATCCTGTCAAATGATCTGCTCTGACCTCACTGCCAGTAAGTGTGACAGGAGTACAGGTGTATTAGCTTACCTTGGCAGCAGTGATCTCTCTTAGCTGCTGCTCCAGACTCGTCCTCAGCTCCAGGAGCTTTTCCAGAGTCTCCATCTTCTCCATTAGACTGCTCTGCAACTACAGTAACAACATGTATACCCGTCATATATATAAATACATTAACAGATAGATATACACGTCAGTGATAACAGAGACCACCTTCAGTTTATAGCCAAAGATGAGAGGTGTGCGGGATCAGAGGTGAGGGAGGTTTTGGCTGGTGCAGGTGTAAACATGTGACCTTCATGAGGTGAAGCTCTGAAGCAACTCTGGTTTTCAGGTGTAACAGAGTAGCAAATGGTGGAGTGTGTACCTGCTGTTTCTCTGTCTTTATCCTCTCCAGCTCTGTCTTCAGACTGGAGAATGAAGCTGGAAGAAGGACACATGGTTACGTAATCAGATCGTTCGGAAATCTGTGATATCTAAAGGAGCTGCTGACACACAATGAAAACCTGACACCTACTTATTGATCACAGCAGCTGCAGTCTGAAGGACCAAATCAGGGTTTGCAGCGTTGATCGATCACTCTAACAATTTAAAGGTCCCATATTATACAGTTTTTCATCATTTTCACACAGCTGTCAGAGGTCCAAAAACTCTGTATTCGATATGCATTGCCCCAAACCCATCCCTGGTCCTGAATTCCAGCTGTCTAAAAGTCGCGCTACAGAGCTCTATTCAGAGCAGTCGGTTTCTGTGCCTGCACCTTTAAATGCTAATGAGCTCCGTCTGTCAACGTCTACTTGGAGAGCCCTTCCTGCTACATCACTCTCAGGGAGAGGATTCCCCCTGCGTTAGCAGTAGCATAGGCTAATGTTTAGGATGGATGTAACACTATGGCTCGCTGAGATTTTTTCATTCAACCGAACCAGTTTGACCCAGAATCGGACCCAGAAGGAGAGGCTCCTGAAGAAGTACAGATTCAGCGGCTGCAGCAGGACGTTTCAGAATGGTTAGTGTGTCTGAATATGTTAGTTTGTTCTATGTGTTGTTACAGTTACCACCATGTAGCTAATGGCTAACAGCTAGCGAAAGCTGTGTTTGTCTCCAACACAGTCCCCAATCTGTTCAGAAACGCCCCCCTTGACTCGCTGCCAATAAGGGGCGGGGCCACATTTCCTGGGAAAACCTGTGTTTGTTGTTACGACAGTCACTTCCGCCATGTAGTCAAGATAAATGCAAAATAAAAGTATAAAGGAAAAATCAGCTACTTGCTTACTTATTTTAGTGTACAAAGTTTTGCACAATTTCTCAGTTTTGTACTTCTTAATATTATCTAAATATATATCAATATCTGTTCCATAGCGTAAATGTGAATGTAAAATAGTGTACATATTGTACTATTCTTAATCTTATATTTAATATTTCCCTGACAGTGTTGGAAATATTACCAATATGAAATACAATTATGAAAATATCTTAACATAACAGTTGCTACGCAGTGCCAAAACCTGCCACAAGGTGACAGGGTATCTTTGCAACAGCAGGACTGACAGAATGTAACAATAGCATAATGGGTACTATTTACACAAGCTATATTACAGTATCTTATATGAAATACAATTATAAAAATATCTTAATATAACAGTTGCTATGCAGTTCCACAACATGCCACAGAATGCCAGAGCCTGCCACAGAATGTCACAACATGCCACAGAATGTCACAACATGCCACAGGATGCCAGAGCCTGCCAGGCCTGCCACAGAATGCCGCAACGTGCCACAGAATGTCACAACATGCCAGAGAATGTCACAACATGCTACAGGATGCCAGAGCCTGCCACAGAATGACAGAGCCTGCCAGGCCTGCCACAGAATGACAGAGCCTGCCAGGCCTGCCACAGAATGTCACAACATGCCACAGGATGCCAGAGCCTGCCACAGAATGACAGAGCCTGCCAGGCCTGCCACAGAATGCCAGAGCCTGCCACAGAATGCCAGAGCCTGCCACAGAATGTCACAACATGCCAGAGAATGTCACAACATGCCACAGGATGCCAGAGCCTGCCACAGAATGACAGAGGCTGCCAGGCCTGCCACAGAATGCCAGAGCCTGCCACAGAATGTCACAACATGCCACAGGATGCCAGAGCCTGCCACAGAATGACAGAGCCTGCCAGGCCTGCCACAGAATGCCAGAGCCTGCCACAGAATGTCACATAATGCCAGAGCTTGCTAGAGCCTGCCACAGAATGCCAGAGCCTGCCACAGAATGCCACAACATGCCACAGACTGCCAGAGCCTGGCATGTTGTGTCATTCTGTGACATTCTGTGGCATTCTGTTTCATTCTGTGGCATTCTGTGGCATATTGTGGAACTGCGTAGCAACTGTTATATTAAGATATTTTTATAATTGTATTTCATATTAAATACTGTAATATAGCTTGTGTTAATAGTAACCTTTATGCTATTGTTACATTCTGTCAGTCCAGCTGTTGCAAAGACAACCTGTCACCTTGTGGCAGGCTTTGGCACTGCGTAGCAACTGTTATGTTAAGATATTTTCATAATTGTATTTCATATTAGTAATATTTCCAACACTGTCGGTGTCCATTGTCACTCTGTCGCTGCTTAAGATAAGATAGGATAAGAATAATATAAAGACAGGGAAATATTAAATATAAGATTAAGAATAGTGCAATATATACACTATTTTACATTCACATTTAGGCTATGGAACAGATGTTAATATATATATTTAGATAATATCAAGAAGTACAAAACATAGAGAAATTGTGCAAAACTTTGTACACTAAAATAAGTAAAAAAGTAGCTGAGTTTTCCCTTCTACTTTTATTTTATATTCATCATGACTCCATGGCGGAAGTGACTGTCCTAACAACAAACACGGGTTTTCCCAGGAAATATGCCCTGCCCTTATTGGCAGCAAGTCAAGGGAGGCGTTTCTGAACTGAGCGGGTGTCAGGAGATGCCACGGACAGGCCAGAGACTGCCACTGCGGTGCCACTACCTGCCAATGCCACTGGGAAGATTTCGCTGTCTCTCCAGTCAAACTAACACGAACTGCAGCCGGCCCGTTGTCTTAAAATATGAAACGTAACCACTGTCTCTTCTGTTGTTCTGTAGCTGGGACAGAAAATAGGCACTGATGTTGATTAATACAACCAACAACAGAGTAATTTGCGTGTCTAGCTCTGAGCGACGACGTTGTGAAACACTGCTATCTCACCGCTGGACACACCAAACTTCACCTCGGGATGAACGCCCCCCTCTCGGATATCTCCTATCACCGCGCAGAGGAGGCGGGACTATGATAATGACTCCTTTCGTTCCGTAAGGAAAGGAGCTGAATCTGAACAGCCTGTAGGATTGCCGTGTTACCAGTTGGTGGGCTGCAGAGACCATGCAGGATCGCTTGTTTTCCTCATTCTGGGAGTTGGCAGGCTCAGGGAGGACCAGTTTATACATGTAGAGACCAGAGAAAACATGTTTTTTATAATATGGGACCTTTAATCAAACTAATCAACATTAACTATAAAGAAGGTTTAGTGAGTGACTGTGTGACAGTGTCAGTACAGTGACTCACATTCAAACACCTGTTTGTTCATTTATTTGATTACTACAATAAGTGACTGATCAGTGAGCCGCAGCTGCAGACATGTGACTGTATTGTCTCAGTAAACAATGTTAATAAAGTTCAGGCTGTCAGTGTTTTAATAAGTCGTGTGACAGAAATATACACAAGGATTTAAACAGGTTGTATTAGTCACACACAGGGCTGGGTACCGAACTCCGGTTCTTTTCTGGCACCGACCAAAATGCTTAGGTAGCACCAAGTATCAAAATATGCCTCGTCTTTCGGTGTCAAGTTTCGGTGCCCAGAGGTTAATCACGTGATCAAGATCTGATAATGCTGCCGGTGATTGGCTGTAACGTTACATGTGATTGCGGCATGCAGGACAAATACATACATGGTTACCAGAGACGCTTTGTGGTTACGCACACAGACGTAATTCACGTGTATCTGTGTTGTGAACTGCAGTTGTGTGTCATCGAACCGGTTAAAAAAATGCCAACGAGGTCAAAAGCTTGGCTCCATTTTAGCAAGACTGATGCCAATCTTCCGCTATGCAATATATGCAAAAAAGTCACCGTTGCTAAAGCCGGCAACGCGACTAATTTAATGAAGCGCGTGACAGTGCACGGAATCAATTTAAGAGCAGAAAGTTGCTCCGTGTGTGACTGCAGGAAGAGCGACCGCAGCCATCCACCTCACAGCAGTCCACCTGTGGACGTTACAGAGTCCGAGCGGCCGATTCAAAAACCTCCAGCATGGACTCCGGTGTGTAACGCTAACTTAAGATATCAGTGTGTAGCTTTATTTTATGGCTATGTAGCTAGCTAAATCGAAAGCTAACTAGAGATTGACAGTGACAGATAAAGCTTATCTTGTAAAGATGTGCTCATTAATTGGGTTGGCTGGTTAAACAGCTCAGCTAACGTTCACTGTTATGTTTATCTTCTCCTCACATTCGACACCATTAGCGGGCTTGTCTGTGTCCTGACAAAGCAGACATAGAAGAACTGCTCAGTGAAAAGGTCCTCAGTATGTAGCAGTGAGCATTAGACATTGACTTGTCTTTTATTTGCAAGTGTTCTTTTGCACTGGAAATTATTCGTTGTTTATTTTTTCTGTAAGAAAACTGCTTGCAGTGGAAAAATACCAAAGCTGAAAAGTAAAACTCAAGATTTGTACTGTAATGTGTTTTGTCATTTTCTTTTTGTTAGAATTGATATTATAAAATTGGAATCGAAAAAAGTATCGTTCAGGAACCGGTATCAAACATTTTTGATTGATACCCAGCCCTAGTCACATGCGCGTGCGCACGCACGCACACACACACACACACACACACACACACACACACACACTTCGTACCTTCCAAGATGTCTGTAGGATGAACAGAGAAGACACAGAAACAGGACAAGAAGTTTGACTGAACTGAAGGTCAGTGATCTGCTTGTTCGGTAATCGATGACCTCACCTGTCTGTAATCTGATTGGTCAGCAGTCAATAAGCTCACCTATCTCCTCCTTGCAGCCCTCGATCTCCAGTTGCAGCGTGTCCTCCAGGTTCTCCTTCAGGCACTGCTCTGCCTGGATCTGCTCCTTCAGGAACAGGATCTCCGCCTTCAGTTTCTCCTCCATGTGGTCAGCTGACGTCCTCAACGCCACCAGGTCCTCACGCAGCTGGAGGACCAGGTCCTGGAGGTCCTGAGGAGGACGAATCATCATCATCATCGACATCATCATCATGTAGCACAGTTTGAAAACCGCAACAGGAGGAGTCATTAGCCAAGTTTCCATGAAGCATTTTGAAGAATGTTGCATTCACATTTTTGTGGAAACTAGTTTTGTTGTCTGTTGTCTTTTTGAGTCAATTATCTAAATGTTTGACGGAAACAGATTTGCAAAAAAACATACAGAGCGTTCAACCCACACGACTGATCAGCTGTTTCCACTGTCTGTGAAAATATGTCTGCGAAAACATGTCTGCAAGCAGTCGTTCACTTCAAACAGTGCAGTATATATAGATATAATAAAGGTGTAAGAATCTGTGCTGTAACCAGATCCAGAAGCTATTAAACTATAGCAGGACACCAGGTAGCATGTTTGATGATCAATGATAAGAACTGTGTTTACTTCCTCATGTTAAATTCATGTTTGATGTGAGCAGCTTGTTTCACCACCAACGGACTGTGAACGTCTCTGGATCTTCAGCTCATCTCCACCTCCACTAAACACCACCCACTCTATCTGCAGACACGAGCGGTACAGAGGAGGATACAGCAGGAATGTGTGTGTGTGTATGTGTGTGTGTCTGTTACATCGACAGATGATTATGTGACCTTGTTTGAACTCTGAATGATCACAGGTTCATAAATAAACTGACAATTAACTGATGAGGTCACAGAGTGTTGATACTGAAGCAGCTGAGAGACATGATAAAAAACATCCTGTGATTATTTTACAGATTTATGATTATATTGTGTGTATGATCATTTAATCTGCAGCATTTCTCTTTAATACACTTCGTTGTAAGTTATAAAAAAAAATTTTCATTAACTGTGCAGCTCTTGTTTGAGGTGTTTTTGTCTTGACATTTTTGTGCTGTCGTACCTGAACAGTGTTGGGCATGCGGAAGTCTTCTTGTTGCTGTAGTTCTACATGCAGTCGGTGTTTTCCCTGCAGACTCTCATTGTCTCTCTGAAGTCGACTCAGCTCATCGGCCACCTGCTCCCTCGACTTTACCAGCACCACCTGTAAACACACAGAAACAGCACATTACTGTATTTTAAGTGTCATATGTAGGATCCATTTTCCACCGGACTGTTTTACAGAGCTAACAGAGCTAATAGACAGAGCTAACAGACAGAGCTAACAGAGCTAACAGACAGAGCTAACAGAGCTAACAGACTGAGCTAACAGACTGAGCTAACAGACAGAGCTAACTCACCATCTGCTCCTGTGTGCTCCTCTTAGCTTCACTGAAGGCCTGCTGTAGAGCACCAAGGAGACTCTCTGACTCTTGGACCCTCTGCAGTAGACCCGACACCTACAACACACACATTATTTATATTAGAGCCACATATTGTGATTATAGTCCTGTAACACTACAACACACACAGAGGATGATTCAGGTGTTGAGACTGGAGTTATAAATGCTGACATTACTGACTTACTAGAGTCAGGTATACTGAAACTTTGTGAGATAATCAATTTTTCAGCATCAAAGTAATCTATTACATCCATGGGTTCACTGCAAACAGGAGCTACTAACAGCTTATTCAGCTCACTGTGAATGGAGTCTAACTGCAGACAGACAGAGGATCAAAGCTGTAGCTCTCAGCTGAACTTCCTGCAGCCACAGTAATAACATTATACTTCCTGTTACATGCCCCAAAGCATTGTGGGAACTGCAGTCATGAGTTGTTATCAGGTCCACTGAGGCAAACCTTGGCAGCAGTCTCTTCGTTTCCTGCTTTGACTGAATCTTCCAGACTCTGTTTCTCCGTCATCGTCCTCTCCAGCTGATCGTTGGCCTGACGCAGCATCACCTGCAGCTTCTTCACCTGCAACACCATCATAACATATTGTGATTACAGTAATGTTACTAAAGTGTCACAGTGACCAGGTGATCAGTGACAGAGTCAGACCTGGTCTCTGGTCTCAGCCTCTTGTCCCTGGATGGACTGCAGCTGTTTCTCGTAGTTTGAGCACATGTCACAACGTCGACCCAACTTCCTGCCGGCGTTCTTCACCTGATGATGACGACAGGAACAACTTCAAACACCGAGTATTGCACTGTTGTACGGTTTGTTAAGGTGAAGCTGGTTTAATAAATTCACACTGCTCCTTCTTGTCTAAACTTAATATTTAAACTCAGCACTGAACCTCTCAGGCTTCTGAGCTGTATCTAAATCTTCTGTGTAAAGCCTTGGTGCTGTCAATAAACCTCTTCTGTTAATGCTCCTCAGTTCTTCACCTCCTGCTGCAGCAGGTTCCACTCGCTGTCGCTGACCAGCCTGTATCCAGCCGGCGGCAGGAAGGCGGTGTCTGCGGCGGCGTGTGAGATGCTGGACAGCAGAGAGGCAGTCTCCTCCTGCTCTGGCGTCATGGCCTTGATGGCCTTCTCCTGGTCTTTAGTCAGCAGGAAGTGACTGGCTGTTAGCTTGATGGAGCTGATGGATGACGTCTCTACAAAGCTGGCATCCGTGGCGCCGCAGTCGGCCCCGACCAGAGGCCCAAAGTCCGACTCGTCCAGGTGACTTGCCGACTTTGCTTTGTGGTTGTGTCCCCCAAGTCCCTGCTGGACCGACAGCGAGGAGCCAAGGCTGTCTGTGGACTGGACCCTGCGGAGGTTCTCCTTGTAGGGGTCCGAGGGGCCCCCGGCCACCACCTCAGTGTCTAAAGAGTGCATGGAACCGTGGGCACTGTGATTTGCATGGGCCTGATGCAGAAAGAGAGAATACACATGATCAGTACATCAGCCTTTGTGTGATGTCATGAAGTAATTCTGTCATTATCCCTCTGGAGTTTGGGGTATAATGGGCCGTTTTTGACTACTTTTGATTTAACATTTATATTTCACTTTAAAAACTGCTTATCTTGCCTTGTTTGGTGTCATTTCTTTCAGCACAACCTCACATGTGTGAATGTACAATTATTATTTCATTCTGACATACTATATTAACACACTGGACCTAAATTCACCCAAAAATCATAAAATCCAAGTATGAAAAAGTGAAAAATGTGAAAACCACAAACATATTCAACGAACCCTTTTCATCACTTAGGATGCAAATATAAATTGTAATCTTCAAAACTTATGAACAAAATGTGCAAACAACAAAGTTATATACAACTATTTACACAAAAATGCAGGCAATTCCTCAGGTGTTTTTTGCACAACTATTTCAAAACAATCAGGTGTCACAATAAGATGCCACCAAATTATTTGTGGCACTCCATAAAGCCGTTCCTGTCCACCACAAGACAGAGAGGCACATCACAGGCCTGACACTTCCAGGGCATGTCCTTCCTCCTGTTCTCCACCTGGTGGCAGCGTTGGCACCTCAGCCGGCCCTTTGTAGCTTTTTGCCCAGGATCAGTGGCTGTGTCAATGGGCACAGGGACGTGATCAGCTCTCCTGCTCTGGGGAACACCTGCCTATCTATGCCACACAGCTGACACACCAGCTCCATCATGAAGTCTTTGTGTGCCATGGGCTGCACCTGCCTGGCACTGCTCATCTCCCTATGCAGATGAATGCATTTGTTGTCGAAATGTCCAGGAAATGCAGCTTGTACCAGCACGCAGTTTTTCTGCGGGTGGAGTAGTATTGAATGAGCTGGTCCGACAGGTCAACCCCACCCACGTTCTTGTTATAGGCCACGATCGGTGTGGGACAGAGAACGTCTCTCACAGCGTCCAGCTCCATCCTTCACCCTTCTCTGTGCTGTCTCACCTGAGAATGCAGGATGGATGGTGGAACACCTCTCGCGTGTCCATCCACCTCACAAAAACGAGTGGGCCGTCTCGGATCCATCTCACAGATCCTCTTTCACATTTCTTGGTGAGAGCATTTGCCCTCCGTCTTGGGCATCCCCTTCGGCTCTCCCTGTAGGTTCCACATGCTCCAAACTTAATCCCGGCCAGGTCCGTGAACAGTTTGGGACTGCTGTAAAAATTGTCTATGTAAATATGATACCCAGAAAGGGGCAGGATGGCTGAACAAGGTTCATGACCACGTCATAAGACAGCCCATGCTCACTTGCAGCATTTGTTTTTCCAGTGTATATCTGGAAGCTGAGGGTGTAGCCACTGCTCGACTTAGCCAGCACAAAAAGCTTCATCCCCCATTTAGTCGGCTTGTCTTTCATGTACTGTGTCATGCCCGTTTTTGCAAAAGTCGCCACCATCCTTTCATCCACTGCCAGCTTCCTCCTCGGGTGGTAATAAGCCTGGCAGGTGCTGAGGATGTCATCATAAAGAGGCCTGACTCTGAACAGTTTGCTGTGGCCTGGTGTCCCCTTCTTCCTCTCATTCTGTGCGTCCTCTTCAGGATCACTGAGGTGGATGTTCCATAATATAGATCAAAATGTGATTTTGTCACCAGTAGTCTTGGAGACTTGGCAGAGACACCAACAACATGCAGATGAGGAGACCAAAAAACGTGTCTTCCATCTCCACATCAGGGTAGAGGGGGAAGTGTCTCTTATTGGACTCCTGGTGTTCTCCGCAGCTGGAACCTGCTTAGTGCTGGGGCAGCATCATCATCCTCTGCCGTCTTCCAGGGCTCAGAGCTAGAGCGTGTCTCTGCTGCCCAAGCTAGTGGAGATCTGGACCGTATGGGCGCGCCACGCCGTCCCTTCCTCTGCGCAGACCTGCGAGGAGCGCCCTGTGTGGTCGTCAGAGGCTCCTCTTCCTCTCTCTCCTCATCCAAAACATACGTTGGGTCATCCACTTCATCGTCAGAGTCCTCACGCTCTGGCTCAGCATGCTAAAGACATGCAGCCCTTTAATACCGTTGAAAAGCCGGCATTTCAACAAATGCTGCAAACATTTGACAGCCAGTACGAATTGGCTGGGAGAACATACGTGTCACAAACAACAATTCCACAACTGCACAGCGTGAAAGACGACAGACTAAAGGGTTGGGGTTACTGTTTTTGGTTGTGTGTATTTTGTCTGGTTGTTTTGTTTATTTATTTTGGATATTTAAAATGTCTTCTTCTTTATGGGACACAAAACTAAAAGACGACAACACTAGACACTAATCACACTCAACACACTACACTACACTACACACTAATTATATACTCCAAACATGCTAAATGTCACAAATATGGCTATCGTTATCGCTATCTCCGTCACTATCACTGTCTCTCTTTTGCCGCCTTCACTCCCATCATTCCTCATTTCCTCAGCAACCAAATGTTGTGCGTTGCCATGTGTTTTGATTGGTTTAGGTGGTGTATTTTTTCACCAATAGGCAATGGGGTGTCATCTGTTTGTGGGTTTTTTTGCATGCACTTCCTGCTTGTGAGCACTTTCCCTGAGAATCGCCCATTTTTATGGTCTCTTCCTGCATCAAACGCAAAGGCAATATTTGTGAAAAAGCGTGGCAGACATTATTCATCATAAGTCCGGTTTTACTTGGCCTATCAACACAATTTAAAAACCGGTAAATAGTTTGAAGGCTGCACCAACACACACACTGAAACCGAGACTCAGTGAGGCTGCGTCTTGCTGCAACGTCATCTTAAATCGGACACATGATTTTGACGTACCAGCACGTCAGTCGACCCCAGAGGGTTAATGTCGAAAAGAGACGAATTAAGTGAAAATGTGGGATTTATTCAGATGTAAAAAACAGTTTAATGTGAAGACTGAACAACAGACGGCTGTTTATCAGCAGCATCACACTGAAGAGGTCCTGTTTCCTGTCCGAGGTCACGTGACTGAATCTAATATGATGGAAGATGGTCTCAGCTGCTGCTGAGTCTCTGAGAACAGATCACATGACCTGATGATCGTTACCTCATCAACACTCAGCCTGAGGAACAGATCATCGAGAGGCTCCGTGTTGTCTCCAACATCCTCCTCCTGCAGCTCCTTCACCTGACTCAGACGCTCCTTCTCATCCTCCTCCTGCCAGAGACAAAACAATTTATTAGTTATAATAGTTATATACAACCACAAAGCAGCTCAACATGACCTGTGTCAGCTGTGCAGTAAATGTGTGTGTGTACCTGGTCCTTCTTCTTCATCTCCTCCACCTGACGCAGCTGTTCAGACGACAGCACGCTCTCGATCCTCTGCATGTCCCTCATGAGGAGCCGTTGAGACTCCAGGAACTGATCGTTCGCTCGCTGCCATGTGTGTTTCAGCTGGTTGTGCTGCTGACGCTCCAACTCCAGCTTGTGACACACTGACCACACACACACACACACACACACACACACACACACACACACACACACACACACACACACACACACACACACACACACACACACACACACACACACACACGGTCTAACTCTGTTTCTGTCCTGACAGATCATCAACTCAACAATGAGCTCACACCCACAGCAACAAAGAGAAATCATGCAGGTCTCCACTTCTTCTTCTCTGACAGGGTTAGGGTGAGCGAGGTACCTTCATGGAGCTCTTTGCGTAGTTTCTCAGCGTCCTCCTGCAGCACAGACTTCTGAGTGTTTAAAACAGCCACATACATCTCCAGGTCTGTACGACACGACTTCTCTGCCTCCAGGACGTGATTCAGTTCCTTCACCTGGAGACAAACAGACAGCTGTCAGCTAGTTCACACCCAGGTACAAACTTCTGTCAGGACTTAACATCAGGCCTGTCACGATGATCAATAAATCAATTAATTTTACGATAAATAAAAATTAGCTCAATAATTTTTTTGGCCTCGCTAATTTCCATTTGCACTCTTGTTTGTTTTCCTGGTGTCTCTCAGGTGAACCCTCTTGTCAGTCGCTCTGTCTCTGTGTGGGGAGGCGGGGCGTGACATAACAGAGTGCAGCATGGGAACCCTGTGAGGAGCAGCAAGCCAGAGGTTAGTTGAGATTTGACGGAATCAGTGTCAGTGTGACAGTGTCGTTCGCTACATCGCTAAAGACATGCAGCCCTTTAATACCGTTGAAAAGCCGGCATTTCAACAAATGCTGCAAACTTTTGACAGCCAATACGAATTGGCTGGGAGAACATACGTGTCACAAACAACAATTCCACAACTGTACAGCGTGAAAGACGACAGACTAAAGGGTTGGGGTTACTGTTTTTGGTTGTGTGTAATTTGTCTGGTTGTTTTGTTTATTTATTTTGGATATTTAAAATGTCTTCTTCACATTACAATTTCAATGTTAAATATTCTTTAGAAATGAAAGATTATTGATCTTTGGAAGGGTGTACCGCATTATTATGACATCATCATTATATTAGTTGAAAAATGGTCTCAAAACGACAATATTATCGTTTATCGCAATAAGTTCTGGGACAATTTATCGTCCAGCAAAAGGTGTTTTCCTGGTGTCTCTCAGGTGAACCCTCTTGTCAGTCGCTCTGTCTCTGAGTGGGGAGGCGGGGCCTGACAGAACAGAGCCCTGTGAGGAGCAGCAAGCCAGAGGTAACGCTAGTTGAGATTTGACGAAATAAAAACAAAGATGGAATTGGTCAAAACACCTGCTCTCTGACACATCTCTACCGCTTCTTCAAAACGTTTCTACCTCAACGTTTCCTCTTAAAACTGAGTCAGCTCAGACTGACCACAAACATGACAACACTGTGAAGTGCAGAGTCATCAGCTGATCGGTGTGTTCAGTGTAGAGACATTGAACTGAACAAACTGGCCAAATCCCTGGAGGAGTCAGAGATCCCTGGTGTCACCCTCTCTGACATAGAAGTCAAATGTTTACTGTCTGCAGATGACCTAATACTGCTCGCTCCATCAAAGGAAGCTTTACAAAAGCAGCTAGATCACCTGCAAAAGTTCTGTCAGACCTGGGCCCTGACTGTTAACCTGGAGAAAACAAAAGTCATGGTTTTCCAGAAACGACGCAAGAGTCAGAAAAATCCCCACAGGTTCCACCTGGACTCTACGGACAGAGAACACACACACAGCTACACATATCTAAGACTAAATATCACATCAACGGGAAATTTCAATCTGGCCATCAACGATCTCAGAGAAAAAGGCAGAAGAGCTTTCTGGACTATAAAAAGTCTTCAAACATAGACATACCTGTCAAAATCTGGATCAAAATATTTCAATCGATAATTGAACCAGTTGTATTGTATGGTAGTGAAGTGTGGGGCCCTCTCATGAACCAAGACTTCCAAAAATGGGAAAAACACCCAATCGAAATCTTGCACACGGAGATCTGCAAAAGCTTGTTGAAATTGAAATTGAAATTGACATTAATCTGACTGAACACCTGAGTTACCTGTGAACACTTTCACACCTGCATCAGGCTGTAATGTGTGATCATTGTTCAGTTCAGCTTCAATATAACTCCCATATTTTATGTTGTGCTCAAACTCAAATAAAACGCTGTGTGACAGTAATAATACTACAGTAATATAATACCACAACAGTCCATAATAGAGGTGGGTGCAATTCATCGATGTGACGATGCGTGGCGATGCATCGCGATGCCTCACATGACGATTTGGCATCAATTAATTAACGTCGATGCTTTGCCGCAAGACCGGAACAAAAAACACGTAACCGGAACCTTAGCGCGCGCCGCCCGGACTGTTTAGTGAGTGGGACCACAACAAACGGAGCAGTAACGTTAGTTCTCCGTCGCTACGGCGGATTTCCGTCATTCAAACTTCACGGAGGCGACTTATTTTTTATTGACAGATTGTGACACTCTACAGCCAATGGTGTCGTTAACAGCGTGCCTGACCAATGACAGTGTAGTGACCTACACAGGGCGGGATCTAAACACAGAGCGGCGCTAAAGTTTAGCTGCTTAGCTAGCAAGGACTCGTCGCGCTGCTACGTTACCAATTGAGTTTAGTCAACGCGTGAGAACTCGTCTGACACAGAGAGTCTCCTGTTGTGTGCTACATGTGTGAAATAACAACTATAGTCTGGACTTTGTCTGGAGTGTATCTGTGTAAACCGCTTCATTCAGCGTCTCTCTCTCTTAATCTCTTAATTTAACACCTTTTTTAACAATCACAAACAGCCCAAACATGACAGGTGTGAAGGAAAACCACCAGGAGCGTTCACACCGCCACCTACACTCCTGTGTCAGGACTTCACAGTTATATACACAACAGTCAACAGTTTAACACTATAATTCATTTTATTTTTTTATTATAATTTAAATGTTTACCTTATCAAAACTGAATTAAAGGTTCAATACATGTAAACATTACATTAGGTCAGCCTGTCATCACATAGTAGTTTGTAACCAACAGGACTACAGCAGGTACCAACATCATATCTAATAAGAAATTATATTATATACATTATATCTAATATAAGACACATTATCCATCCATCCATCCATTTTCGTCCGCTTATCCGGGGCCGGGTCGCGGGGGTAGCTGCCTGAGCAGGGACACCCAGACTTCCCTCTCCCCGGACACTTCCTCCAGCTCTTCCGGGAGGATCCCAAGGCGTTCCCAGGCCAGCTGGGTGATATAGTCACACCAGCGTGTCCTGGGTCTTCCTCGGGGTCTCCTCCCGGCGGGACATGCCACGAACACCTCCCGAGGGAGGCGTCCCGGGGGCATCCGAAACAGATGCCCGAGCCACCTCAGCTGGCTCCTCTCGATGTGGAGGAGCAGCGGCTATACTCCGAGCTCCTCCCGGGAGACAGAGCTCCTCACCCTATCTCTAAGGGAGCGCCCCGCCATCCTGCGGAGGAAACTCATTTTGGCCGCTTGTATCTGGGATCTTATTCTTTCGGTCATGACCATAGGTGAGGGTAGGAACGTAGATTGACCGGTAAATCGAGAGCTTCACCTTTCGGCTCAGCTCTCTCTTCACCACGACGGACCGATATAACGTCTGCATTACTGCGGCCGCTGCACCGACCCGCCTGTCAATCTCACGCTCCATCCTTCCCTCACTCGTGAACAAGACCCCAAGATGCTTAGGCCCCGTCCAAACGACAACGCCGTTTTTCGAAAACGCACACGTGTTGCATCGTTTTGGCCGACCGTCCATACGGCTCCTCAAAACGCAGCCCCTGAAAACGCACTTTTTTGAAAATGGGTCTCAGGGTGGAGAAATCCGAAAACGCAGCCCTCCCGTTTTCATGTGGACGGCGAATCTGCATACTTTCCAAAACGATGACGCCATCGCCCCACCCCGCGACGTCTCATAACAACAACAACAACAATGGCGGACTACATGCTCGTGTTCATGCTGCAGAAGTTATTGAGCTTTCTTGCAACTTACTTGCCTTGTAGTTGAGTGTGAGTCGCAGCAGCAGTTCGACCTCATTACCGGTCCTCACAAACGATTCTGGTTTCCTTGCACTCGCCATTTTCATCTTCTTCTTGTTGTGTTCGGTTTCTCCGTCTACTGTCTGTTTGTTTACAGCGCGCAAGCTTAATGCGCATGCTCCGTGTCTTCTTCTCCATTTTTGGTGAATGTCGAGCTCCACCTATAGGCTGGAATATGAACTACAGCGTTTTCAGTCGTTGTCAGTGGAGCCGTGTGGACGCAAATATTCTTAAAACGATGACGAGGAAGACGGAGAAAAAAAAGATCGTTTTCGACCGTCTGGACGGGGCCTTAAACTCCTCCACTTGAGGCAGGAACTCTCCCCCAACCTGGAGGGAGCAAGCCATCTTTTTCCGGTCGAGAACCATGGCCTCGGACTTGGAGGTGCTGATTCTCATCCCAGCTGCTTCACACTCGGCTGCAAACCGCCCCAGGACATGCTGGAGGTCCTGGCTCGAAGGAGCCAACAAGACCACATCATCCGCGAAAAGCAGAGATGAAATCCAGTGGCTCCCGAGCCGGACCCCCTCCGGCCCGTGGCAGCGCCTAGAAATTCTGTCCATAAATATAATGAACAGAACCGGCAACAAAGGACAGCCCTACCGGAGTCCAACATGCACTGGGAACAGGTCTGACTTACTGACGGCAATGTGAACCAAGCTCCTGCTCCGGTCATACAGGGACCGTACGGCCCTTAACAGAGGGCCTCCGACCGCGTACTCCCCGAGCACCTCCCACAGAATGCCACGAGGGACACGGTCGAATACTTTCTCCAAATCCACAAAACACATGTAGGGCCCTATGATTTCCGCGATCACGGAATCGCGGACGGAATCGCGGAATTGGCCGATTAAAACGGAATCTACTTTTTAACGCGGAATATCGCGGAATTTGACATAATTTCCCTGAAATGCTGTTTTCATGTGGAAGAGGAACGTATGTCTGGGGAAAACTGCACAGAGGGAAGCAAATCTGGGTGGCACAACAAGCCGCGTCCGCCCCCCTCAGTCCCCACAGATTGAGCTCCCCCGTCAAAACATTGTAAGCATGGCGAAGCGGCTGCCCACGGCTCCGTCTTCGTCGGCGAAAAAACTGAGAAACTTGACTTTTACCCCTCAGTACAGTCATAGCCGAGCAGTTCCCGAACGACTTTTATGTGTCAGTTGAACTGTTGTTTTGCAAAGAAGCACACCTGAGAAATCATTATTAAAGGTGTAATCGTGAGTTAGCCACCTGTCCGTTTCATATTATCGGCATAATACCAGAGTGACTGCTAACAGTAGCTGCTGTTAGCTAGTTAGCCCCGTTAGCCGCAGCCCTCTTAGCTGACTCTGCCTAGGCTGGGAGCCCAGAGGACAGCGGGAGGGCTGGTGTTTTCACTGCTGGCTGGTTAGTATGCTAAGTTGACATAACGTTACGATCTTTGCAGATTTTTTAAATATTTACAACTTAAATTTTCAGAACAATTTTGGTATGCAAACATGTCCTGGACCTGCCTGAAAGCTGACCATGTTTTTATTCAATAAAACCCAAATGAAACCCATAAAAACACAAAATATACTACTGTATGAAGACATGATGAAGTCAAATTTTTTTGATGCACTTTACTGTACTGTACGGTACAGTATTGAGGAAGTATGTTTGTCACCTCAATAAATTTAAGGTAATTTCTATTTATTTTGTGTACATTTTAGTCATTTACATTAAAAACACACTGTTTTTGGTAGTATAATAAGAGTAAAAGGTAAAAAAATCGGGATTCCCAAAAATTATAACGGAAGAAACGGAATTCCCAAAAATTAAAACGGAAAAAACGGAATTTGGGAAAAAATAAAACGGAATTTGGGAAAAAATAAAACGGATTTTATAGGGCCCTACACATGTGGACTAGTTGGGCAAACTCCCATGAACCCTCGAGCACCCTGCGGAGGGTATAGAGCTGGTCCAGTGTTCCGCAGCCCAGACAAAAACCTCATTGTTCCTCCTGAATCCGAGGTTCGACTATCGGTCAAATTCTCCTCTCCAGTACTCTGGAATAGACTTTCCCAGGGAGGCTGAGGAGTGTGATCCCCCAATAGTTGGAACACACCCTCCAGTCCCCCTTTTTGAATAGGGGGACCACCACCCCGGTCTGCCAGTCCAGAGGCACTGTCCCCGACTGCCACGCGATGCTGCAGAGACGTGTCAACCAAGACAGCCCAACAACATCCAGAGACTTGAGGCACTCAGGGCGAAGCTCATCCACCCCCGGTGCTTTGCCACTGAGGAGCTTCCCAACTACCTCAGTGACTTCGGCTTGGGTGATGAATGAGTCCACCTCAGAGTCCCCAGTCTCTGCTTCCCATATGGAAGGTGTGTCAGCGGGATTGAGGAGATCCTCGAAGTATTCCTTCGACCGCCCGACAATGTCCCCAGTCGAGGTCAACAGCTCCCCACCTCCACTGTAAACAGTGTTGGTGGAGGACTGCTTCCCCCTCCTGAGGCGCCGGATGGTTTGCCAGAATTTCTTCGAGGCCGACCGGTAGTCCTCCTCCATGGCCTCCCCGAACTTTTCCCAGACCCGAGTTTTTGCTTCCGCGACTGCCCGTGCTGCAGCACGCTTGGCCTGCCAGTACCCGTCAGCTGCCTCAGGAGTCCCCCGGGCCAACCAGGCTCGATAGGACTCCTTCTTCTGCTTGACAGCATCCCTTACTTCCGGAGTCCACCACCGGATTCGGGGATTGCCGCCACGACAGGCACCGGAGCCCTTACGGCCACAGCTCCAGACAGCCGCGTCAACAATGGAAGTGGAGAACATGGTCCATTCAGACTCAATGTCCCCAGCCTCCCTCAGGATCTGGTCAAAGCTCTCCCGGAGGTGGGAGTTGAAGACCTCCCTGACAGAGGGTTCCGCCAGACGTTCCCAGCAGACCCTCACAATACGTTTGGGTCTGCCAGGTCTGTCCAGCTTCCTCCCCTGCCAGCGGATCCGACTCACCACCAGGTGGTGATCGGTTGACAGCTCAGCCCCTCTCTTCACCCGAGTGTCCAAGACATATGGCCAGAGGTCAGATGACACGACCACAAAGTCGATCATTGACCTCCGGCCTAGGGTGTCCATTTGGTCGCCGGGGTCCCCGCCCACGACTGCCACCCAAATCCCACTGCACCGGCCCCTTCTGAACCCTCCGGTGAGCTCACCACTCGCCGGAGGGTTCACGGGCCCACGTCGCTCTTTCGGGCTGAGCCTGGCCAGGTCCCATGGGGAAAGACCCGGTCACCAGGCGCTCGCCTGCGAGCCCCAACCCCAGGCCTGGCTCCAGGGTGGGGCCCCGGTAACGCCAATCCGGGCGACTTGCACTTCCTTGATCTTACATATGACATTAGGGGCTTTGAACCGATCTTAGTCTGACCCGTCACCTAGGACCTGTTTGCCTTGGGAGACCCTACCAGGGGCATTAAGCCCCGGACAACATAGCTCCTAGGATCATTCGGGTACTCAAACCCCTCCACCACGATAAGGTGTCAGTTCACATTATATCATATACATTATATCTAATATAAGACACATTATATTATATACATTATATCTAATAGAATTTCACATGGAAAGAAACATTAAATAATTCAATCCCAGAGCGTGTATGTGAGACATCAGACTGTCTTCTCTGAAGCAGCAGAAAGACTTCTTACTTCACACATAATGAAACATTTACTCAGAAGCATCAGCTGCTATACCTGGTCAATATAATGTCCTGTTATTAGCATCATTAACTCCTCAGTTTCCAGATTACTAAGTCACTGATATGATGCTGACTGACCTTTGAGGCCTCCAGCTCCTTGACTCTGTCCTCGGCTGTGCTCAGCTTCACCTTCAGAGCTGTGATTTCCTGCTCCATGGGCATCACCACCGACCGCAGCTTCTCTGCATCCTCCTGAGCCTTCAAACGTTAATACAACATCATTAAGCAGGTAAACACACAGGTGATCTTTACATCTTTACATGACAGTGGCACAGAAACAACAGATTTAAACTGGTCTGGAAGTAAAACCATTACTCAGTCTTCACACGAAGACAAATTCCTCAGACTGATGGAGGAAATCCTCCTGATGACCATGAAGCACTTCCTCTCTGTGAGGAGTCCTGGACGTCAGAGCAGCAGAGACCAGCTCGGCCACTAGAGGTCACTAGATGCAACATGTTCAGACTCTTTGAACACATTAAAATACATTTTCACACCTATGAACCTGTTTCTGTCTCCAGGTCTGTCTGATATGCTTCAGAAACATTAACAGCTGAGTTTCCAGCTTCCTATAGAATCATACGTACAGTTAAAGTACGTCTCATAAGGTCCAGATATCAATCGTACTTTCTTCATCTCGTCCTCCAGGTTCTCCTCCTCCTGACCCTCAGTGAGGCGTCGCCTCAGCTCTCCCACCTCCCTCTCCATGACCTCTCTGTACTGGTTCCACTGGGCTCGCTCCTGCTCCAGGCGCTGGTGGAACTGGACTTCATACTCACACACTGTCTCTGTGGGATCACAGAGGAAACACAGATCATACAGTAACAAATCAAAAAATGATGGATTCATTTCCAGATACTTTAAGTAATAATAATTATCTATCAATCATTCAAATTAGCAGCTACGTATGCAAACAGTTCTTTTTCACACTTTAAAAAAAAAGTTATTTACAATTAAATGAGCCTCAATTCATATCCGTCAGAGCCAATCAGAACACTCAAAGTAACTTAAACCAGGAAGTAGATTTAACAGTTGATCCTGAATGTAAGCAAACGTGTTGCTCTTGGATCTGACTGGATCATTGTCACCTTTCATGATGGCCTGCAGAGACGCCACCTCCTCCTGCCACTGGCTGCGGACCTGGTCGATGGCTTCCTGTTTGGTGTTCTCTGACACCATGGCCACCGCTTTGATGGTCTCGATCTCAGACCGGGCCTGGTTCAGCTGGTCCTGGACCGAGGTCAGCTGAGACTGAGCATCCTCCAGGGCCACGGTCTGTCTCTTCAGCTCCACTGAGGAGGACGAGAAAGGGGGGGAGGAGGAGGTCAAGGAGGAAGAGGAAGAGGAGGAGGAGGAGGAGCAGGAAGAGGAAGATATGGAAACAGAAACAGCAGTCAGTGTGGTGATGGACTGATTCAGAAAGACGATGCAGACTTCCTCCTCACAGAGACCTCATGATCAATCGGAGCTCTCCCATTAATTACTGATCCAGCGGGTGAAGCCACAGTCTGATTAGAGATGATATGATCGGTACCTTCCTTGCTCAGGTAGAGCTCTTTGAACTTGGCTCTTTTCTGGTTGAATTCGGCCTCCAGCTGCTGTTTCAGTCTGATGAAGTCGGTCCTCTCCTGATCCAGAGACAACTCCTGCTGCAGCACCTCTGATGATGATGATGATGATGATGATGATGATGATGACGAGAGAATAAGCAGACAGGACTGAGATTAATCAACTGCTCTTTATAAACAGAACCTTCACATTAACAGAAGAGAAGCACAAAATTCAACATTACTTCAGTGCATCACTTCAGGAGAACTGTGCTGGAAATGAGGAGCAGACTGAGTAACAGTCGCTGACAGAACAGCTGATTGCTTCATCACATGTCTGTTTGCATTCTGACCTGAGAAACTAACGAGCTGTGTAAAACAAACGGCTCACACTGTTAAAGTGAGAAAAAGCTCCTGGACCAGTCTCTTTATCTGGATCAGCACCAGAAGAGTTACTTAATGATGTTTATTCATCCAAGTTTAGAGCAAATCTGATCACTAGTTTCTGTCTAATCCTGCTGATGAACCAACAAAACAATAAACCAACTAACTAACCAAATTAACCAACCAGTCAACAGACAGACATGTACAAAACACAATCTCCTTACTTATTAACAAGGATCAATAAGTAATCATCCCGACAGATCTTATATCAGACAGTATATTACACACACACATGCTGTGGATCTACAGTTCAACAGTCCTGTCTGATCAAATACAACAATGCTCGTGTGAAACTTTATATGTATGTATGTGTGTGTGTGTGTGTGTGTGTGTGTGTGTGTGTGTGTGTAACAACACACAATCAGTTCAGATATAAATCTGATGAAGATCAAACCAAAGCTTCAGTCAGAGACACACAGAGAATATTACAGAGTAAATGTACACACTGTGGTGGAAGTACACACTGTGGTGGAAGTACACACTGTGGTGGAAGTACACACTGTGGAAGTGCTGCTACATTACTGACAGGCAGTGAATCAACACCTGTCTTCACCTTTCATAACCAGTTCTCTACAGAAATGAGCTGCAGGTAAGTAAAACCACCTGCTGTGTTCTCGCCTCATTAACTACAAACACTGTATTATTTTACTGATAGTTTAAAGTATTCACACAAAACAGCACAACATACAGACAGACAGCTAATCACATGGGAGATATATGGGACAGAAACAAGTCATCAACCAACACAGCCAATCTCAAAGAATCTCATACAGAAACTTCTTCAACAGCTTCAGAGCTTCACATTCACCGTTCAGCTGAATCAGTGAAGGAATATTGACTTCAGCAGCTCTCACCTCGTTTATAGATTTACATCTAAAATATAAATGCATGATTTAACAATAATCTCATAATAAAAGTCTCCAGATAACCTGTTATAATGACACTAACATCGCTAAAACAAGCTCCATTTGCAGGTATTGATTCAAACTGCAGAAAATCCAGCATAATATTTGAGCCAGCTGCTGAAGTGAAGGGACGTTGTGATTCTTTCTGTTTGTAATGAGACTTCTCTGCTGCTGCAGCATCAGAACACAGACTGAACCGAGTCTAGACCTCTGACACTGAACAATGAGTCCAACACACGTCAGACACTGTGCAGTTTAAGGAGCACTATGTAAGAATGAGCACAAACTACATTGACTTCATTAATAACTGATGTATGTGCTGCAGACAGATCTATAGCATGCTAACCAGCTAGTAATGTAAACATTAACTCTCCCCTGCTCATTGAGCTCCCAGTCCGGACCGCTAGCTGTACGGCTAACTGAGCTAACTAACTAAGGGCTACCGTCAGCAGCAGTTAGCAGTTCCTCAGTGATATGCTGCCCTCTTTTTGTTTTGAGCTTGTCTGTATTAGACTCATTTAAACATGTCTGTGTTCAGACTGTAACTGAGGACCAACGACACGATTACAACTGACTGTAATAAACTGTGAACTACAGCTGCAGCACAGACTCCTGCAGGACCCCAGGACGGGGCTTCAGACCCAGAGTGTGAGCCCTCCCGCAGGATGATCCTCCTGGATGCTGGTCCAGCCTCACACAGCACACAGTGATGGCCTGATAGGATCCATATGATCCCTGTTACAGACTGACAGGCTAACAGAGGCCGGTACCGACCTCAACGTCACAGCACACAGGCGTCCAGCTAACAGCTAGCTGTAGGTGTCAGTTAGCTAGCAGGGAAAACAGCGTTAGCATAATAAGATGATACAACACAGCGCTTATGTTCAGCGACATGATGTTGATAAGCTGCCGGACAGTGCTTGAGTGAACCCGCTGCACAGCGCGAACGTTCAGCCTGTCACTGACAGCAGTGACACGTCGCCCTGACGATGCTAACAAGCTAATGTTGAGAGGGATGCAGAGGCCGCCGCTCCTGAGCTCCAGCCCCCCACAATCACCACCCAACTCGACAAGCACGACACATTTACCGTCATGTTGGGACGACAGCGGCGGGCCCGAGGCCTGCTCGGCCATGGTTCCTGAAGGGCTTCAGCCAACAAGCAGAGGAGCGGGAGAAGAGCTCGGACTGTCCAAGAAAACAGGCTAACATCACAACTACCGACAAGCTAGCGACGGCGCCGAACCAGAACTTCCGGTTGGACTTTCAAAATAAAATCTACCCCGTCACTGCTCGACGAAGCCAGTCGAACCTGTACAATACAAACACAAAGAGCAAACAAACAGTTCAGTTTTAAAGTCGGTGATAGGGTTGAGGTTACTCCTAGCCCTAACGTCCTACAGACACAACCTACTCAACGTTTACAAGTTAACACGGAGCGCTCATATTTAAAAGACAAACGTCTGTTTCCGGTAATATGTTTACTAAATATAGCTAGCTTGATGATTCCGGTGGCACCTTTCAAAATAAAAGGGATTTGCACTGAATTATTTTTAAGAGAGTAAGAAAACATCAAGTTGAACATTCAAATTGAAATTTCTGTCTTCTGAAACACTTAATGTAAAAAGACCTAAAAAATGCAGTTGCAACAAAACAGACGTCTGATAAAAGAGAGTGAAAGCTGATTTAAGAGGAACTGAAAATATAAAGAGGCCGGAAGTGGATGTTCGACACAAACTGTCACAAGACTCTGACTTCAACGGAAACAATCATAATCAAGTGAAATATTACACACATTTAACATCACAGAGACTAAGTGAGGAGTAACATCTCCCACAAACACACACACACACACACACACACACACACACACACACACACACACACCAAACACATAAATATACACACACACACACACACACACACACACACACACACTGTGGTCAGTGGAGCGTGGTGGAGGGTGGGGAGGAGAGTTTCTCTGCTAAACTAAGAAAATTAGAAACTGTCATGCAAATGAAACACACGATCACTACTGTCATAAATCATAAATACCATTCCCATCATCCTCATCATCACCTTCATCGTCCTCATCATCACCTTCATCGTCCTCATCATCGTCTTCATCCTCCTCATCTTCATCACCTTCATATTCATCATCCATCTGCTGAGAGCGTCAGGACACTCGACGTCGGCTTGAATTCATCCAACTGTTCTCTGGAAGGTGAGAATCTCTCTGAGCGTTTGTTGCAGTAAAATGTTTCTTTGGACTTCAATCAATCCTGAAGTATTGATAATAAAAATGATCGTATTGTTATTTAAGATCAGTCAATGAAGAGAATTAAGTATAAAAATAAAGGGCTCATTTTAACAGTGAAAATCACTTCGTTTATTAGAATAATTGAACATTTCAATGTGCATCTTGTGCCATAAAATATTGAAATGTGTCTCATCATTAAAATAAGACTTCAGTGTGAATCATCATTTTTTGTCCGCCTAGTTATATTTTCTGTTTATTCGCTGGGACGTGTCAGGAAGCACTCTGACAGCAAGGACACGGCGCTCTGATAAACTGAGAAAAAAACTTTAACTTCATTCTGTTCATGCAGATAAGAGACAGAAGTGATAAATAATAAACTGTTCATTTAAAAGCTGTTCAGACACACTTGAATGGTTCTTGACTTGACAGTGAAAAGTCCCTGGAGATCTTAAAGAGTCAGTTTTGTTCTGAGAACATAAATACAGAAATAACCTGCGGACTGAGTCAGAAAGAGGAAGTGGTGAACGCTCGTCTTTCCGATCGTCCGGCTGTAACTGAAAAGCAGCAGCAGCTCTCGTCTCAGCAGGATCATATCTGTGTTTCTCCTCTGAGCTGTGCAGCGGGATGAAGATGATGAGGAAATATCTGTGGCTGTGGGTGATCGTTGGGATCATCTTTGTGTCGGTGGTGATCATCCTCATCTTCCTCCTCATCAACAGGTGTCTCTTCAGAGCAGGTAGGTCCAAACTCATCTGACACACCTGACACAGTTACTGGAAGAGGCTCCACCATTTGCATGTCAAAAGAAGATATTTACTTCTTTTTCCTGTTTGTTCTCACACTTCTTCTTTCCCTCTGGTTATCATAAAAATACAACAAGGAGATCTGAAGAGGGGAGATTATGTAAACCATGTTTAATATTCTTGAGGTGTCACAATGTTTTATTACTTTATGGTACAATATAACAAACCACAGGAAATGTTAAATATAACATTTTACACGCAATGACCTCAGATTCTCTAAAATCATGGTGTGCAATACTTCACATCGTAACAGCCAACATGTTTTATTATCCTCTAAAACTCTATCAGGGCATGAAGTGTCTTCAGAGCAGGTAGGTCCAAACTCATCTGACAAACCTGACACAGGTCGGTCTCACTTAGATCACCCGGTCCGGACTGGCAGAACATGGTCACAACAGCAAGTTCACAGAGAAACCAGCTGATCATCTGCAGACAGACCGTCAGTCTGCAGAGCGTTTCAGGCAGCGGACACCAAAAACCTCAAAGCGTTCTCACCCAGTTCAATTCAGACATCGGAAACAATAACTGACAACATTTCAGGAGAATGAAGAAGAAGTGACTTTCACATTTCTAGTTTAAAAAAGAAGAGAAGTAAAGAATGGCTTTATGAATAAAAACCATTAAGCTTCTGAGTGAAACACACACGATGAGTGAGAGAAGCAGTTTGATGTGAAGCTCAGAGAGCTCGATACACAATGTCCCACATGTGACGACAACAAACAGAGGCGTCATAGACAAACACACCTCCGTCACCAGGAACAGGTTTCACACGCAAAGCACTGGTTTCTGGAGTGAAATCCTCACAGCAGCTTCAGCTTCTTGTAATGAGCCTGATATGAGCTGGAGACAAGTCAAGAAGTCAGTCATTTAAAACTGACACAACTCCATTTGTTAACCTGAACCCGTCATTTCATGTAAAAAGATGAATTTCCAGAACAGAGAAGCGACGGTCAGTTTCACTCTCAGATCAGATCTGTTTTCTTTAGGTAACTGAAAAACCAATAAAGGACTCGATTAACACAAATTAGAGCAGAAGAAGAAGAGAAACTATGACAGACTTTAACTGTTGAATGTTAATGTGATACGAAACATAATCATAATTGTATGAAGACTATTATTAGAGGTCAGCTGTGATGACATTTTAATGAGTTAATATGATAATGAGGAGATCAGACGTGTCATTCTGTCCAATTTAATCATGAAAGTGAACTGAAACTCTCTGAAATGACGTTTAAACGCTGTTTATTCCTGTCTGTCCTCAAAGACTGGACATCAGGTTTGTTCTTTACATTTCATTAGATTTAACTTCTTCACCTTTTGTTGTTTCTTTCACAGGCAAACACAGAATCTCACAGCTGCACAGAAGATCTGACTTCAGAGCCACGTAATATTTAACATCATATACATTTGTGATGTGTGAAATATTTCTCACTTGTGTTGTTGAAAACATGGATCTTGCTTTTCTTCCACATGTGAAACACGTCTGTGTTGAATCCACAGCTGAAGTGTAAAATTACGACGATGTACCTGAATAACTTCTCATAAAACCGCAAAATGTTGTTTTTTATAATGACACCAAAGAACCATAAAGTGTTAATTAGTTAACTTCTATAGATTTTTGATTGATTGATTCATTTCATTATTGTGTCCTGCACAAATAATATTCCCAGTCTGAGGATGTTATGATCAGAGGAGAGGACGAACAGCAGAAACCCTCTCAACGTTTGTTCCAGACTTTAGTTTCCAGCTATAAGCATGAGAGTTAAACAGCCGTCCTGTCGTTCTGATATCGTCCGTGCCACAAAACGTTTCTGGATGTTGAACATTTTACTCAGGGCATTGAACTCATCATGATACAGAAGGAAATGTGATTCATTGTCAACATTTCCTAATTCACATAATTCACACAAGCTGTTGTCCTCCTGGATATTTTTAAATGTTCCCTCTTGAGGGTTGAGAGGAAAGATTCCGTTTCTCAGCTGCGTACCAGAAACCTTCAACCTCTGTATAAGTGGCCATAAAATCCTCTTCAGGACCATTCAAAGGTTTGATCTGAATATATGTCCGTAACTTTGGTTGGTTTGGTTTCAGTAACATGTTGCTCAACCTTTTTTCTTCAACGCTCCTCTGATTATGCTCATGTTACAAAATAAACTGTTAGGATCCAGATATTGTACCTCAGCCTGAGACTGTGGAGACAGTGTCTGTGGTCTGACTTTGTCACATGTTTTGTGTCTTTGTGCGTCTTCGTGTCTTCTCAGGAACAACCAGTACCAGGAGAGGAAGCTGGCAGACGACACGCCACCTTTACCCCCTCGCACACAGTTTCTCACCGCAGGTCAGACTCTGTTGGTTCAAATGACCCGATAATTCTCCTTTAAATCACCCAAAATCTCATGTCCTCCTCTCCTCTCACGTACGTCCAAGACTACTGTTATAACTAGTATGAAGTACTTTTACTGTGTACTTTCTAAATAATCTTTTTAAATACTGGAATGAGTATTTCCTCCAACAGTGTGCAAATCTGAAACTTGGATTCATGAGTAGGTCTTTTTCCAGTCATAACAACACCCCAAGCATATAAGGCCATGGATACAACTTGAGAAGTGAGCTGACCGTCAGCCAGCAGACGTTAACTGTGGTTGACTTGGAGAAGAAGGAAACAGTTAAGATAGATGTGCCAATCCTCGCTGACAGTAACATCAGGAAGACGGAGCACAAAAAGATCGAGAGGTACCAGGAGTTGAAGGAACAACTTGAACAGATGTAGAAGGTGAAGACCAAAAAGGTCCCGGTGGTGATAGGAGCATTGGGAGCTGTGCCCCCCAAACTGGGAGAGAAGCTCCAGCAGTTTCAGGTGCAACATTAGGGCAGAACCCTCAAATTCAAGCTTTGGAAAAAAGACAAAAAAGACATACACCAACTCCCCACATGGAGCTGAGAGGGAGGTTTTGTAATGATTATACATTCATAATACACCAATAATAACACATACTTGTAAACAATCTTGTAAATCTATCACTATGAAATCATTAGCTTTTATTTCACAACATGATAGAAGTGCAGTGTAAATGTTTAATGGCTTGCCGTCCATGCCGGTGTTACGGGTCTCAGGGATGTGAGAAAGCAGGTAAAGCAGGAGAATGACAGTAAAAGTACTTCATATTATTCATGCACATAGTCCAGGAAATACTAAGTTCAGCAGTGTGTGAATCTTGGACTACCTATGGAAAATAAGCTTTTTATTCCACGTCAGAGTTGGGTGAAATATCCTTAATCTTGTCCTCTGTTAAGGATTCTGACACAGAATTACTCAGGATTACCCCACAGTCACTACCAGCAGCTCTTCACAGCGGCTTCACTACAATTACCGTAAATGTTAGTAGATTTGCGCACTAGAAAACAACGTGCGGCTGATTTGACCAAGCTAATGCGAACCACGGCTGGCTTGACGGCAGTTATGGCTCTGAGTGACTTTTCATAATTAATAAAGTGTGAATATATCAGCATGGAAGCAGCTAGTTAGCTAGCCATGCTGCTGCTGTCCCTTCATCAAGCAGGCAACCAGTGGCAGCACTTGGTTTGGTCTTCTTCTTCTTCTGTTTAGTATAACAAGCGTCTGTCAATGTGGCATTAGCGCCATCTCCTAGAAGACACACACGAGTTGTGAATTGTGTGACACAAAACAGCGCAGAAAAACAGTCCCAAAAAGATCCACAGCAAAAGATGGAGATTCACAAATATATTTCCACTGAAAAATACTAAATTGATATACAAGTTAGATGGCACAGATACGGATTCAGATTTATAAATACAAATGTGTTTGTGTCAGATACGGATTAGATTTACATTTATAAATCACTCTGCATTTATTTGTGAACTGTATTTTACGAGACACGAGTCAAGTGACATTTTACGAGTCACCTGCGTCCTGCATTTGTGGATTTTGTTTGAAAACAGCACGGTAGAAGAGTCTCAAAAGTATCCACACAAATAGATGGAAATTCACAAATAAATTTCCACTGAAAAATACTAAGTTGATGAACAAATGATGATATACAAGTTGCAAATTAGAGGCACAGATACGGATCCAGTTTTGCAGATACAAATCCCTCTGCATTTATGTGTTAATAATGTGGAGACTGTTCTGGCTCCATAGCTGTCTGTCAGTTAGTGGCACAGAATACTTATATTGTCACACTTTGGAAGAAAGTTGAGTCTAAAACTACATTTTAATGCTTAGGGATTGTAGGTCGGGTCAGCTGCCACCTCAGTGTTTCATTACTGAATGACTGACAAAATGAACCTTTACGTATAATCACATTAAGGTTTTTTATCTCCACCAGAGAAAAAAACACACCGAACTGTCGTCACCCCGTCAAAATACAATCTGTCACCACATCACTGCACTGATATCTGTAACTCATGATATCTCTGATATCTGTATAAAGTGATAACTTTTCTGTTTCAGAGGCCCAAAGTTATGAGAACCTGGCTGAGGTACCCGACGGCGAGGAGAGTACACCTGACTACGAACAGGTGAAGGACAACTTTGGACAGGATGTGGGCGACTACGAGCAGGCTACGCCCGACTACGAGCAGGACGTAGGTGACTACGAGCAGGACGTAGGTGACTACGAGCAGGCTACGCCCGACTACGAGCAGGACGTAGGTGACTACGAGCAGGCTACGCCCGACTACGAGCAGGACGTAGGTGACTACGAGCAGGCTACGCCCGACTACGAGCAGGACGTAGGTGACTACGAGCAGGATGTGGCAGACTATGTGAAGGTGGAGGAGGAGGAAAAGATTGTCCCTCCTCCTCCACCGTACCAGGATCCTGATCCAGCAGACAACACCTCAGAGGACTATGACGACATCGATGAGCTAGGAGCAGAAGATGAAGGCCAGGGTGAAGATGAAGACTATGATGATGTGGGATAAGAGCAGCAGAGATGTGAATAGAACTTTACCACTGATTCACTTCAGATTTTTATATTCATGAGGCAAAATACAGCAGATGATGATCTGTTTCATAAGAACAGCAGCTGGAAGAAGAGGACAGCAGCAGCAACAGGAGCAGCAGTGACGAGGAAGAGGGTTTGATCTTCATCATAATAACTGCAGAGTTCACAGTCTGAAGGTGACGAGGTCGGCCGAACAACCAACCAGCCATTATTTGACTCATTATAACTGATCAGACAGCAGCGGTGGTCTTTCAGAATAACATTATTCTTTGATTGTTTTTTATTTAAAACTTGATTAGTTTATCTGCATTTAATATAAAAGTGAAATCCTTATATGCTTTAATCTTCACACAGAGATTGTTTATACTGTTCTGTGTGTGTGTTGATATGAAGCTGCTGAGTCAGGAGGTGATTAGCTTAGCTTAGCATAAAGAATTGAAGCAGGGGCAAACTGCTAGCCTGGCTCCATCCGCCACGTGTTGTCTTGTTTGTTTATTCCGTACACAAACAGAAATGTAAAAGCAGATTTTTTAAACTTTGAAATTCATATATTTTTAGTATTTTTTGAATATCTTAAAATATTGTTTATCTTATTGTCATCAGATCACATGACTGAACTATTAAACCATGAGTGAGCCTCTCTGACTCTCTGAAAATAGCTGAAAATATTCCCCTGCCAAACGCAGCGTTACCTCCTCTTTCAGTAAAAACACCAGTTCAGCTGATTGCCAAGACGTTTATAGGAATTGAATTTCATTTTTGTGACACAGTTTTAAAGATTTACATGAGAGGCACAGACAGAGAGGGAAGTGACAGAGTGATGCATCATGGGAACAATATAGAATATCACTGAGGCTGCTGATGATCTGTCTTTAACATTTCAGATGTCTGACGGCCTCCTGCAGATCGCTGAGTCTGAAGGCACTGAACTTTATTTACATCAATTGATACATAAAAAACAATATGCAACTCCAAAAATGCTAAATCTGAAAATAAAGTAGAAATGAGCCATCTCTAAAATAATCAACATTTTTAATAGTGTCATTTTTGGAGCTTTCTGTTTTTCTACCATCACAGTCAATGACACGTTCTCCTCTCGTCTTTCTCTGTTTCTTCTTAAGCCTCTTTTGTTTCCTTCAGTTTCTTCAGATTATTTTTATTTTCTCAGCAGTTGTGTATTAAAGATGATTAAGGACGACATTGTCTCAGTTTATTGCACAGATCACATTTGGAAAGACACTATGTAGAACGAGTTTGATTGGTTAGAAAGTCGCAGCATGTGTTCATGACTGACTCCAGAGTTAAAGAATGAGCTCGCTCTCCACTGAAATCAGACTTTCAGCATCTTTCCACTGTTTGGCAGAAACAGTGAGGAACAGTCAGCAGAAGAGCCGATGTGGTTCAGCTGCAGTCAGAAACCAAACTGACTTCATTTCCTCATCATGTCTGACACACTTACACTCAAAGACGTGTTATAAAACCAGATCAGACTCACACTGCTGCTGAAGTTCTGCATTCATACCACAGCAACAGTAACAGTATCTATCTTTAGTACTGAGCAGCATGTTCCTGTTGGAGCCGCTCAGGGAGAGACATATCATATACAGGTAGTCCACTGGTTCAGAACATACGGGGCCACCAGATCGATCTGAGGGGTCGTCACATGAATCATGGGAAAGGAGAGGAGGGCAGAAAGTTCCGACTCACAACATCTGATCTTTGACTTTCAGTGAAATATCTCATTCTTTGAGCCTCAAACATTTCCACCTGTGAAATGTGTTCAGTGATGACTTTGTTCTGTCCTTGATAAAGATTTTTCTTTGGTTTGTCAGTTTAAAAATAAACTTAATTCTCAAATGTGAATAAATCATCAAATACGTTCTATGGTCACTGAACAGAAGGTAGATAGACACCCGTCTTCATCCATCCATCACCCATTTTCTTAGTCTTTATCGCACGGGTTGTTGCAGCGCCCCCTGGTGGCAGCAGAGTCCTCTGTCAGCGTGTGTGTGTCAGGTCGGTCTCACTCGGTCCAGATATCAGAGTGCAGACGGGACAAACGAACAGTCCTGTAGTGTTTGTGGCGCCCTGAGCAGACGCCGCTGTGACCTACATACACGTCCTACTGCTCCACACCGACCACATAATAACATGCTGTCAGCCGTCAGCAGCTCCAGCCTGAGACCTTTCATGAATATCAGTGGGTTTGGATGAAGACAGTCCAAGGAGGAATCTCCAAACAGTCGATTCAGATAATGAAATGCTCAGAAAGTAGAAAAGAGGGATGTGACAGTAAACAAACACATGAAGATGAATATGTGATGAACTTATTTTCACCTCTCAGACTCAGAGGTCCGTCTACACTGATGGAGCAACGAACAATGAATAGTATGATGAAGATGGTCTCTGTAACACTTTCAATTGTATT
Organism: Diplodus sargus; assembly: GCA_903131615.1. NCBI lineage: Eukaryota > Metazoa > Chordata > Actinopteri > Spariformes > Sparidae > Diplodus > Diplodus sargus. Next base: position 206,339 of record CAEMYA010000251.1, on the reverse strand, counting down.
GTGGGTAATGTAGGCTCAAAATTTAGCAGAACCAGAAATATCACTCGTTTAATTCCAGTCAATCTTCTTCCTGTTTAAAACCTGCTGCCTATATCACCCACAATGCAACTGAGCCACTGAGTGACATCACTGAGGCAGTTTATCTGATGACATGCAGCTTCCTCTGAAGACACAAAAAGCTTTTGTTCATATATTTTGATGGTGTCAGAAAGTTAACCTGTTGACTATTTGTTTTATTTTGAAGTTATACTTCTTTATTTTATTGTGAAGGTGTAGGCAGGAAGTGTAGCTGTTGCCTTTTATTTTGAAGGTGTATACAGGACGTGTAGCTCTTTGTGTAGCGTTTTATTGTGAAGGTGTCACCGGAAGTGTTCCCGCTGTATTGCGGGGTGTAAACGCTCCATGCGGGCTGATACATTCCGATGTGAGTGAGATGTAACGGCTGTGCGGACTTTATGTTTCGGGCTGTTTCGCACTTTAAAGAACAAAATGGCGCAGTTAAAGGAGTTGAAGTGTTGTCCGGACGGGTACAGAGCTCTGAACAGTACCGAGCTCACCGAGCTTTTACACAACGACGACAAAATGGACCAGATCATTCGTCTCAATGAGAAGGTACGTCGGTACCGTCGGTCTGTGTTCCCATAGAACCAGAGTGTTCTGTGTGTTGCTCTGGTCGCTGTTCTCTGGGGAACATGGTTGTGTGTCATTATGTTGTGTTGACTCTCTCTCTCTCTCTCTCTCTCTCTCTCTCTCTTTGTGTGTGTGTGTGTGTGTGTGTGTGTGTGTGTGTGTGTGTGTGTGTGTGTGTAAATCCGCTTCATGGCTGATCGATTGTCTGCGTGGCGAGTGGTCGGATTTCACTCTGGCGTCCACAAACCCGCAGTTTAATATTCAGGGTTAAATTATGAGTCGAAGGTGACACAGAGAAGATTCCTTAAATCAATTTGTCCATTTTAATCTTCATTTTAATCTCGTTGGTTCCGGTCGAGCTGCTGCTGAAGACCCCACACGCACCGTTATGTGGCTCGGGTTCATTTAAGAATCTGCAATATAGTGTTTGATTATCCGGCAGATTTATATGTACTGTTGTAGATGTAGAGCGTGCAAAGAGGAGGACAGACAGACAGACAGACAGACAGACAGCATCACAGGTTTACAGTATGTTCTGACCCGGCAGCACTTCACCTCCTCTGACTACACTTCACCTCCTCTGACTACACTTCACCTCCTCTAACTACACTTCACCTCCTCCGACTACACTTCACCTCCTCTAACTACACTTCACCTCCTCTGACTACACTTCACCTCCTCTAACTACACTTCACCTCCTCCGACTACACTTCACCTCCTCTGACTACACTTCACCTCCTCTGACTACACTTCACCTCCTCTAACTA